>CM053590.1:143635823-143656929 GCA_028646515.1 Pseudochirops corinnae | reverse complement strand
AGAACCAGGAAAAATTTGTACACAATCACAGACACATCATATGTGTGATGACCAACTTTGATAAACTGGACTCTTCTCAGCAACGCAGTTATAAGACGATTCTACAAGTCTCAGGATGGAAGAACATATCTACATTCAGAGAAAGATCTAGAAAGAACAGAGTTTAAATGGAGACTGAAGCAATCTACATGCTATCATTCTTTTTCATGTTTGGTTCTCTTTCTTTTTTCCCCATTGTTCACTCCATTGGTTACAACCCTTCTATACAACCAGACTAATGTCCAATTTGAAAATATTTGCAGATCCTATACTTGATTGCATGCCGCCATGCAGGGTGGGGAGAGGAAGGAAAGAAAATTTGAAACTCAAGAGATTATGGAACTGAATCTTGTAAACTAAAAGTAAATAAACAAATGAATTTTTTTTTTAAAGTGTATCTTTAAAAACAGACCTCTTCCTTGGACTTGGACTTGCCCTTATTTAGCCAAATCCAAAGTAATCATTCCATTTTCACAAAGAAGACACTGGATCCCATCCCTCTTGAATGTGGTCCTGAGCCCCCAGGATGTCTCTGTCTGGCTTCTAAAGTTGAACTTTTGTTTAATGAATTGCTAAAGCAATCTAGTTATGTTTGCACCATCCAGCACACTTACTGTGTGCAATTGCTGTGGTGAGAAAATAGCTTTATAGATGTCCAGGTTGTCTGAATTCAGATGTGGTTGCATTGATTTGGTTTTTTGATTGCTAATGGGTAAAACAGATTGCTAATGGCCACCTTGTTTTAAATTGCAGATTACTGTATTTCGAATGGGATCAGAAGGACATCAGGACATTGATTTAGCCATCCTGACGGCTTTACTCAAAGGTAAAATAGCTCCTTGGTTCAAAGAGTAAATTTAAAATAAAAAAAAAACCCAGCCAGTGGATTATCTCTATGACTTCCATATTCATATATGGGGCCAAAGCATAAATTATGAAACAGGCCAAATGTAGATGGCTGTGATGATCTGTACCTTAAGCTACTGTCCCTGCTATAAAATTCTGTTAGGGCAAAGGCATTATTATTATATTATTACACAGATTTAAATATGCTACAGATTGAATAATGCCTGCTTTAAACATAGTAACTACATCAGATAAAAGTCTGATTCAATAGGTTTCACATATACAGTGGGTATTAATCTTGTTCCCCAACAGAAGTGCTAACAACATGTCCCCTCATAGTTGATTTTCCATGGAGTTAGATTAGTTCAAATCCAGGCTTCTGGGACGAAGCATAGCAGGAGAAATAACCGTAGAGGGAGATAAAAGAATGGGTAAAGTGTGGCTCCAGTTTCTGAAACCCCATTGCACCCCATCATAGATCTGCCTGTAGCAAGTGTTCTAAATTACTGTGGCAACATTTGTCATCTATTTCTACTCAATAAGCATTCACTAAGCTCTTACTCTGCGCCAGACACTATGCTAAGCTCTAAAGATACAAAGAAAGACGAAAATGATCTTACTCTCAAGGAGTCCACATTCCAAAGCTCTAGGCAATGAGGCATTGTGGGTAGAGAGTTGGTCTCTGAGTCGGGAAGGTCGAGGACCAACTCTGAAACAGATTGGTAGATGACTGGGCAAATTATTGCATCTCTCGTTGCTTCCCCAGCAACTTTCTGAGACTATAAATTACATAAAAGGTATTGATCTGCAATGGAAGGTGGAATTTCCTCACTGGGAGTTCCATATACCAGTGAAATTGTAAGACCAATATCATCCCACATGTAAGGTAATATGTGACAGGGAAGGGAATCACATTCATATAGCCCCTTTGACATGCTAGGTATTGTACTTAGCACTTTATAAATACTATCTCATTGGACCCTCACAACAACCCCATGAAGTAGGTGCTGTTACCTCCACTTTACAGTTGAGAAAACTGAGGTAAACAGAAGTTAACTCACCCAGGCTCACATGTCTAAGAAGTATCTAAGGTGGGATTTGAACTCAGATTCTGAGGAACTGCCAGGCAACGGGGTGGCATGGTGGATGGAGTGTTAGATTTGGAGTCAGGAAGACCTCAGTTTAAATCCTGCCTTAGACACTTATTAGATTTGTCATTCTGGGTGGGTCATTTAATCTGTCTCATCCTCAGTTTCCTCATCTGTCAAGTAGGGATAATAATACTACTTACCTCTCAGAGTTGTTGTGAGGACGTTCAAACTTTAAAGTGCTCTTTAAATTATTTTTGTTATTATTCAGTAGGATCTCAGGGTACAAAGACAAGAAGAAAGTCAGTTCCTTCCCTCAAGGCATCCATATAATATTGAGTGGGGGGATACGTCATTTAAAAAGAAAGAAAATATAAGATGAATTGAGAAGGGAAAGTGCGATAACACTGAGTGTGACGAGATGAAGTATTGTGTAGGAAATAGCATCGGGGTTGAGCCCAGATGCAAGCAAAGGACTGTAAGAATCAAAGAGAAGACCTCCATTAAAGTTAGTGGCATCCAAGATTCCTCTAAAATAGGGATTTTTCACCTTTTATGTGGAATGAACCCATTTGGCAGTCTGGTGAAGCCTGTGGAGCCCTTCTCAGTATAACATTTTTAAATGCATAAAATATAATACATAGGATTACAAAGGAAACTATTTGTATTGAAATGGTTATCAAAATACTCTGGGTGTCTTTAAAGTGTTCACTACCCTCAGGGTAACTCTGAAACTACCTCAAGAACAATATGAGAGCATACGTACTGTAGGAAACAGCAGCTAACACAATGGCTGACACATAGTAAATGTTTCATAAATTCTGGTTGATTGATGTAATGTTTTCACATGTCCACCTCTGGTTTTTAGGTGTTCTATCAGTTTAGAGGCACCTCTGACAGTGAAACTAACAGTTCTCAGAGCTTGTGGTATTTCTTCTTAAGTAACCCAGTATGGAACTAACAAATAAGCAAAGGGAATATACCAGTTCTTGTTTATTTGGCCTCTGTTGGGTAACTTAACATGACACCTTTACATTCCAGACTATTAAAGAATTCCATGGAGAGCTAAGTCTACAGTATAAGTTACTGGTTAGGTAACATAGTAACTCAGTACCAGGGTTTAAATTCCAAAGTTAACATCCAAGAGACAGGCTTCTAATCCCATATTCTAAATCACTGTTCCAGCCTCCCTTGTCCAACTGCCCTACTTCTGAGCATTTCTCAAATATTTCATTTCTGCAAAATGAAAAATGACATGGGAGTTGAAATGAACGATTTGGGACCATGGAATGAGCTACCAGAATATATCAAACGCCATTCTCCCTTTTCACAAAAAATCCTTTCAGTGAAAAACTGAGGTGATAAGAAGTCTGAAGCAAATGCCTGTCTGTAGTTTTATCTATCGTTATAGAATGTCAAGTATACTCCAAAACAAGTGAAAAATCAGACAAGAAAAGTATATTTGTGCCTTTACTCCAAATCCAGTGGCAGCAGAAAAGTTACTGTCCTATCCAAAACCAGGAAGTTTTCCCTGTCCCAAGTCACCTATCTAGACCTACTGACCAATCATTGGTTGTATTGTTATGTTACTTTCACAACCCATGGGACTTCCAGGCTTAACTACCCTCAGGATTTATTTCATAGAAAATACGATAGGAGATTAAGGAAAATTATGATTGCTCTAGGAAATTAACAATTCTAATCACCATGATGAACATTATGCAGAAGTGGATCCTAATAGGGTTTATGCCATTAAAAATTTGTCATCTCTATTTTCTGATGGCTTTGAAATGTTCCCAAATGCTAAGCTACTTGATTTGTGAAGGGTTTCCAAATATGCTCCTAGGTGACTTCTGCATGGGCCACCATGATCATCTGTGGGTATAAAAGAATGTACTTAATTATATATCCAAAATTGATTTTTTAAAATCATGGCTGGGATATTTTGCATTATTTAATATGTATATATTCTAGTCATACTCACAGACATCTCTAGACAGGTCAATATTATTCTTTTTATCTTTCATCTGAGAAAACCAAAGGAGAGAATTTACCTTAGGAGGACGTGGTATTGTCAGCCACAAAACTAAGCACAGGAACACTTGGCAAGTGACTGAAATAAATTAGAGTGGGCAGAAAATCTAAGCAGTGAGTCAGAGTTGGGGGGAGTAAAGGAGGTCAAAGGGATAGGGGAAAAGAGGGCGAGGGAATGAGCATTTATTAAGCACCTATTGTGTGCCAGTCATTATGCTAAATGCTTAATAAATATTATCTCATTGGAGGGAAACCAAGACAAGGCATTCATTTTCTATTTCTCCTTCATAAATGTTCTGTAAAGGTTCAGCAACTTCTGACTACAAGGGTTTGAAAACCTCTGATCAGGGTGCCTCAAAGAAAAGAGTCGAAAGGCTTAGAAAGTTTTTATGAACTGCAAGCCCAAAATTAGTCAGCGTAATATGCACATAAGCAAAAAAAAAAAAAAAAAGCTGGCTCAATTATAAGTTAACACTTGGAAAAGTATAGGATGAAGAATGAGTAAATAATCATTTCACTGTACTCTACCCTGGTCAGACCACTTCAGGAACATCACATTTTAAGAAGGTCATGGACAAGAGTATATCCAAGATGGTGAGGGAATTAGTGATTCTTGATTACATAAGATCATCATGGTTCGTAGCCTAGAGAAAAGAAAACTTGGGAGAATAGTGGACATGCATAACACCAATGTGATGTTCATGGCACAGATGGCAACTATGAATATGCCAGCATAGTGCTGAATCACAAAATGTAAGAGACTCTCTATATAGAAGACAGAAGCAAAACATTTATTCATATATCAGAAGGACAAATCCCAACACCAGAAAACTGAATCCATTATAGCAACAAAGAAGTTAATACATCATGATACAGCAGGGGACAACACAACCTTCCCACAAACACTCACAAGCCTAGCTGTCTCCTTACCCGAGTCCTCTCTCTTCCTCACCTCTAACAGCTCTGACTCTCAGCTCTGTTCCACCCCCTCCTGCTCCACCCATTCAGCAAATTCCTCCTACCATAGGTTCCATGTGATTACATTTGTTCTTTTAAGGGGCAGGGAAGATTTTCAAATTCCCTTATACCTATTAAGGGTCAGGGAAAATCTTCAAGTTACCATTACAACATGAGAGCTATCTTCAAATATTTTGAGTGGCTATATGAAGGAATAATTATACTTTTTCTCTTCAGAGAACAAAATTAGGAGCAGTGGATGGAAATTACAGAGGCAGATTTAGGCTTAGTAGAAGGGAAAGCTTCCCAACTTTTTGATGCAGCTAGGTGATACATTGAATAGCCTGCTGGAACTGAAGTCATAATTAGCTGTGTGATCCCAGAGAAGTCATTTAAACTGTCTACCTCAGTTTCTTTATCTGTTAGATGGGGATAATAATAGACCCTAACTCACAGGGTTGTGGTAAAGATCAAATAAAATAATATTCATAAAGCACCTGGCACAGGGACTCACAAAATAGATGTTTAATAAATGTTTGTCCATCCAAAAGTAGAATAGGTTATCTTGGAAGGTGCTGGTCTTCCTGATAACTTGGGCATCTTTAAGGAGAGATAACGTAGGTGAGATTCTTCTTTCAGTATGAGTTGGATTAGACCAACACTGAGGTAACTTCCAATTCTTATGGTTCTATACTTCTTAGATGTCAAGGACACAGCTATCATTGACCTTGTAACATACTGTCCAAGACTCTGGTATATGCAATGCCTTAAAACGTTCAGCAACTTACACTCTAGGAAACTATACAAAAATCTCCCCCAGGAAGTGCGTAGCAGAGAGGAACATAAGCACAAACACATAGGCAAAGTCATCATAAGTGATCCAGCCCAGCCCTCAAAAGCATCATCCAGGGAAGTGGCTCCTGTCTAGAAGGGTACAGCCATCCCCACCAACCGCCACTCATAGGGCAGATGAGGCAGCCTAGGTAAAGCAACCAGATACACCAAGGGAGAAGCAGGGGGCAACAAGTGCCTGAAAAGTTCCACCACAATCTCTCCTCTGACCATGCTGGAGACAGCCCAGAACCCTGAACTGAAGAATCTTTAGAATCACAATTCTTTCAGCCTGGTTTCTGCAAACCTTGTCCCAGGAAGCAAACTCTATAGAGACACAGCCTGGCATCTGCTCCTGCAGGTGCTCCAGCCTCTTTTCTTAAAGGCCCAGATACAAAAGTTCTTGCCTCTGGAGTCCTTGATGCTGTCAAATGGTTCAACAGGCTAAAGTGATGTGATCTGAACAGTGGAAATGAAATTAAAGAAGAGGCATGAGCTTCTGTTTGGCCTCTGCACCTTAAAGGCCATAACTTGTGACTTGCATGTGACTTGCAACTGAAATCTTCTATATGTGTTTCCCTTCCTAGTAGAATATAGCATGAATTCTTCTGGAGTAGCGACTATCTTATTCTTCTCTATGTATCCCCAGCACTTAGCACAGTACTTTGTATATTTATTGTTTAGTCGTTTCCAACTCTTTGTGACCCCATTTGGAGTTTTCTTGGCAAAGATACTAGAGTGGTTTGCCATTTCCTTCTCCAGCTCATGTTACATATGAGGAAACTGAAGCAAACAGGGTTAAGTGACTTGTTCAGGGCCACACAGCTAGTAAGTGTCTAAGCCCAGATTTGAACTCAGGAAGATGAGTCTTCCAGACTTCAGGCCCAGCACTCTATCTATTGTGCCACCTAGTTGCCCTATTTTATACATACTAAATACGTGATTTCCTAGAGCTTGCACTAAGAACTGCACTCTGCCACAGAGAGATATCACAGACCTCTTTTACTCTCACTCCTGGCTGCACAGTTAGCTCTATAGTACAATGGGCATTTTAGGAACCTTGGCTCTAAGACCTGGCTTGGCTCACCTTTAGGTCAGCTACAGGTGGGCTCCCAGGGGCAAAGATTCTGGAGTACTCATACAGGTAATGGGCGATAGCTACTTCATTCATGCCTCATGGTTAAATTACCCTGACTACCTTTCCTTTTTAGTTCTTTTAAGGAAATTTTTATTAGCAAGAGACATGAGAAGGATTCCAAATCTATCTGTCCAAACCCAGAATGAAGAAATACAGAAAAGGGGCAGAAGGAGTGCTAGACAATGGATGAAAGGACTCACATTTACTCTTTGAATATAATCTTCTTCTTTCATGTTGAGCAAACTTCAGGGTCCAATGATTTCAACATTTGACCTCTAAAATAGTTTTCATCTCAGAATAGCAATGGTGGCTTCTGTTCTTCCTACCTATGTTTACACTTGTAGAAATACCTTGTGGAGAACATCAGGACTAATTGGTTATTGCAAGTGACTTACGTGGTTCTAAATAAAGAGTGACCTAAGAACCACAGGACTGAAAGGAATCTAAAAGGCTCTCTAGTATGCTGTTGTTGTTCAGTCATTTTCAATCATGTCCAACTCTTTGTGACCCCCACTTGGGGTTTTCTTGGCAAAAATACTACAGTGGTTTACAATTTCTTTCTCCAGATAATTTTACAGATAAGGAAACTGAGGCAAACAGGGTTAAGTGACTTGCTTAGGGTCACACAGCTAGTAAATGTCTAAGGTTAGATTTGAACTCACAAAGATGAGTCTTGCTAACTCCAGAATGAGTATTTTATCCACTGCATCACCTAGCTGTCTAGTCTAGTACACCTTGATCCCACTGTTTGACTCCTAATTCTGTGTCTAACCTATTCCAAATAAGGCTTCTTCCAAAATTTTCGACAGGTTGAAACAGTGGGATTCTTCTACTATATTGATGAGGAATTTAATAAGGATAAATGTAAATCCTACCTTCATTTTCTAAAAAGCAAGTGCACAATAAAAGAATGGGAGAGAAGTGGCTAGTTACCAATTTGCATGAAGATCTAGGGTTTTTAGTAGATCACAAGAACTCATTATGAGTCAGTAGTGAGACATGGCAGTCAAATAAGCTCAGGCAGTCTTGGGATGCTGTAGCGCCAACATGATATTCACAGCACCAATGGTGACTACGAATGTGCCGGCATATTTCTGAATCACAAAATATAAGACTCTCCATAGAGAAGACAGAAGCAAAACATTTATTCAGACACCAGAAAACCAAATCTCAACACCAGAAAACCAAATCCATCATAGCAACAAAGAGGTTAATACAGCATAACACAGCAGGGGTCAATATCATCCCAAAATCTTCCCAAAAACCAACACTCACAAGCCTAGCTGTCTCCTTGCCTGTGTCCTCTCTCTTCTCCAGCTCTAACTGCTCTGACACCAAGTTTCCTCTCAGCTCTGTTCCACCCCTTCCTGCTCCACCCATTCAACAAACTCTTCTCATCACAGGCTCCATGTGATTACATTTGGTCTATTAGTGGGCAGGGAAGATCTTCAAATTCCTTTAGGTCTATTAAGGGGCAGGGAAGATCTTCAAATTCCCATTACCATTACAGATGCATTAATAGAGTTATGATTTCTAGAATAAGGAAGGAGATACTTTGATGAACCCTTGCCCAGTCAAGGAGCAACTAGGTTGCACAGTAGGTAGAACTCTGGGCTCAGAACCAGGAAGACTCCTTGTCCTGAATTCAACCCTGGCCTCAGACACTTACTAGCTGTGTGATGTTAGTCATTTAACCTTGTTTGTTCCAGTTTCCTCATCTATAAAATGAATTATTGAAGGAAAAGGCAAACCACTGCAGTATCTTTACCAAGAAAACCCCAAATGGGGCTACCCAGAGTCAGAAGTGACTGAAATGACTAAAAAAATAACAAGCCCAGTGAAACCATATGTACAGTAGCATGTTCAGTCCTGGGCATCACATTTCAGGAAGAATATTGACAAAATGGAGGGCATGTTTAGTAGAGCAACCAGGATGGTACAAGAACTAGATTCTATGCCATAGAAATAGCAATTGAAAGAACTGGGGTTGTGGAAATCAGAGAAGGGAAGACTTAAGAGATGTCATGATAAGTATCTTTGATTATCTGGAAGATAGATGTGACAGGAATGAGGCATTCTTGCCTAGGTGGCAGATGGCAAGATTAGACCTAGTTAAAGGAAGCTGAAGAGAAACAGATTTCAACTTGATTTAAGAATGGCCCAAATGTGAAGTAGACTGCCTCTGGGGATGGTGGGATCCCTATTAGTGGAGATCTTCAAGTGGAAATTGAATGACTACCCATTGATGTTATTGCAGAAGGTATTCGTGTCTAGTGTGGATTGGACTAGATAGCTCTAAGGTTCCTCTAATTCTCATAATCTATGATTTTGTGATTCTCATTACATTCATGAGACTATAAGCTTCTCTGTACCTAGTACAGAACCTGTCACATAATAAGTACTGAATTAATGCTTGTGGGTTATTTTTTTGAGTGATTGGCTCCATAAAGTGACTGCTGTACTTCTAGCCTGAGGAAGATAGGAAAAGATAGGAAAACCCAGTTTCAAAAAAAATTGAGTTGCCTAGAAGCTTATTTTACTAATTTGAGGTGAAGACTTTTAACATAGTCATAGAGAAGATGAGTTTCCCATCAGAGAGAATTCTGTGTGCATTCTCTTAATCTCATGTCTGACCCCTCCTCACTCATCCTAGAGTAACTCTATCTTTCTTACTGCACTAACCTGTGCAGTAGGCATTCTTGGGAGCCAAGGTACCCCCAAGATGTCTTAAAACCACCATAATTGCATCAGTTATTGCCACATGCCCCTATAACTCTAGAGATCTCTAGCATAAGTCACCAAACCTCACCAAAAATTGGGTTTCATTAGTAGTATACCTGGAGTCTGCAATCACTAGGGGAGACCAGATAATTCAGAAACAAAGCCAGAAACTCTATAGGCTCACCCACAGTAATAGTACCTTTTAGAACACATTAGATAGAGTCAGTGTTATATTCTCCCAGAAGTCAAGTCCCTAAACTCTGTGTTCCTGACCAAGCCTTCTTAGTTAAGGATCAATCATTTTTCTTCACTCTTGGTACTGCTAAGTACTTATCACTTCCACAATGATACCTAATTTCTCTTGTAGGGATCTGAATTCCAAATTGATCTTGGCATCAGTTCCCTGACTTCATGTTGAGTTCATTGCTTGGCTTCCTTTTCAAAGTGGAAAAATGAATTTTGATTGAGTTTCTGCTTTAATACTCTTTTGTTTGTTAAATAAATATTCTAGATCCCCCTGATAAAAGACTACCAAAAAAAAAAACCTTTTGAATTCACACTGCCATCTAGACCTGGTAAAAAGATTTTGAGAGAGGACTGAGCAATGTTTTATACTCTTTGGATTGTAAGATATACATAGCAGGAGTCCTCTGTTTGATTATCAGGACTATATCTTGTGCCATAATACAGGAGGAAGGAAATGTCCCCAAAAAACCCGGGTCTTGTTTCCCTGGTCTGTGGAAGAAATACTCTAGGATAGGAAAAATCACTTTACTTTCGGAAAACCTCTGTCTCTTTACCCATAAAATAAAGATAAATATATTTACACTGGGTTGCTATAAGAAAAATACTTGTGCATTGTGTGATGTTATTATTATTTTTTTTATTATTGTCCTCCAAAACCCTAAATTATTTATAAATTAAGAACTGTCAAGAAGTTGTGTGATATATTTCAGTATATTAGAATATTCAATTTATATGGCACAGGCAAATAGAAATAATACCTGTCAGTGGAGGGAAAGATTTAAATAGACCTCCAAAATAGCCTGAACTGAGAAATAAAAAACTTGGAATCCCTTGCTATTTCTGCCACTAAATTGCCCATTTTAATCTATGGTATTCTTAATGATCATGAGCATCAGTTTCTCTCTTCTTTAAAATAAATGTAACAACACGTAGGAAAAGATGTGCAAAATAATTGGAGATATTTGGGGAAAGCTGCTATCTATAATACAGGGCAATATGCAGTACATGTACATATATATATATATGTATATGTTTAGTAATTTACTTCTAATGTTGAGTCTAGACCCCGGAAGAGCAATTTAAGGCTATATTAAGAGATAGATAGTGTTCAGCACTACAGAGGTGACAGTTCCCTTGACTGCTGCAGTCAAGCTATTTTAAAACGTTATATTCCGTTCTGAGGACCACATTTTAGGAAGGATGTTGATAAGCTAGGTGCTGTCCAGATACAGGTTAACAGGATAATGAAAGTCCTTGCGATCATGCTTTGTGATGATCAGCTAAAGGGGTTGGGTGTATTAATTTGGAAAAGAGAAGACTTAAGGAGATGTGATCACTGTAGCAGACTCATAGGTCACTGGACCTGTGATTTTCTTGGTACAACAAACTCCCTAGTAAGCAGAATTCCCTTCACCAGTATAGGCTGATATCTTATCTATTCTTGGAGATTGTCTAGAATATTGACAGGATAAGAGACTTGCTCTGGATCTTATAACCTCAGACTGTGTCTGAGGAAGGACCTGAACCCAGGTCTTGCTAGCCTGAGGCCAACTCTGTATCCACTCAGTGCACCACAGAGCTTTTGAAAGGATCCAGCCTTGGACAATACCCACAGTAAGCAGGCCAAGACATGGATGGATAACCAATAAAGGACACTGAGAAGGAATAGTCTAATAGTTAGGAAAAGAACCAGCAGAGAGCAGTGTTGTGAAATCCTAGAAGAGAAATGGTCAGTTTACCTAAAAGCCATCTATGGTTCTCAGAGAGTGAACAACCTTATATCCCTTACTTCTCTTTTGTTCTGCAGGAGCAGAAAGGGTATTAAATACTTTGTTTTTATCTATGTCAAAGAGAAGAGGATGATAGTGTCAAAGACTTCAGGGTGGAAGGAATATGAGGTTTGAGAAAAGGTCATTAGATTTGTCAATTAAGAGATCATTGGCAACTTTGGAGAGAGCAATTCAGTTCAGCAGTTTCAGCAAATGAAGTGAGAAGCCACATTGCAGAGAGTTGAGAGGAGAGTTAGATGGAAAAAATTGGAGGCACCAATAGCTAGGTACTTCCCAGAGGAAGTGAATGGAAGAAAGCTGTCAAGGTAAGTGTGATACTTCCCAGCAGTAGATCCTTCTTGTTGAACAGGACCACAAGGATGGCTTATACCAACATTTTGTGTTTAAATTATTAAATGCTAGTGACTTAGAGGGTTGGCTTTTAGGTAAACTGACCATTTCCCTCTGAGATCCCAAGATTCTTTCCCTATCTATCACATTATAGATTTACTTAATTCTATACCTGTAAAAAAAAGTAAATCATCTAGCTTAATCCTTTTCAAGATGAGGAAACTGATAGAAACTAAATTAATCTTAGCTCATTTACTGGACTCTTGAGTCTGCAGATTCTGCAACTCAAACCCTTTCCTCTACCCCTTGTCTCCCCTCATGTATGTGGTCATTCTTTGGTCCCTATAAACATGCCAAAGGCTATATTCTGCATGTTGCTGACTCTCTCGTGTCTTGGAATTGGCATCATATGTAGAATATTATTTGTTCAGTGGCCTGCACATTAAGCTTATGCAAACACAAACTCCATGCCTTTGTGCTTCTTGCAGCTTTTAAATAAGTCATGACTTCAAACTTCATAGCATTGGCTACACAGTGTTATCCCCTCCTTGGACATGCTCGAACAAGATGAATCTGCCTCATCACTGAAATCAGCAAGCACATGGTCCAAAATCTATAGTCATGGGAGACTGGCAGCAGCACACTTCAGAGATGGGCAATTTTAGTTGTTCACCTAGGGGCATCCTAACCAGCAGCAAAAATCAAGAAGTGGGCCCATTATCTCCCATTTTCTGGATTAGCATTGCCTGACCAGCTCTTGAACTTCCCTTAGTGCATATTAAAGCACTGGCTTCTCAGAATGTCCATGAATTGGTCCTCCCTGAATGTAGAGTATCCTTATGTAGCATTCAAGAGAAAAAAAAGGTCAGTCAGACCAAGTGAAGCTTTGGCTAGGATAAAACCTATCCAAAGGCGGTAGAAACACAAGTGGAATTAGTAGCCTCCCTAATTTATAGGTGGGGTCTGAGATTATGAAGCTCCCTTTGGGGTCAGAAAGACCCAAATTCAATTACTGCTCTTGCCCTGGTTGTGATCCTTGGCAAATCACTTAACCTCTCATTGCCTCAGAAAATTATGACTATAGGTTACCTATGATATACAGATTTCCATAGTAGAGGGAGTTTCCATTTTGATAGTTCCCTACTCTAATGAAAATTTTATATCTAGGATACGCCCCCCCCAAAAAAAGACATTAAAAAGCAACCAGGATTAATGAAACTCACAAATTCTAGTATACTCTTCAAGACCTCACACCTGATGACTATGTAAAAGGAACATGGGATCCAATATGTCTGAATTCTGTTTTTCTAGGGCATCATTCCCCTCCTAAAGATACAGTTTATTTTTGACCTAGCCCCAGGGATGTGACTAAGGATGCTACTCCATCAAGAATGGATCTAGAAGGGCAATTGATCAAATAGCCATAGTTAAGTCTTCTATACTATGACAGTGTGCTGATTTAACATTCATAGATCTGTTACAGAATTAGAGGATCTGCGGGCTGGAAATAACCAGGCATCCAGTATATCAAATTAGCCAAGAAAGGGGTCAAGAGAAAGCAGGTTTTCTCTGAAGGGCAAGACTGAAGGACCTGTTCCAGAGCAGAATTAGTTCAAAGCGAAGGTATTTAGTGAAATATTATAACAAGTTAAAGTAAATTGCCCATAGCCAGCCAGCTAGTAAATGTCTAAAGTAGGATTTGAACTATGATTTCTCTGATTTAAAATCTAACCCATCCACTCTTTCTCTAAAGGATTATTCCCCAACCATATCCATCTACTTATTATCTAAAAACAATTAAATCTTCCATTACCACAAAAGGAATAATAACACCTCTCCCTAGAGCAGGAATTCCTAACCTTGGGTCCATGGATAGATTTCCAAAGGACTGTAAAATTGACTAGAGGGAAGTCACATCTTTATTTTTACTGCCCTCCAACTAAAATTTGGTATTTCTTTCAATTATGAATTTTTTGGGAGAGCGAGGCAATTGGGGTTAAGTGACTTGCTCAGGGTCACACAACTAGTGAGAGTCACGTGTCTGAGGCCAAATTTGAACTCAGGTCCTCCTGACTCCAGGGCTGGTGCTCTATCTATTGCACCACCTAGCTGCCCCTAATTATGAATTTTTAAAAATTCTGAGAAGAGGTTCCTAAGCTTTACATGTCAAAGATATCCATAACAAAAACCATTAAGAACCCCTGCCCAAAGGGAATTTTCTCACATAACCCTATATGCTTTCTTAGTCAAACAAGTATCATTAAGCCCTTACCCTGGGCCAGGCACTGTGTTAAGTATTGGGGTTACAAAGAAAGGTGAAGAGAAGGTCCCTGCCATCAAGAAGCTTATAGTCCAAGGGGAGGGTGGAAACATGAAAAGAATTGTACATACACAATTTATACAGGATAGATAGAAGGTAATCTCAGAGGCAAGGGACTTTCTTTGTTCCTCGCAAACTGAAAATGAACATCTTTAGCCCCAGTTAAATTATTTTTTCCATATTTTTTTTAAAGAAATCTCTCCCGAGAGTATACTTCAACTGTCTTTTATACAGAGGAAACAATCATCTTTTGAAGCAAGAAAATAGGGCAGGGAATAAATTATGCACAGATTTGATCTACTTTGTGTAGTGGGAGGAAATGTTCAGACCTTTCACTTGTTTTACTGGGCTCTAGCAGCAAACATTCCTGAAAGTGGCTGATGGGTATGGGCAGCTTTCCAACACTGGGAAACAATGGAAAGCAGTGCTTCCTAGCAACAAGAGTCGCAAGACCATTTGTAGGGCAGCTCGGACCCCTCAGTCTGGTTTCCTTCCACTCTAATAGTTTTCATATAATCAAGGACTGAAATGCCTTTTCCAAAAGAATGGATTGACTTTCATTGGCTGCCACCAGCCAGAGGTTCTTAACCCTTATTTTAATGTCACTGACCCCTCCTCAGAAGAATGTTCTTAAATGCATAAAATACGAGAATTCCAAAGAAAGCCAATTATATTGAAATAGCTATTTTAAAAAATGTTTAAACTAGTTCATGGAGCCCATATTAGGAACCCTGCATCAAGCCACCAAGGTTCTATAGTTCTAAGTCACTAGAATCATTTACATATGATGTAAACTGATGGCAGTTAGAACAGACAACTTAAGAAGAATACAGGAATAAAGAGACTGAGTAGAGGTTGAAGCACTCTTATCAGTAAAGTACATGAGCTTTTTTCTGAAATATGTTTGGCTGCTGTGAGACTTTTTTGTTTATTTCTTGGCTCTTGGATACACTCTATATGTGGTGGCAGGAGGACCAAGTTCTATAGTGACACCCTTTATTGAAAGACCATCAGCTCTCTTCTCATCCTTGGGCAAGACCATATTTAAGTCTCCCAAGTCAGGAATACCTTTTCTTTATTATAGATTCCACCTCCTCCCTTGTTAATTCATTCCATTGTTTCAGCAGCTTTCAATGTCAAATCATCCTTGCTTTTAAAATTTTATAACTCATGCTATAAATTACACACATGCCCTCTTATTCTGTCTTCATTAGATATGAAGGAGAGCTGACCACCATACTTACATAAAGCCTCCACATCCTTAAAGAATATGAATCCCCTTGGTCTTTTCCCTTTAGGAAAAATAATTCTCATTTTTCTAAATTTTATTTATAATTCTTCTTTTCCAAGGCTTAAGTTATATTTGTGACTCACCTCTGAACGTTTGTCATTTTGACCACATCCGTTTTTAAATGTGGAGCCCGGATATGGCCTCAGGTCAATAGAAAGAATCAGACCAGGCTTATCACTTTTTAAAAGAAATCCCCTTTCATAGTTTATTCCTGTAGCATCCTTTTCAAACTCTGTCCTCCATAAAGTCCTTAAAGTGCTCCAGCAAATTTGTTTAAAATATGAAGCCATTATGCACACTGTTTTGACTTTCCTAAAGATGAGATTTACATAACAGTTTCACATCCTCCCTATAAAATAACCAAAGGGTCACAATCTACTGGCAAGGTTCTGATATCAACTAAGAGAGACTCTCTTGAATACTTGCCCAGCTCCTTCTTAATGAGCAAAACTCAGAGTTAGCTATAGGAAACAATGCTGGAGAACAGGGGTAGAGTGCCTTCAGGTGAAGGAAGGCAGTTTTAAATCTTTGAAGGACACAAAGCAAATATCTAAAATCAAGTGTCCCATATAATACTATCTCTTTCACTAATTGCATTATTTGGACACAGTATATTTAACAATTTATGGATATAAAGTTCTTTGCCAGGCATTATCTCATTAGGTGCTCGCCACACCTGTATGAGGTAGGTCATACAACTGTCCCCACTTTTTAGATGAGGAAGTTGAAGTTAAATTACTTTAGCTTATAAGTGGCACTCTACAGGGCACCTAGGTGGTGCAGTGAGTAGAGCACTGGCCCTGGAGTCAGGGGGACCTGAGTTCAAATTTGAACTCAGACACTTAATGCAGACTAGCTGTGTGACCTTGGACAAGTCACTTAACCCCAATTACCCTGCCTTCCCCCCAAAAAAAGACAAAAAAAATTAAATGGCACTCTGCCCCCAGCTCACATTTTCTGATACCCAAGTCTTTTGCTCTTCTCATTATACCACACTATCTCCCATATCTTATATTTTTTTTATGTGCCATAGTTCCTAGCATACATCTGCCAATATAATAAATAAGTTCCCAATTAATACTTGTTAATGAAATGTCTTTTTAAAAACTTGCTTAGTGGCTATGCTCAGTGCTGAGTCATTTATTTGGCTGATAAAGATAACTACGGTTTTTTTGCAAATCTCATTTCCATGGCTCAAGGCTACCAGCTTCTTTGTCAGAAAGAGTTACCTTTGATTGACCTGTTTCAGAACAGCAGTAGAGAGCTGGGATGGTTGCTAAAAGAGAAGTTCCTGAGTAGAGTGAAAAAAGGATATCTCTATTGCCTGTACTTCTACCTGATGGGAGACAGCATGGTACAGTGGAAAGATCAATGACTCTGGAGTCCAAAGACCTGAGTTTGAATCCCACCATATGTGTGACCTTGGCCAAGTTACATCTCTCAGCTTCATCTATAAAATAGGGGAAGGGGTGGAACAGAGTGCCTCTGAAGTCCCTTTCATCAGCTCTAGGCTATCATTCTATGAATCTCAGCAAACTCTAGACAGGAGGGGAAGGTAGTAACAGCTATTTAAGGGTAAGTTAAGGCTTAGCAATATTCAGTTCAGTCTGATTCAGTGAGTACTTATGAAGTACCTACTCTGTATGAATCAATAAAAATGACAAGCTCTCTGTTCATGGAGCTTACCTTCGGAGAGGGAAGATATGACAAACCCACAAATAGGTATGTTATATAGTAGAATGTGATAAAGAGTCGTAGGCTCACAGGCTACACCATCTGGCTGTACTCTTCTGGACTTTTCCATCATGGCCCTTGCACCAGGCCACTCCTTTCCTTACCCACCTATCCCCTACTTTTCAGGTTCCTCATTAGCTTGTAAGTGCCTTGAGGTTGTGGACTGACTTATACTTTTCATTTTATCGCCAGAGCATATAGCACAGTGTCTGTGGCCTACATAGTAAGCACCTGAAGTTTATAGACTTGACTGACAATATAAAGAAACCTAAAAGGCAAAGAACAAATTCAGGCAAAGTATTTAAAGAAAATTTGAGGAATGGAGAAATCAATTTTAGTTGAAGGAATCAGAGAAAGTTTCATGGAGGTTATGGCATCTGAGCCGGGCCTGGAAGGAAGAAAAAGGTTTCAATAGGTGATGATGTACAAGGAATAGGGAGGTGGGAAAGGGCAGGTTTAAATTGATCTGTTTGGCTAGAATACAAGGTGTGAATAGAATAATAAGGCAAGAATGCTAGGTTGGAATCAACCTGCTTTAAATGCTGGGCTCTTATTCACATCCTAGAATATTATTGTGGAAGGATGCTTAGAGAAAACATAGTCACAGGATTACACGTTGTGAGAACTGGATGGACCCTTAGAGCCTATCTGATCCAATCCCCTCCCTATCTTTCCACAGATGAAGAAACTAGAGTCCAGAGAGGGGAAGGGGCTTGCCCACATTCTTTAGTAAGCTATTCAGTTGTTTATAACTCAAAATAGATTTTCTCCTAAAACAGTTCTATATAGTAGCCAAGTTCCCAGGTCAGTACACAAAAACCCATTTAACCTAACCCATGAGTATGAAAACCAAGTCTTGACCTCAAGAAGATAAAATGTACTTTGAACAAGAAATTTGAACAAGAACAAGAAACAAAAAATTCAGACCATACATTCCAATTTGGAAATTAGAAAATGCAGTCAGTGTGCCTACAAGATAGCTGACCCTGAACCCTTTGGTGTCTAATAAGCCAGGTAAGATCAGGGTCCTGTGACAGCAGTGAGGAGAGAAGAGGAAGGGAAGGAACATTGTTTCAACAACTCTAGAGCTAGGACTGGATGATGGGTGAAGATTCTGGCCTCAGTGGGATGCCAAGGGCTCACCATGCAGATGGACTCCAAGTATCAGAAATCAGAGCACCAAGCAGTACCTGCATGTTCATGGATTGTTATGTCAGGGCTTCATATATTTTAGACTGCCTTATTCCAGCGCTGACAATAAAAAGTGTGGTACTTGTATGCAGTGATATGTGTGTGTATGCATATGTGTACATGTATTTTTCCCTTTCATAAAATTGGGTAGAAGGAGAGAGGATAAAATAAGGTAATGAAGAAAGAAAACTTCTTTTGTTTCAACCAGTTCTTGCAAAACAGAATGCCAAATTTGGAAAGAATTTTACCTTTCCCTTCAAAATTCATTCAATGAGCGTTTATTAAACCCTTTTTATGTTCTAGGCACTATGCTAAATGCTGGTGATTCAAATACACAAACAAAATACTCCCTGCCCTCAAGGAACTTCCAGTCTACTAGGAAGAAAGAACATATACATCAAAAGCTAAATGCAAAGGAATTTGGAGGAAGGAAGGCACTAGAAATGGTGGAGATTTAGCTATAGGCTTTGTGTAGGAGTTGACATACCTTCCTTAAAAGGAAGCTAGAGATTCAAAAAGATGGAGATGAAGAGGAAGTACATTCCTCACATGGGGAATAGAGGCAGAGGAGAAAGAAGACAGGATGCCCTGAATATCTATAGTATCTATGGGGAATATCTACAAAGCCAGTTTGACTGAAAAATTGAGTGTGTGAAGCAGAGTAATATACAATAAGCCTTGAAAAGAGAAGCTGAAGTCAGTATGTGAAGGGCTTTAAAAGCCAAACAAAGGAATTTATATTTGATCCTAGAGGCAAGAGAGAGAGAGAGAGTCATTGGAACTTCTGGAATGGTCAGAAACTGCCTTAAGAGTATCACTTTGAGAATTGTGTGAAGGTAGATTGGAGAGAATGGGTGTATGAAAATGAATGAGGAAGCCATTTAAGTCACCTAGGAAGGTAGTGATCAAGCCCTGAACTCGTACACTATAAATTATTGTATAAGTAGAAAGGAGAAGAATACATGAGATATGATGGTTTGGGGAATCAACAAGGCATGGCCCCTCGACTGGATGTGAGGAATAAGTAAGACTTCAAGTTTGCAAACCTAGGTTATTATTGGAAGACTAGTGGTGTCTTCAATTAGGAAAATTAGAGATGTAGGGGAAAACATTTGGTAGAAGAAAATAAAGAGTTCTGTTATGGATATGTTGAGTTTGAAATACCCATGTCCCCAGACACCAAACTCCACACTCAATAGAAAGTTAGTGATGTGGGCCTGGAATTCAGGAGAGAAATATAAAGATCTAGGAGAAATTTACATAGAGATGATAATTGAACCCATGGACATTTCTTTTCCCACCATCTTATGCTCCCACTTCCCCATTCCCCACTTTAAGAAGAGAAGTATAGACGAACAAGAAAAGAGGGCCCAGAAAAGAGCCCTTAGAGTACATCTCCATGTAGCAGGTGGGACATGGATAAAAACCCAAAGGAGTCTTAGATGGATTAGTTTCCAGGCCAGCAGGAGCCATTGAATTTTTCTGAGCAAGGAAATGACATAGTTATATTTCCTCTACTGCTCCTGTACAACCTGACCCTCAGCTGGGATCTGTGCAAAGGATGGTTTGACTGGTGTCTGTGATACAGGGAAAATCCTTTCCTATCCCAGGAATAGAGAAGAACAGATAGTGAGTAATCTCAATGAACATGAAAATGCAGCATTCAGAGCTCCATAATCTGGTATGTTAGCTGGAAAAGGCCAAAGGCAGAATACAGTATGAGAAATGGAAGCAAGATCAAAACCAGAGATTTCATAAGATCTGAAGAAGAGCTTAGAGAATGTCAGTATTCTGGTTATCAGACTAGAAGGATCTGACACTGGGGGACAAATGAGAGGTTGATCTGGAAAAGGAAACTGTAAATTGTCTTATTCAAAACTGCATGGCCTTCTGCACGTTAAAAGCCTGGTTGTGGGTCAGCTAAAGCCCCATTTGCCCAAATCCCTATAAGTCTGGCAGTCACTGGAGCTGAAGGCAAATTCTCACTTAGAGAAAGAGGACCTAAAAGGGTCCAAATTGGGACCCAAGAAAGCATAAGTAAAAGGCCAGGCCAGATAGAATTTCCTGAGAGAGTCAAGATCCAAGAGAGTTAGGTCAAAAATGGGAAGCCAGAGTCTAAAGCAAAAAGCCTCCAGGAGCATTCAATGAAATGCCTCTTGTTTGATGCAATCTGCCCTCCCCAAAGCTATTGTAGCAATGGCTTGTGTTCTCCACCTGCTCCCTACTCCAGTGTCTTGGCATGTTCACTGTATACCTCCTTATGACTCAACCCTACCACTGAAGTTGGGGGCTCAGTTAGTGGTTAAGGCATATGCATTTGGAAGAGAGATTTGGCAGCTGTGTGAAAAATGGATTGGAAAAGACTGAAGTCAGGAAGATCAGCTGAGAAGTTATCATATTTGGATTACAGATTTAGTTCTGGAAAGGATCTGAAAGGCCACCTTGTGCAACATTCATTTTGTACATGAGGAAGTGGAGGCCAAGAAAGGTTCAAGTAACTTGACCAAGGTTACATGGTCATTAAGTGGCAGAAGTGAAATTTGAACAGAG
>CM053590.1:143471419-143635323 GCA_028646515.1 Pseudochirops corinnae | reverse complement strand
AAATTCTTGACTTTTTTGTGTCATGGACTCTTATGACTGTCCAGTGAAGCCTATAAGCCTCTTCTGAGAATAATGTTCTTAAACTATAAAATAAAATACATAGAATTAAGGAAACCAATTAAATTGAAATAAAGATGCTATTTTTTCCCCATCCAGATTGATGGACTCCCTGAAATCAATGCACAAATCCTTTGTGTGGATCCCAGGTTAAGAACCCCTACTGGGTGTAGGAGAACTCATAGGGTTATAGATTTAGTGCTGAATGGGAACCTTGCAGGTTGCCCAGTTCATCCTCTTAATGAAACAGAGGCCAATAATATAGCTTTTTGTCTACAGTTTTCTCTCTTCTAAATGGGGCTAAGAATGGACTGACGTTTGCCTCTCTTAAACCAGTGCTTTATAATACATACATTGGATTGCAGGGCCATAGATATGGAAGGGACGTTAGAGATTTATCTAATGCAACCCCTCTCCCTCCCATCTTACAGATGAGAAACTGAGGCTCATCAAGATTAAACACAGTCTACACAGGCAGAATGTATCAGGACAAGAATTTAACCTAGGTGCTCTGAATCCAGTACCAACGTTGTCTCACCCACAGAAAATATCTTTTCTTTTTTCTCTATTGCAGAGGTCCTCATCCTGTGGGTTGCGACCCATTTGGGGTCAAATGACCCTTTCACAAGGGTCACAGGGGTCGCCTAAGACTATCAGAAAACACATATTTCCAATGGTCTTAGGAACAGAGACACCACTCCTCTATCTGTCTCTAGGCAGGTCTGCCCACATGCGGACACGCCCACATACGAGTATTAAAGGGTCATGGCATTAGGAAGGTTGAGAACCACTGTTCTGTAGGATCAGTGCAGAAAATCTGTTACAAACAGCATATTATTCTTGGCAGGGGAGTGAATGAATGGGGTGGTATAGTGAATACAGTGCTAGATTCCATAGTCAGCATTGAATCCTCCTATGTGACCATGGTCATTATTTAATCTGTCATGTGGGAAGACCTGTACAAGGTATTTACCAGGCTCCATTGGGATAACCGGGCAGCTGGGTGGCATAGCAGATGGAGTGCTGGGCCTGAAGTCCAGAAGATTCATTTTCCTAAGTTCAAATCTGGCCTCAGATACTTGCTAGCTGAGTGACCCTGGCCAAGTCACTTAATCCTGTTGACCTCAGTTTCCTCCTCTGTCAAATGATCTGGAGAAGGAAACGGCAAACCACTCCAATATCTTTGCCAAAAACACCCTAAATGAAGTCACATAAGGTCAAACACCATTGACCAGCAATAATGGGATATTGAAAAGAAAGTGTCTTGTGAACCTTAATTCAATATGTAAATTTCAGCTATCATTATTATTATTATTGATGTGTATAACTGACACCCAATCTGTCTTCTCTCCATCTCTCCAAATACAGGAGCTAACGCCTCAGCCCCAGACCAACTGAGCTTAGCATTAGCCTGGAACAGAGTAGACATCGCTCGAAGCCAGATCTTTATTTACGGGCAACAGTGGCCGGTATAGTATATACACTGTCATCTCATGGAAATGCCCCTGATGTGGGCTTGAGGACTAATTCAAATAGCCTCTGGAAGGGCTCAAGAAAACACTGGGCTCTGATTTGAGAACATGAGTTCTTGGCGGCAGTAGCTGATGTGGCTGGCAGAGGCTACCTTCTTGGTCTTTAGGGAAAGATCCCCATCTAGTGGAAACACACATTGAGCCTGAGCTAAACTCCTTTTTCTCATGCCAGTTAATACCTGTGCCAGCCAGTTTTCAGTTTTCAGCTTTTTGGTTAAAAAAAAAAAATCCCATTAGTGAAAACGAGGATCTGAGAGGAATTAATTACTTGCCTTTGTTAGAGGGTAAGAGTGAGAAAGAGGTTGGCAATTTCTGGGCCCCAGGCGCTCCTGTCCTACTTTATGCCTGGGTCACACAGAGGAGACTTAGAACACACACCAACATGGCAAGTTCCATCTGGCACTATGCAGCACAGCACATGGTCTTCTGTATCTCCCAAAAGAACAGCATGAAAGGAAGCTGAGCTTTATATAACTGTTCTTGGGCTGTGTCCCTGATTGTAAGGGGGAGGGGGAGCATTGGAAAATTGGTCATTGAGTGTGCCCGTTGCAGTCTGGGTCAGGGGGAGTGGGGAGAAAAGGGGATGGGGAGCAAACAGGTGACCTGGAAAAAAGAATGTTCCTAGAGCCATCTTTAACATTGACCATTTCCAGGTCTTTTTTTTTTTAACTCTCACTTTATGAGAAGGGCTGTGCTTGGGTTAATGCCAACACCTGTCTGTTCTCATCAGTCAAATTAAGTGAATGACACTGTTACTTGAGAGTACAAATGATTTTATTGGAAAACTTGAGCATTGGGAGACTGGGAAGGGAAGGCAGTTTAATAAATTGTTTCCAAGAATAAAGGGTTATTTTTTGTTTTGCTAGATAGGGTCACCTTTGCCTCGCTCTCTTCCACCAGGGCCAACAAGTTGCTTGGATTTGGTTTGCTAAAACTAATATACTTTTGGGCTATTATTAGGCACAACTTTAATCCCTGAAAGACAGTGAGGTAGGGTGGATAGAGGACTAGTATTGGAATCAGGAAGGCCTGAGGTCCTTTGTATGACACATATTAACCATGACCATGGACAAATCACTTAAATTTTTAGACATCCCCTCCCCACAGGGCAATTTCATAAATTATAATGAAAGAGAATTTTTGTCTGAGAACCCAAGTTCAAACCCCAGCTTTGCCATTCCCTGCCTTTGTGACCTTAACCAAGCTTCTGGCTTCCTTTTCCTCGTCAGTAAAATAAAGAAGTTGGGCAGGATAGTCTCTAAAGTTCCTTGCAACTTTAAATTTATGGTCCTATAAGTTATAGCAAAATTGCTGATCTACGTGAGGGAAGGAGTTTCCACACCAGGAGTTCCCCACAGCTGTGAAAACACAAGTCTGGGCAAAAAGAAAAAGGAGCCCTGGTTGAAGTGAAAGGAATCATTAAAAATATAAGCATTCCCTTTGAAGTTCAGAAGAGTGGAGGGAGAGCAGAAAAAGAAGCCCCTCTAGTCTTCTGCCTCTTTCAGCACATGGCTCACCTAGCTATCACCTATCTCATGAGAACCACTTACCCAGGTGATGCAAGAAAGCCCAGGAACAAGGCAGCAAAAAAGATGGAGGTGGGGCAGGTATACTGCCATATTCTTACTTTCAGGAGGTTATAGGATCATCAAATTAGAGCCAGAAGAGACCTCAGAGGCCACTGAGTCCAACCCTCTCATTTTATAGTTGAGGAAATTGTGGTAAATGAGGCTAAATGACTCTCCCAGGGTAATACAGTGTATCTCCAACACAACATTCACAGCACTGATGGCGACTATGAATATGCTGATGTAGTTCTGAATCACAAAATATAACAGACTCTCCATATAGAAGACAGAAGGAAAACATTTATTCAGACGTTAGAAAGCCAAATCCCAACACTAGAAAACCAAATGCATCATAGCAACAAAGAAGTTAATACCTCATCACTGCAGGGAGCAACATCATCCCCAAGCCTTCCCCCTGCTCAGGCCTTCCCACAAATAAACACTCACAATCCTAGCTGTCTGCTTGCCTGCATCCTCTCCTCCCTTCTTTCTAACTGCTCTTACCAACTTCCTGTTCCACCCATTCAGCAAACTCCTCCCACCACAGGCTCCATGTGATTACATTTGGTCTATTAAGGGGCAGGGAAGATCTTCAAACTCTCATTACCATTACACACATCTAGTAAGTGTCTAAGGCACAATTTGAACACAAGTCTTCTTGACTCCAAGTCTAGCACTCTAGTCAATAAGTCATCAGTCAGACATTACTTCTTCAGGTGGAGTAAGCAGCTTCCAAAGAGCTGGACACCTTATGCCAATTCAGGGTCAATGACCACTTTCCAGATCAGGAATCATCTAACCCAGTGATTTGGTTTGCAGGTGGGGTCCCTGGAGCAAGCAATGCTGGATGCCCTAGTGCTGGACAGAGTGGATTTTGTGAAATTGCTCATAGAGAATGGAGTAAGCATGCATCGTTTTCTCACCATCTCCAGACTAGAGGAATTGTACAATACGGTAGGGCCAAGCTAAGGCAAATTTTTTCTCTAAGTTTCTTGTTTTGCCTCCTCTACATCTCTGTGTTGGCAAGATGCATGGCCCTTTTCACTCACCCTCTCCACTTTGAATCTTTCATTTCCTTTCCTCACCCACTATGAATATAACCTGGCCATATAAAAATAACAATAATAAAAAATAGCTAATTTTTAAATAGTTTTGTACACTAAGAGAGTTGTCAATAAAAACCCTGCAAGGTAAGTGGTATGAGTATTATTATACCCATTTTACAGAAGAGGCATCAGAGGCTCAGAGCGCTCAAATGACTTCCTCTAGATTTCACAGTGGGTGTTGCAACTAGGATTTGAACCCTTCTAATCCCAGTGTTCTTCCTACAGAAGAAATGAACTGAACTGAGGAGGCTCTCACACAAGACCACACAACTTCTGAGTGTTATAGTATAACTGATCCCAACTCCATCATGTACAGACTTGAAATAGGTTGAAATCAGAACTTTAATGGAGAATTTTTGGTTATTGAAAATGTAAAACTACACCAAGGCTTTTAAATTTCCTGTATAATACTTTTAAAAATTTGCAAATCACTTTTACATATTATTTCAATTGATTCTCCCAACACAATGAGGTAAGAGCTATGGCTATCCCCATTTTACAGATGAGGAAACTAAGATAAACAGCTGAAGGAAGCTTAAGTAGTTTACCCAGAGTCAAAGAGTGATTAAGTTTTTGAAACAGGATTTGAACTGAGCTATTCTTGACTCCAAAGTCTACTTTCTTGTTTATTTGCAAGTAGGAGGGACAACTTTGTAATTAGAATATAGTTCATCTTCTTTAAAAAATTGAACTAGGCATCAACTGGGATCCTAATAATTCCTCAGGCAGTTGGAATTTTATAGCATTTGGACATATGCTATCCTGTATGAGTTGTACAACAAACCCTGTAAGGTAAAAATAGGGTAGGTACTATTGATTTTAGGTACTTAATGACTTCACTTGGGTCATTCAGCTAATTAGTGTCAGAATCAAGACATGAACCCAGGTCTCCAGCATGAAATGAGCACAATGTTTGAATTCAGAGGAGTGGGGTCCAAATCTCAACTATGGTCCTATGATATGCTAAATGTTCGGCTTTAGCTGAATTATTAATCTCTTTGGGTCTTAGTTTCTTTGCCATTCTTTATATCTCTAAGGTTTTCCCTCATACACAACAGGTGCTTAATAAATGCTTGTTGAGTTATAAGACCAGTAGGTTGGACTCAATGACCTCTGAAGTCCTTTCCACCTATATATCGATCCTTCTGTGACTCCAAGCCCACCATTATTCCCTCTGAACTCCAGCCTCTCCATCTTGCCTTCCTGATGAGTATCACTGCCAGATAAAAACTAGTTAATTCTTTTTGTTATTTTCAGAGACATGGACCATCCAATACTTTGTACCACTTGGTCAGGGATGTCAAAAAGGTAAGATACCTCTCGACAGCAGGTCGGAGGCTCTGCTTCGTGTCATTAGAGATGGATGAACTCTGTTTTGCATGGGCTTCCAAGTCAGAATGTACTCATACCTGCCCCCTAATATCCATCCCTCACTTCATTTCAGATTGTAATTTGTGTCCGTGTTGACTGACTCCTCGGCCTACATTGCAGCAGTGATCGAGCTTCTCTCTAGATGGTTTTAGATGCTTTTCTGGATAGAATGCTTTGGCTAATGGAATTGTAGGCTGTTTCATGTCATGTGGATTTATGCTGTTATCAGTATTCTTCCATATAGCCTTGACTCTTTGGGGTGCTAGTTTCCATGTTGTTGATTCTATTCATATTATTTACCTTGGTTTGCTAAGCCCTAACTCATTACAGTAGTTTTATTTCTGCTACATTAAATGTAATGCATTGTACACACATTTAGAAAGATCTAGAAAAAGTAAGTAGTGGAAAAGTAATAATGCTTTAAAATAATTGACATTTCTATAGGATTTTAAGGTTTAAGGAGTACACCCTACAATCTAGATAAGAGAAGTATTATTATCCTTATTTTGTACATAAGGAAACAGAAGTTAAATGACTTGCCCACAGTCATGCAGCTAGGAAATACCTGAGCAAGAGACTGAAGCCTTCTGACTTTCCATTATGCCACACTTGCAACTTAGAATTACAGAATTTTAAAGTTGAAAGAGACCCATGCAGTCATCTAGTTTAACCACTACTTGAAAAAAGAATCTATATTACAACATACCCAACTGGTCTTCAGGTCTCTGTTTGAATCATTACAGCATTTCACATTTTTCTTTTTTTTGGAGGGAAAAGAAAGGCAGTTGGGGTTACGTGACTTGTCCGAAGTCATACAGCTAGTAAGTGTCAAGTGTCTTGAGGCTGGATTTTAACTCAGGTCCTCCTGACTCCGGGGCCAGTGCTCTATTCACAGCACCACCTAGTTGTCCCATTTCACATTTTTCAAAACATTTTCACAGTTGAACATTACCTTTCCTTGTGTTATTGGTAGCAAGTTATCATTGTCCCCATCTTACAAAGAAGAAATCAAGGAAATAAGAGTTGAAGTGACATGGCCAACCCCACAAAGTCATAGGGTCACAGATTTAGAATTGGAAGAGACTTTAGAGATCATTTGGTGTAGTCCAACCACCTCATTTTAGGGATGAAGAAACAGGTCCAGAGACATTGTGACTCGTCCAGAGTCATATAGATAGTAAAGAGCAGAGACGTTCAAACCCAGGTCCTCTGCCAAGCTAATGCTCTTTCATTTAGTGACGGAGAAAGGACTCTTGTCACTTAATCTAATGTTTTTCCTACCACATCATATTGCCTCATTAATATAGTAGATGGGATTCTAAACCCTTGTCATTATTCCAGATGAATGCTAACTCTAATTCCAAAAGCCCAGATAGAAAAACATAACCTACATGGCACTCTTTAATTGGCAGCACTGCCATGTCTTAAAGAAAACTGCCCTGAAAGCCATGTGGGATTTGCTGGAGAGCAGGCTATTGCTGAGGTCTAAAGTGCATTTCATGTATTTACTGTATAAAATGGATTTGGTTGAAATGCAGAACAGACCTTAAGGACTCCTCTATATGGGGTTTTTTGTTTTGTTTTGTTTTTGTGCAGGGAGTCTTTAGTAAAAGGCAGCTTCTTTCTTGTTCACCCTTTGTTCTGGAAGAGGACCAATGACTTCAGGAGGGTGATGTCTTGACTTGTAAGTAATTAGATTTAAGTGAGGCAGGTCTGTGCAAAGTCATCAATTTCACACTCTCCAGAGTCATTGGAGTTCAGTGGCAAGACACAGCTGTGGCATAGTGGATAGAAAGCTGGCCTCAGAGCCCCAAAGGCTCAGGTTCAAGTCCCATCTCCAGGACACTGGCTACAACCCTCGGCAAGTCACCTAACTTCTTGATATCCTAGGTAGCTCCTGAATACTAAGTTGCAGGGGAAATGCCAACCTGCATTGGTAGAGGAAATTTCCTTATACATACATGAGTTAGTTCCCTTTACCAATAAAATCACATTTCTGTTCCTTGCAGAAAATCATAGCAATTTGAAAGCTGAAAGGACCCATTGGTGGTACATAACTTGGCTTTCTATCAAAGTAGAATTTCAATGAGATGACATTTATTGAAGCTTATATATTCATGGTGTCCCCAATATTGAGAATCTGTACTACCCTGGGGAGCCTCCCTTCATATTCCAGTCAAATTTAAAGATTTTTCTGGAGGTTTTTTTTTCCTATTAGAATGTAAACTCTTTGAGAGTAGGAATTTTTTCCCCTAGTAGATAGTAGGGGCTTAATAAATGCTCATTAACTGATTGGCTGAAAGGGCTGACCTTTCTCCCCCAGGTAAAAGAAATGAGGGGCTTTGTGATACCCCAAAAGAGAGCTAGTATTTTAGTGAGATTGGTCACTAGGGTAACAATCCGTAGGAAGCTCTCTTTCCCTTGCCTTCACCCTTGATTTACACTGGAGCCGTCTTTAAATAACAGGCAAACCTAAAAACTAGTCTAGATTTATTAGAACTAAACAGGGAGAGGGTTACAAAAGCTAGTTTTTACAATATAGCCTCACGGACCTCAAGCAAAGGCTTAACCTCTCTGGGCCTCAGTGTCCTCATCTGTAGAATTTGGAGGGTTCACTCTAAGGTCCCTTCCATCTCTAAATCCATGAACTTTACCAAGATTTATTGCAAGTCACACATAAGCTAAGGTCCCCAGGAAAGGACTTATCCTTGAGCCTATTCAAAGATGATCATGAAGCCTTTGGATCATTATAATATGTTGTAACCCCTAAGAAATGAGAGAACCCAGAAATTTCTAAAGCAACAGCCTCATTATTGCCCTGTACCCTCAAGGTACAGTCAAGGCTATGGTGGCCTAAATGATTCCAATGAAGTTATATCAGTAATCACCTTATCGCCCTTTCCCATGCCCCACCCCTTAGTAGAGCTTAGCACTGTGCCCACCCTGTGGCCCCTGTCCTATGTCTGATTGCTATATTTTGCTTTTGGTGGGCATCACTGATAGCCTCAGAATGATTTTCACAATTGGCCCTACTAGACTAAGAATTATAGAAACCCTTCAAAAAACCTTACTGCAAAATTCTGGCTTATCAATTAAGTTTCCTTTTTTGGGGGGGAGGGAGGGTTGATAACCTAGTGATTCCCTCGTGTATTTTCTTCACTTCAACTGGAATACAAAGAGTGAGAAATATTTCCTTTTTAGGGGTGATCTGCTGATTTTACATGAACCTCAAAGACTATAGATTTGGGCAGATGTTAGGAGGTGCTACGGGTTTGTTTAGGGATTTGGTAGAGTACATTCCAAAGGGATGAATTGAAATTGAGGGGAGAAGTTATTCATTCCTTTAGAAATGTAGCTGGTATACAGATCTCCCTTTCCTCCTGCCCCTGTCTTTTTGAATTGTCTTTTTGAATTGTCAATCCTTAATATTCTTTACTACTTCCATCCTCCCCAAGGCAATTCCCTTAAGCTAGGGGTTTCCAAACTTTTTTGGTCCTCAGATCCAGTGGTTTTCCATACTCCTTCTCACACTTAATCAACATGAAAGGAAATAAATTCTAGAGTTTGCCACACATACACATATAAGAATACAATTGTTTTAGGTAAAATAAATTTTATTTATGTAAAATACATTTTACAATTTATTGTAAATTAATTATACAATTTATTTCAATAGGACAGTATGGTTATTTACCAAATATTCCCCTTGGCAAGCTTTTACTGCCCCCTGGTGGCATGCATATCCCAAGTTGGGAACCCAACTGTTTTAAGCAATACTGTAGGAATTAGTTCTCTACCCTTAAGGTAGGAAATACATCAAAGGCAGCCCATTATCTCTGCTTTTCTAGGTCAGATATCTGCTGGTCTTGTAGCATTCAGGAGCATAAAGCTAACCAGGGTTTAAATTTCTCCTTTTCTGGTAAGATATTCTCTACTAAGAATGATGGCAACTTCCTATGGGGTATCCACTCAGGATGTGGGTGTAACCTTGACTTCAGAGTTGGCTTGAGGCCACATTTTTTGATGATGTGACTGTGTGGAGCTGGAGGAGTACTCTCCCACACTTATAGTTACTCATGTCTCACACATTTCTCCCTTCCTTCCCTAGGAAGGAGGTGGATTTATAAGAATTTAGTTCCTAAGCTACACCCACACCTAGTAGGACTCTTAAGAAATCTGAAAAGCTCCACTACCTCAGAAAACTTGCCTAGTGTAGCATTTCAATGCTCCTCTCTATCTTGACTGCCTTACTCAGTATTCTACAATGCAAAAACTCAAAAACAGTGTCTTTTCACTAGTGCCCTCATCACTTTTCAGTGGCATTCCCACAGCCCAAAGGGAATTATGTACGTTTACCTTTCTTCCTGTGCAGCATTCCTCCAAGAGTTACAAAGTAAATTTGACTAGCACTAACTACTACTGTCTGCAACAGTGTGTGCAGGGGGTACAACCAAAATTCATTATTGTTATAGATAGATAGAGGTAGCATCCTACATGAACTGTGCATTATATGAACTATACCTTTTTTATAGAGAAAGCCATGGGATGAAGGACCAAGGTAATTTTCTCAAAATATATTCATTTGGGGAAGGAAAACTGGGAAAATTTCAGCATGGCACCACCCAGTCAATACTGAGGCCAACATCACTTGTGAACTTAATGTTTATAATTTAAAATGAGTTTTATTTGATAAAAGTAGGAAAACACAGAATCCCTTGAATAGGTGAACTTTGTTCCCAAGGACCCCCAAAGTACAGTCCCAAACATGAGAATTCTTCCCTTCAGTTTGTTTCTTCCTCCACTGTTCTAGCAGACAGCAGTAGAACTGATGCAGGAGAATGTCTCTTTTCTCTCCTACTTCCCACTGTTACCATGGCATTGTTCTCTTCCACTCCACAGTATAGTTATCTTTTCTGGAGGTTTTCTCTCCATAATGGTGAAAGGAAAAAAAAAAAGATTTTAGGGTTCTCTCTCTTTTGGTATCATCACAACTCTAACAAGGTGGCAAAATCCACTGTTGGAATATTCATCTGGAAAAAGTTATTCCTCCTCCAATGCATCAGAGCTTTCTAGCTGGCTTTCCCCTTTGGGGAAGGAAGGTTTTTTTATTGGGGGGTGGGGAGTTGTTTCTTTTTTGCCTGTTTGTTTGCATAGCCCACTTTACCCTAGTTACCAGTCTAGCAGTCACTCAGGCATGTGAACCCCCTGGGTCATTAACGTTCTCCAGTCTGTGGAACAGCAAGCAAGGAGAAAGGCAGTTCCTTAAATTCCCAAATTTATTTAATTAACTGGAGGGAAATAGGATGAAACAGGTATTTCTAATAATGGGATAGAAGAGGAAATAATAGAAGAAATTTTTTTTAACCTAGAGGGCCAAGAGAAGGGACTTTAACACATTAATGGGCCATCCCAAGTCATCCAGGAAAATAGATGTCCATACTTAGCTATCCTTTCTGAAATTGATCTGAATCAAATATGAAGAGTTGCTCCCACACTACTAGTTTCAGAGTTTTAACTAATTTCTATCAGTGGAATAATCTGTGGAACAGCAAAGATAATATAGCTGTTATTAAACATCTTTTGGGAATTTAAACCAGTGGAAACTAGCCATATTCCCAGAATTGTTTTCATGCATAAATCCATTGGATGCTCTGATGCACTCACATTAAAACCAGAGTGGCCCTAGTCTGTCTGCTTTCCTATCTACTTTTCTGTGATATGTAAGCTGGCATTTTAGTAGTTGTATCTGCTCATGTGGCTCTGTATGTTTGAATTACTATTCTGTGTTTTGGATTAAATGTGCTAACATCTCCAATCCCCTAAACCCTCTTTACAATACCAACTTGTTCCCAAAGGAGAGTAGTTTTAAGTATTGTATGAAGGTGGCTATATGACACAGAGGATAGAGCATTGGGCTTGGAATCAGGGAGATATTGAATTTTCAAATCCTACCTTTGACACTTTCTAGTCATGGGACCCTGGACAAGTCATTTAACTTCTTTGTCTTGGGTAACAAACTAGGACTTGGCCTCATCCTTTCAGATGTAAATAAAATCCTATGAACCTAATCATAGATTAGCTGCAATATTGGTAGGTTGAGGGAGTTTCTTCCCTGGAAGCTATCATAAATCCTTTTTTTTATTTGCAAATAGAGGTAGATTTATCACAAAAGTAATTCAGAACTCATCCATATGGAAGCTGAGTCACAGAGCTTTGCAGAATGTAAGTAAAATGAATTTCTATGGATATTGAGGAAAGATGGGATTTTTTTTTAAATAATGCCCCTGAGTTAAGTAATTGGAGTTTTTTTTTAAAGTGTTTTAAATTAAAATATTTTAGGGGTTGGTTTCCTTGGCCACAAATATGTCACGTATTGGAAATATTTTCTTTTCTGGATACCCTTTTTTGTTGTATAAAAGTTTATTTCCTTTCCAGACTTTTACACTGTAAAATAAAGGCACTAGCTGGATGATAGGAAACACCTCATACCAATAAGCCAATGGCTTGGCATCCACTTTGTCTTCATTAAGAAGCTGCTCTGAGATATTCTTCCTGGGACTTCCCAGGATTAACTTGCCCCACCAGAGGAAAAATCTGACAGGTAGAGATCATCATATACACGGAGCCATGTGTTCCTTCATATTGCAAAATGGAACATTCTCCTTTTGGAGGCGACAGGGACTTAAAGGTCAAGTCATAGAAAAAGAAGCCTAATGGAATATGGCCAGTTTTGATAGCTAAAGTGGTAGTCCATTTTTTTTTAAAATAGACATTAAGAGGGTCATTTTATGCTTGTCTTATAGTTAAAAGCAGCTGGTGATAGAGTGGACAGAGCTTTGGGCCTTGACTCAGAAAGATTTGAGTTCAAATATGACCTCAGATATTTGCTAGCTGTGTGACCCAACACTTAACCTGTTTCCCTCTGTTTCCTCATCTGTAAAATGGGGATAATAACAGCATTTAATCCCCAGAATTGTTGTGAGGATCAAATGAGATATTTGTAAAAAGTGCTCGTCACAGTGCTTGGCAGATAGAAGGTGCTATATAAATATTTATTTCCTTCCTTCTTATAGGGTCATTCCTAAAAATGGCATCCAGATTTTCTCTTTTCAAACCTCACTGCAGAGCAATCTCTCAAGCTATGTTGAAGTGACCTAAATTGCTCTGGGTGCCTATAACAAATGACAACTAGAAAATGCAACATTTACAGAGAGATAATGCCATCTCTTTCATTTCATAATAGGCCATGAAATAGGAACCAATAATGACCAGAAAATAGCACTGATTTATTCCCTCCAAAGTGTTTATAAGAGAGAATCTGTTGAGCCCTGGACTATTATTCAATATTCATTTCAACAGTTTAAGTGAGCACCTAACTTGTGCGAGAATCGTAGTCCTTTCCCTCAAGAGCTTACAGTCTAAGAGACAAGACCAGAGGAGCAGGATAAACAATGTGGTGAAAGCAGGACTGATCAGGTTATAAATAGGAGGGACAATGGGAAAAACAGCCTGGCAGTGCCTAACAAAGTTTCTTGCTCATAGGACAGATATTTAATAAATGCCTTGATTGAATTGAGTGAAATTAATTGCATTACATTGAATTGGATGGGAAATTGTCAAAAAGGGTATGTTCTGAGCTGAGAGCAGAAATGGATGAATTCTGATTTAGATGAGCCTTCAATGGAAGGCAAAAGAGTGTAGACTTTCTCATTTAGGGAGCCACATTGTAGAATACATTTTTAATAAAAACTTTTAACTTGAAAAAGATCCAGTTAGAAGAAGTTGACTACCAAAAGTCTCAAGGGTATAATACTAGTTGGCATAATGCTGTAAACTGTAATTTTTGTACTTTACCAAACAGGATGGAAGAGACTTATAGTGACTGACAACTGAGCTCCATTATACCCTCTCTCTTCTGCTCCCTTCACATCCAGGGAGATTAAACGGGACTCCATCAGTCTCTTCAAATGTGTTCACTTGGTTTCTAATCCAGTGGCCCTCTTAATAGAGCTCAGCAAGCCCTGATCCCAGGAGATCTAAAGTTCTTTCTTTTAGCTAGAGAATCACTTAGCAAGTGAGAAAATGATATTGATAAAACATAGGTTATAGCCTCTTTTATTAGTTTTATGGAATATACTTCTTCCCCAAAAGTTCCCATCCTTCCTAGTGGGAAATTTAAAATTCATTTTCTTTCATTTCTCTCCTGCCAAAAGCTTTCAAAAAGAAAGCACCCATTATAGGTAGGGTTAAAGTACTTAATATTTGCCAGAAGTAAATTTACCTGCCCCAGTAATAACTTCAACAAGGGTTCTTGGCCCCCTTTCCTGAAAAGTCCCTCTGTCCACTCTGCAGTTGTTTGTTGTAGGTCACTATAAAACTGACAATAAATAAAAAGAAATCTCATCTATTCAGTTATTTCAGTTAGGTGAACATTGCCCCTCTGTGGTCATTTAAAGTATAAATCCAAGAGCAGGCACCTGGATTTTAGCCTCATTTCAACTATAGAAAAATCCCTGGTGTGAGGAGATATCTTGCCCATTCTCTTGCTTCAGATCACACCTAAATCATACTGAAGGAGATTTTTTAAATATTATTTTGAGTGACTTTCAGGAAAGATTTCACTACTTCAATTGGCACATATCTCACTTATCTAATTGTTTGCTCAAAGTACATATGTGTACACATATATGCAAATGTGTGTATACCTGTATATGGATATATGTATGTGCATATGTGTTGGTGGATATATTTTATATGGAGAGATATGTGTGTATGTGTGTATGTATGTATGTATGCTTGGTAAACAGTGAGATGTGTGCCAATGGAAACAATGAAATTTTTCCTAGTAGTCATTTAAAATAAGATTTTTTAAGTAACTCCTTCATGTTGATTTGGTATGATTTGAAGCAGGAAGACGATGTGCTTCTTCTATAGTCTGGTTATGTGTATATATGTGTGTATGTATATACATATATACATATGCATATCTGTACACATACCTTTGTATGGATGTATATACACATGTATATATGCATCAAATGTACGTATGTGTGTATAGAGTACTATATCAGAAACAGTTCTTCATTTCTCCTTTCTCCACTTGACAGTTTTACCACATATTATCACACCTCTGACAACTCTCACTTTCCAGGGCATTCCACCAACATAAATATTACCACTCAGTCTTAGTCTTCAAGTAAAGGACTGATCTTAACAGTGGACCATTCGTGGGGCAGCACTGCAGTTACTCTCAGTAATATCTTGAAACAGAAAGGGACTTATTATTCCACAAATATAAATTCCCCTAAATTTCTTGCTAGAAATCAAATTGCTTTCTTACACAAATAATATAAACTCACATTTAAATAATGCTTGAGGCTTACAATGCATTTTCTTTACAATAGGCCTATAAGGTAGGCAGCAAAAGTATTATCATCTTTATTACATAAATGAGGTATCTAAGATTAAAGGTCACAGATGAAATGATTTGCCCAAGGTGAAACAGAGTGTCAGTACCAACAATCTAGACCCAGGTCTCACTTGTTTCCAAGTCCAGCACTCTTTCTACCACACTAAAATATAACTAGACACCAGGCCCCATCTTTGTCTATTTTCTGTTAGTTAGAATTCATGCAACTCAATGATTTGAATTAATGGATGTACCCACAATGATGGAACACCAAGACAATGTACTTATCACATGCGGATTCAGATCATTTATAAACAGTTCCATAGAGTGAGGGTAGAGAGGTCTGAACCTGTAATTTCTTCAGTACAAGGATTTCCTGGTATGTAAATTACCTGCAAAGATGCACTTGGGCCACTCATCTATGACTCATAGTCTAAAAAAATTACCTGGGGCACTAGGAAGTTAAGGGACTTCTCATGGCCACATTACCATTTAAATAATGTTGGTGTCAGAACCAATGTTTTATGAGTTATTTTGAAATGTATACTCAGGATAGAAAATGTTGCATCACACTAAATACGTCAGTTGACACTACTGCCTTGGAATCTGTGATAGTTTAACTAACTAGCTCTATATGAAATTAAGCAAACAATAGGGTTGATCAACCATAGGGCTGATGACTGCCTTTAGGCTCCCCTACTCTCCCAATATCTCTTGACCAAGAGTGGTTAATAATGTTTAATAAATAAAACAGGAAGTTATAGAATCATAACTGCAATACAATTCACAAATCCATTGCACTTTATAATTTATATTACATATTATATTATTATATTATATTTATAATTATAAAGCCATTACCATACATTTAGTCATTTGAACAAATTTGATGTATAGAGTAAGAATTATTATACCTATTTTTCCCGGTGAAGAAACACAAACTCAGAAAATGTAAGAAGGTAAGTGGCAGAGTCAAGGACTTGAACCTGGCCAGCTGTTTCAGATATAATACTCTAGGAGGGTTAGTCCAGTACCCTCTTCTACTATACCACCCAGCAAATTGAATAATCTGGCCTTTGAATGATAGAGCATTAAGTATACAGGTAAAATTTGCAAAAAAATGTTGTACCTTTAAAAGATCAACAAATTAGGGACCAAAAAAGCCAATGATTTTAGAAAAAGTTTTCTGAATTTCCTTTTCCCCAAAAAAATTAGTATATTTTGCAAGCAATAATCAAAGTAAATCATCTTTTTTTAAGGCCAGATTAGGCTTAATGCTAGGAATCTAGGTTAATGTAGATTGCTCATTACCTTAGATCAAGACACAATTTTGAAAAACTGAGAAAAGCAGGTAGACCAAAGGAACAAATAGGAGACGGTGCAATAATAACGAATTTTTACACATTTTTAGGTACATAGAGCACTAACCTTAAAGAAACTCTGTAAGGTAGGCAATGCAAATACTGTTTTTAGATGAAGATAATGAAGCCCACAGAGATTTAGTGATGTGCCCGCAATCATATCACTGCATGGCATAATGGACAGAGTGCTGGATTTGGAGTCAAGAAGACCTAGATTTTTCACATTTCCTTTGTGTGGCCATGAGCAAGTCACTCAACTGCTTAATGACTCAATTTCCTCATCTGCAAGATGAGGGTATTACCTTTAGTACCTACATCATGGGATAGTTTTCAGACTCAGACAAATGACATACATCAAGTACCTTCCAAACCTTAAAGTGCTATAAGGAGTGTCACTTACATACATTACATTACACTTGCATAAGCATCTGTCACTTTCTATGAAATGTGCACCATTGCTTTTAATAGCCACTGACCAGTGCAACCAATAATAGGTATCATTATGCCCCCAAATGTTTTTACATATTATATTATATTATATTACATTATATTACATTATATTATACTATATTACATTATATTATATTATATTATACTATATTATACTATATTATTTTATTTTATATTGTATCATATTGTATTTTATTTACAGCTTTCTCTTAGCCCAACCCCACCTAGTTGTCCCCACATACTTGCCCTTTGTCCACCTCTAGAGTTCCATGACAGAGGGTAACAGTCAGGCAAGTCCCAGAGCAAATAGAGAAAACAGTAGACAGTAATAAAATGATAGCAGCCCATTTGTCTATGTATTTCTTTCCTGCCCACCTGTCTCCTGTCATTGGACCCCAGGAGTAGAAGCAAGGAGATTTGGAGACAAAATTGCCAGGTTCAATCTGGACTGTCAAACATGTCTTTAGTGCCTCTTGTCATTGGGTTAGAACACAGTACTCCCAAGGTCAAAGGCTCAATCCTAGTCCATGCTAATTAAGTTCATTCTGTTCCATTTCCATAAATAGCATCTTTAACTGTGGCCAGCCAGTCTTTAAATATGTGTTCTTGGTCACCAGGGAACTGGGTGTGAATGACTCGTTGAATGCATACCACCACCACCACTTTTTAATTCAAAGTATATGCCTTACAAATAGAGAATGTCTCTTTGTTCACCACGCACAACCCAGAGTATCTGAGGTCCCCATCGTGGTTTGTTTTGTCTAATTTTGAGAGAAAGTAAAAAGGTCACTGTCAGATTGGCTAGGTTCCTAACCACCCCTCACTGACATCCTCGAGTAAAGTGATTCATTAAAGACAAATGTTGTGTTGGCGGCAGTCTTGCTTTAGTGGAGGACACAAGTTCTGTGTATTGTTCCAAAGTTTGTTTTAGAAACTATGCCATGTAAATATTTATTTGGCCATTTTGAACACTGTGACACCATAGCCATCCCTCATCGAGGAATCCTGGGATGATAATCTCCTCATTCTGCTCAGTTAAGGAAGGGCCTGAGGAGCTCAGCTGTGCCCCTTTGAAATTCACTGTCGGATCAGGATTTCTGACAGATGGAATGAGGCCAGCAGCTAATGGAGCCAACAAACCCCAATCTAGGAGAGAGGGAAATTTCCTTTGGCCTTATGAATCTCCCTTTTGAAGCAGAAATAAAGGTGAAAGTAAATGAAAAAGAATAAAAATTGCTTAAGCCTTATCTAAATCTTTTCTACTTTGGCATTCATCTAAGTTAAGCAGCTAAATGAGACTTCCTAGTCACCAGTCACTTATAAATATTATCCTCTACAGGGTTAAGGAAGAGAAATCTCCTTGATGCCCAGAAAAATAAAGATCCCACAGAAAAGCATCCCCCCCATTCTCTTCTCTCTTTTACCCCTACCTACCTCTTCTATTTCTTTGGGTTTAGGTAATCATTTTTAAAATATAATTTGCCATTTCTTTGTGTCATCTGAGGATACATTTTTCAGGCTTTCTCACCTTCTCTCCCTTCTTTCTTGAAAAAAGTTGCCACTACTGCTGATTTTTTTTCAAGTGATATCCAAGCTACAGTCATATGCCAACCCCCCCCCAATCCCCTATGTAAGCCACAGTTTAAAAAAAATAATAATCTTTGAAGATGAGTCTTCATGTAACATGTGAAGGGGAACTGATGATGCCTGAGTGTCACAGACAAACAGCTATCCAGAGAAGAAGGATAATGGGACTGACTCGGAGTGACTAAAATCTTCCATCTCAGTGAGCAGGTGAATGAGAGAAGTAGATGCATTGAAGCTGCTAAGGACAGAGACAGAGCAGAGGGTGGGTTGCTATGGTAGGAGGATGAAAGACTCTCAGGAGACCAGGTTGTAGTGGTAGGAAGCGGGTTGGGAGGAGGGGTGACAGAGACCTCTAAACCATGTCTATTCCTCATGCTTCTTGTGCTGCAGTGGTGTGTTTTTCTCCCCAGTTGAAGACATTGAATCCTGCATTTTGATGTTAATTCCTGTTACTGCCAACAATTACTGCATCTTCTTATTTAACTTATGTCTTCTTTCCAAGCGAGAATATCCAGGTTTCGGTTGGATCTATTTTAAGGTGAATTAATTAACCAGCCTAATAATACATTCAAATGTTTCTTTTTTGTTATTATTAATTTTACTGTAAAATAGTTACAGAGAATATGGTACAGGATCCTTAGTAAACCACCTTGTCTCTTGGATTTGTTTGTTTCCTCTATTTTTTTTTTTAATTCATTCCTGGGCTAGGGGAATCTGCCTCCAGATTACAGGATAAGTTTAATTGACATCGGCCTTGTGATTGAATACCTGATGGGAGGAGCTTATCGCTGCAACTATACTCGAAAACGGTTCCGGACGCTCTACCACAATCTGTTTGGACCCAAGAGGGTGAGGAGATTAATTCTGTTCCATTCTGTATGTAATATGATTGGGACCCTGTTCCTATCAACCAAGATGTAGAGAATTTCTCTTCCCTTGCTCTCAGTGACCAGGTTCAAAGGGAGCAGTTATCTCTCTCTCCTGAACTTCTTGGCCACTAATCCAAAGAAAGACAGTAAATACTTCCAAATCAAACTGACTCCAAACAGATTTTTATTGTTGGGCAAATTAGTATCCAACTGCAAGCCTACAGGAAATGAGTCAAAGAATGATAGTCAAGACTTCTGCATACTACTCACAAATTTCAAAATCAATTTACCCATCTTGCTGCTAGTTGAAGAAAGGGGATTGTTATAGGAGCTGAGCATGTGTGCATGCATGTGTGAGTGTACCTGTAACTGAGAATGAATGTGAGCTGGTCACACTGTTGATGTGCTGGGAGCACATTTATATTTCAGAAGCTAACAGAAATAGGGAGATTATTATGGATGTTGGGGACCTCACCATTTATTAAAATTCTATTCAAGGGCACACTAAATCATTTGGGGATGCTTAGAGCATGTGACAGGTGCCCATGGAAGCTGGCTTCAAATTTTGTTTCTCCTACTATCAAATTCTATTCAAGATAGTGGTTCTCACTATTTTTAACCAAAAGTATACCCGTACCCTTCCAAGTAGAAATATTGGGAAAGGTATCAAATTTTATGCCAGACGTTCAACATGAGTTTAAACTCCAACTCTGCCACTAATGAATGGGTTGTGTGACTTTGGACAAGTCATTTAATCTCTTCGGGCTCTTGTTTTCTCATTTACACAACAAGAGTTTGGACCATATGACTAAGTCCCTCCAAACTGCAAAATCCTATGATGTTGTTCAATTTTCAGTCATGACAGACTCTTATAATCCTATTTGGGGTTTTCTTGGCAAAAATACTGGAATGGCTTACCATTTCCTTCTCCAGCTCATTTTACAGATCAGGAAACTGAGGCAAACAGGGTAAAGTGACTTGCCCAGGGTCAAATAAGGTAGTAAGTGTCCCAGGCTGGACTGGAACTCGGGAAGATTCATCTTCCTGACTCCAGGCTCAGCACTCTATCAACTTCGCCACCTCGCTTCCCCAAATCTTATGATCCTCATGTGAAAGGATACCACTGTGCATTGTGTGAGTTTATGCATTTCCTTCTCTCTGTCACGATGTGGTAACCTGGGCTGACTGTGCATTCTTACAGATCAAAAAAAGAATATCTATGTCTATTTGGCATGCAGATATTCCAATGAAAAATGAAATATGTGACCAAGTATCTGGATTTCAGTGTAAATAAAACAACATCTGGGAAAATCAGGAATGTAGTTGATATTCCTGACAAAGACCAGAATATGAAAGCTAATTATTTAGCTAGTTTTTGTCTGGCTCTAGTTTCATTTACATGCCAATCAAAGAGCATCTTAGATTAAAGTCAGCCTCATCACCCCAGCTTTCCACAGAGCTCCTATGTTTTTATTTTTATATCAGAGTCCCAAAAATGGATTTTAGCAACACAGTCTCATAAGTATTTTGCAGATGTTATAAGGAATTTTTTAACCCAAAATCAGATCATCAGGAAAGGTAAAACAAAAGCATTGACTTAATCTTAGCCTGAAGAGTTTTGCTGGCTTTTGTTTTTGTTGCTTTGTTTTTTGTTTTTATTTTGTATTTTAGCTCTCTGGTCATGTGTGATCCAGATTCAAAATCTAAGATCCCAAACAATTAACTTGAGTCACATTATTTGTGACTCACAGATTGTGAGCCTGCCTTCCCAAAAGCCATTCCAATGCCTCTGCTCAAAGAAAATAGCAGACAGGAGTCACTGGAACAGTGTAGAAAACTATCAAGATGAGACTAGCGTTGTTCCCAAGGCTCTCTTAGACTGGTATGCAAATGACCCAGAGGGCAAAACAAAAACAGGGGAAGGTTCCATATTTCTGCCTTTATTTTGTCTATCTGTTTTCCATTATCTTTATCAGACTTCCAGGTCTATGGAATTTCCCACATTACAGAAATACCTGAAGAGTGGGGTTCTCTATTTTATTGCTCATATAAACATTTGGTGATTATTAATCCTGTAAAAAATAAGTAGTAGGAGTAAGAGACATTATCACATGGAAATCATAAATCTATAGACTATCTTTGGAGAGGAAATGAAGTAATATTCAGTTCCCATCATCACCAGTTCTCTGAGCTTCACAGATAGCTTTACTTCTGCTAGAATCTTTACAAATATATAATTATATTATATATAATTATATATTATATATTAATAATATAAATATATAATATATACAATATATTTATATTATATTCTCTAATAATTCTTTATTTAGTGACATAGGACTATGACATATGGTCATATTTTAACTATTGTAAGATTTTTTTCATTATTTCTATGAAAAAATGTAAAATATTTTTTAACTCTTTCTTTTGACAGCCTAAAGCCTTGAAACTTCTAGGAATGGAGGTGAGTATTTAAAATATTAAGCCCTAGAGTGGTGATGATGATAAATAGCATTTAGATAATGCTTTATGGTTTCCAAGGCACTTTATTATTAAGCATTTATATACATATATATATGTGTATATATATATACATATATATATATATATATATATATATATATATACATATTCATTTGGTCTTCACAATAACCTTATGAGGCAAGTGTGATTATTTTCTCCATTTTAGAGATGGGAGAAACAGATACATAGACATTAAGCCTAGGATCACAGTTAGTAAGTGTTTAAAGTGGGATTTGAGCTATACTCTATCATGGTATCACCTAGCTGACTAACAACAATAATATTTGGGGCAACAACATTAAAATAGATGATCATTGGCTAGAGAAACAGAAGTGATGCTTTCACGAAGGTTTCCTGTAGACAACCTAGCCAGAAGGAAATGCATGAGAAACTCCAGAAATATCACAAACCCAACAGAGAGGCACAATATCCATCAATCACTCAGCAGGCATTTATTAAACACTTACTTGAGGAATTTCAACATCTGCTAGGGTCCTCTCTATATGGAAAGCAAAACAATTGTAAGATATATAGAGATGAATATAGATGATGTGAATAAAATACAGATACATATATTTATCTACTTTCAGCTCCAGCCTTGATCTGCTAAAGCCTTGAAACTTCCAGCCAATGATTATTGTAACCAATTTAATATAAAAAAGGAAAATAGTATAAACTCACAGAGTTGTTTTGAGGATCAAATAAGATAATATATGTAAAGCACTTTACAAATCTTAACACACAATGTAAATTCTAGCTACTGTTGTTGTTGTTGTTACATCTGAACAAGGGTAGGAAGCAGCCGAGGGAACTGAATGTGACTGACAAACAAGGAGCAACCTGTTGACAGCCCCCAGGTAGCACAGTGGAGAGAGAGTGCTGGACTTGGAACCAGGAAGAGCTGAGTTCAAATCCTGCCTCAGCATGCACAGCCAACACACTACCTACAGTGACACTGGGCACACGGGGATAATAGCATCTATCTCACAAGGTTGTTGTGAGGATCCAACAAGTTGCCATATACAAAATGCTTTACAAACGTAAAAGCACTATGTAAATGCTAGATATTAATGAAGAAAGACTGACAGTGGGGATGGCCAGGTAGTACAGTGAATAGAGCACTGGCCCTAGAGTCAGGAGGTCCTGAGTTCAAATCTGGCCTCAGACACTTAACACTTACTAGCCATGTGACCTTGGGCAAGTCTCTTAACCCGGATTACCCTACCTTTCCCCCTCCAAAAAAGCCCAAAAAAATGGCAAGAACCTTAGGAAGAAATGACTACTCCATCTTGGATTTCCTGGCATATAAGAAGCTGCCATAGTTTGACACGTTCCCTACAGAGGAAATTCAAAAGTTTTTTGGTGTTTGGTTTTTTTTTTAAGTCTAGGTAGATGTCCAAGGAGTAAAATGCTCTAGGGAAAAGTCCAATCAAAGGGGCTTGGAAGGTCTCAGCAATGAAATGCTGACATTGCAACATAAACTATTCCAATAAAGAAGAAAAAGAGAGGGCTAGGGTTGTGGTTTTTTTGGGGGGGGAGGAGGTTTGGTTTTTTTGACAATCAGAGTTAAGTGACTTGCCCAGGGTCACACCAACTATTAAGTGTCTGAGGCCTGATTTTAACTCAGGTCCTCCTGAATCCAGGGTCAGTGCTCTATCCACCATGCCACCTAGCTCCCCCTCCCCAAAGAGAGTTTTCTAAAGAGATTGATGTGCATATCCTGAGAAAACGAACCAAATTTAATTTTTAAATGATAAGAGGCAGTACCTGAGGATGGATAGGAAAGAGTGGCAAGCTTCTGGAATACCCAAAGTCAGAATGAGCTGAAACTAGTGCTGAATGAATGCTAGCTACAATTTTGATAAAGGCGGGCGGGGGGAAGATTTTCAGCAATATTGTTCATGAAATGAAGCTCAATGAGGGTATAAGACTCCTGCCCCCCAAGTGGATGATTAAGAGAACACAGAACTACTTTCCTGGTTTTCTCTGCCAAGTAGAATGATCTTGGTTCCAACTCAGAATAAAAATGGCTAATGTGGAATCAAAACCAAAGATAATTAAGGAGATGTTAAGAAAGCACCTATTTGCCTTCAGTGAATTCAGTGGTTCTCCTGTGCTCTTTAGCATTTTTATCAGGGATTTGATGAAGGAACAGATTTTATGTTTATCAAATTTACAGCCAATCCGAAGTTAGGAGAAAGGACTACCATGTTGGCTAATAAAGACAGGATCCAAAAATGTCTCAGCAGTCTAAAATATTAATCTGAATCTAACTGGGTGAAACCTAATAGGAATATATGTAAAGACAAAAACCTAAGTTCAAAAAATCAATTGTACAAATAGGTAAACTATAGTGGAGACATAACAGGTCAAAAATCCATATGGAAAAGATTTGAGTATTTCCATGAACTGAAAGTTCAATATGAATCAATAATAACTAACATTAAAGTCAAATAAGGGAAAGTACATAGACCACGTTCCTAGAAGCGTTGTGTTCAGACCTAGGAAAGGTGATAGTCCTGCTGTATTCTAGCATCATCAGAGTATTGTTTTAGTTCTGAGCATCACGTTTTAGGGGGAACATCAGCCAGCTGGAGCAGCTCCAAAGGAGGGTAACCAGGACACTTAAGACCTTGTGAGCACTGGTTGAAAGCACTGAAAGTGTTTATCCTAGAAAAGAGGAGACAAGAGGAACGTGATTGCAGTACTCACATACTTGAATGCTTGACATATGAAAGAAGGATTAGACTTTTTCTGTTTGTCCCCCAAGGAGCAGTAGATGGCATTTGTAGAGGCAGATTGAAGGTTTCTATAAGGAAAGACTTTCTCATCATAATTGCTGACTAAAAGTAGAAAGGGAGAGTTTGAGTTCATATCAATGGAGGTTTTCAGGTATTTGCTAGAAAATCCCTCTTCAAAGATGTTGCAGAGCAGAAGTGACAAACTTGCACCAGCAAAATTCCCAAATAGGAACCAACCAGATTAAAATATAATTGGGAAATAATGAACAAATTTTTAAAAAGTAGCACAACACAGATAATGTTAATTTGTGGTTTTCTAAGTCAATATGAGACCAGTAAGGAGCCATTTCTGTTTGAGTTTGCCACCACAGTTGTAGAGGGCATGCTTATGGAAGTCTTCATTGGTCCAGATGACTTCCATGGTTTCTCTAATTCTTGGATTCTGTGATATATAAACTCCAGTAAGTGAAATAGCCTTGGAGACACTTGGAAAAAGTACAAGATCCAAAGCCAAATATATTTCAGATATGCATCTAGTAGTTATTTCATTTCCCCCATTTGTTCATAAGGATATTTGAATATAAGTTAAGACAAAGAATGGTTTCTATGTATTTTAATTGATAGGATATAGCTGTCCACATGCATTATAAATAATTATTGCTGAAAAACAAAAGAAAAATAGAATCTTTAAAAAGAAAGCTCTCATTGTAATTTAATCTTATATAAATTATATAAAATAAAAATTTAAGACAATAATAAATTTAATACTTGGAATTGGAAAGAATCTTGGGATTGAGAATAATTCAGTGCGGGGGTTTTTCTATTCAGTAAGGATAGAGCTTATTTATTCATATTCAATCAAGCATATAACATGGAGGTATTAATTTACTAATTAAAATATGCTTAAATAGGATGTTTAGGTTGGTAGTGCTCTATAGGTGGAAGAAAGAGTTAGAATTAAGGTGGTTGTTGTATTTGTTCTTCATTTTTGAAGAGGACCATGACATCAGGGAAATGATGACATGATTTGCAGTTGACTTTGATTTGAGGGCTGTGCAAGGTCACCAGCCTCTCTTTCTCCTCCAGGGCCATCTGGTTCCAGTGGCCAGATATTCATCAGGACAACTGCAGATGGCCCAGGATGTCATGGGAGACCCTGGCCTTTTTAGGTTGAGACATTTTCAGGGGGGAAGGCTAGGTGGTGCAGTGAGTAGAGCACCAGCCTTGGAGTCAGGAGGACCTGAGTTCAAATGTGGCCTCAGACACTTAACACAAAACTAGCCGCGTGGCTTTGGGCATGTCACTTAACCCCAATTGCCCAGCATTCCCCCCTCCAAAAAGCAAAAGAATTTTTAAAAAAAAGACATTTTCAGGTTCTCACTTTCAATGAGGTAATGCCCATTCAGTGAAGAGGCCTCTTAAAGAAATGAGTCAAGGGATGGCCCCTTTAATTTTTTTTTTAAAAATCTCAAACTGGGAGGGGAAGACCTTTAGGATTGCTGGTCAAAACAGAAACAGTTACATTCACTCTAAACCAGGAAGACACAAAATACAGCCATTAAGGTGTGTTGGTAAAAAGTAACAGAATACTACATAGTCAAAGAGTAGAAAACAATGAAATTGAATGACTAATAGAAGATGTAGTTAATTAAATCCAGTAGAATCAAACAACAGGAAATAAAGACAGAGAAACAAAAAAGGAGAGAGAGAATGTTCCTTGTGATTGACATAGAAAAAAAAAAGAAGAGAGAAGGATGAAATGATGTAATATTAACAGAATTTTCAAACACAGGGAGTTGAAGGAGGGAGAAAATAACATTCTTAAACAGTACTATTTCTTCCCCCCTATACCCCTCCTCAAAAAAATCCAGAATGAAACTTATTTCACTATTATCTCAAACCACATTTTATTTCTCTTGATTTATAGGATGATGTTCCCTTGAGAAGAGGAAGAAAGACCACCAAAAAGAGAGAAGAAGAAGTGGACATTGATTTGGATGATCCTGAGATCAACCACTTCCCTTTCCCTTTCCATGAGCTCATGGTGTGGGCTGTCCTGATGAAGAGACAGAAGATGGCCTTATTCTTCTGGCAGCATGGGGAAGAGGCCATGGCCAAAGCACTGGTAGCCTGTAAACTGTGCAAAGCTATGGCTCACGAGGCATCAGAAAATGACATGGTGGATGACATCTCCCAGGAGCTGAACCACAACTCCAGGTAGGCTCCTCTGGGTACGAGGATGGAGGAAAGGATGGCTCTAAGGGAGCAGAGCTCCTCAGGTTGCCCAAAGTGAGCTTCACTTGAGTTGGTTTCAACTACTCAATCTCTGTGCAAAGGAAGTGTAATTATGGAAGGTGGATTCTTAGGGGCCAGTCACACCAAGGTAGCCCAGAGAAAATCTGAGGAATTAAGAGACAAAGCTCCACAAGAAGAACAAATAATATGGTAATAAATATGGAAAATATTAAATGGTAAAAATAGATTCCTTGTCTATGCACTTTGCTAATTACTAAGAATGCAAATGCCAAACACCAAAGGATTCTTTAGAAGGATATTCATTTTTTACCTGGTGCTAAGTTTTCTACCATGGCCCAGATTGGATAGTTGTGTCATCCCTTGGTCTCCAAAATTAATTTCATTTCATTTTAGCAAACATTTACTATATGCATGTGCCAAGACAAAACAAAAACCAGTCCTTGCCTTCTACTAGGGGGGATACACTATGAAAGAAACAGATAAATGCAATCTAACTTCGGGAAAGAGAACAGATGAATCATAAAAGGCTTCCCACAGAAAGTAACACCTGAGTTGAGCCTTGAAGGGGCTAAAGATCCTGAGAAGCAGAGGGAAAGAGGGGAATCTATTCCAAACATTCAGGAGACAATATGTCAAATCTAAGGAAAAGAAAGAATTAGCCATTTTTGCTAGAACTGATAGTATGTAAAGAAAAATAATGTAAATGTAGTCTGTAGAAGTAGGCTACATCCAGAAGGTGGAAGGCTTTAAATGACAAGGTCAAGAGTTTATATTTTAAAATAGGGAATACTGAAAATTTTCAAGCAAGGGATCACTCCGCGATGGTCAGACACCGGAATTTTAGGAAAATTATCTGGCAATTGTGTGGAGCAGAGGTGTTGCAACACTTCCAAATACCACTGAAGCATATTAAAATATAATTGGAAAATATTTAGCAAAATAAAAATAGAATGTTAATTGTGGTTTTTTAAGTTAACATATGGCCCACAGGGATCCTTAAATATGAGTTAGTAGGTCCTGTTTCTGTTTCAGTTTGACCCCATAGTATGGAGGAAAGGTTAAACAGGTAAAAGATTAGAAACAGAGTCTAAATAGGGGACTATTATGGTAGTCTAGCCGATAGGTGATGAGGGCCTAAATTAGGATAATAACCTGTGAGTAGAGAGAAGGAGACATATATAAGATGTCATAGTGGAAGAATTGATAAGGTCAGAAACTATTTAGATGCAGGGGATAAAGAAAAATCAAGGATCACTCCAAGGTTATGTACAAGAATGACTGGAAAGATGGTGGTGCCTCTAAAAAAAATGGGGAAGTCCAGAGGAGGAACAGTTTTAGGGGAGAAGGTAACTATTTCTGCCTTGGATATGTTGTTTCAAGTGCCTTTAGGAGCCCTAAATGAGTTAGCTAGCATTTGGTGTATGGCTTAAACTCAGGAAGGAAATTAGGGCTGGATATAACATATTTGGGAACTATCATTAGAGATCATTCAACCCAAAAGAAGCTAATGAGATCATCAAAAGTGACTGTGAGGAGAGAAGAACATACAGGACAAAGCCTTGGAGTAATACTGACATTTTGATGGAGTGGAACTCAGATTAGAACCCAACCAAGGAGAGCAGAGTGAAAGATTATTTAGATAACCATGACAGAGAGGGCTGTTCATAAAGCCAAGGGAGGAGAGAGTATCCGGGACAAAAGGATTATTTAACAGTGCAGAAAGGTCAAAAAAGTATGAAGGTTGAAAAAGGTCATCAGAATTAACAGTAAGAGATCACTGTGTAGTAACTTCGGACAGAGAAATTTCACTTGCATTTTGAGGTCGGAAAGCAGATTTGAGCACAAGAGAAGTGAATAATTGGCAGCACTTGAGCATAGGCAGCTTTTTCTAGAAGTTTGAAAATGAAAAGTAAGAATGTTGAGGGCTGATCATTTGAGTTAAGTGGAAGAGTCAGATGGGGGCTTTTTAGGGGTGGTAGAGACTTGAGCATGTTTGTATACAGTAGGAACAGAACCAAAAATAAATAAATGAAATTGATGAGGTTCTAATCAAAGGGGACAAACTCCAGGAGGAGACAGGATCAAAGGCACAAGGTAAAGAATCACCTCTTCATCAGAGGAGAAAAGAATGACATAGATAGGTTCCGAGGCTTCTGGGTAAGATGCCCATCTTTTGGTTCATGTCCTCTGTTTTTGTTTTGTTTGAGTTTTTGTATGAGGTGAGTTATTCCAATTGATGGTATTCCGAACACAGAGAAAGGAATTTGTTTACAACTTAGACTATTACCTGTTTACACAATAAGTTTAAAAGACTGATCATTTTTTGATGATTTTATTAATAAAACTAGTGTTCTCTTAAGAGATGAACTAGAAGACCCTTCTATCTCCTTGATACTATGAGTATATTAAAGTGCAAAAGAGAATTAAGCAGCATTTGGTTAATTTTAGCAAATAAGCGAAGAAAAGAAAGAAACCATGACTTGTTTCACAATTTGACAGTAGAACAACCCCCTAGTGCTGTTCTAACCATAATGTTCCTTTTAAAAAGAATAGATTTTTATTGATATCCTTTGTTTTTACATTGCCTGGATTTCCTTCTCCCTTATAATAATTTTTAAAAAGAAAGAAAAATATGAGGGGACAAAAAAACTGATCAATACTTTGAAATACTGATATGTAGTCACACCCTGACTTCTGCAAAGTGGAGATTGAGAGTCTTCTCATCCCTCTTACTTAGATCCAAGGTTGTTCTATAATTTTAGAGCATTCCGTTTCAATTCTTTGTGGTTGGTGATCTCATTTACATTGTTGTAATAATTCTATATGTTGTTTCCTTTTTTTGTTTTTTTGCTTTTTTTTTGAGGGGGGAGGGCAGGACAATTGGGGTTAAGTGACTTGCTCAAGGTCACAAGGCTAGCAAGTGTTAAGTGTTTGAGGCCAGATTTGAACTCAAGTCCTCCTAACTCCAGAGCCTCTGGATTCATTGTGCAATCTAGCCGCCCCTTTATATTGTTTTCTTGACTCTGCTTACTTCACTTGAATTAGTTCATGTAAGTTTTCCCACGTTTCTCTGTATTCATCATACTTATTTTTTATAGCACAGTAATATGCCATTACATTCACGTACAATCCATTTGGCCATTGTTCAATCTATGGGAATCTACTTGGTTATTGCTATCAATATTGTGGTAAACATAGAACTTTTATTTTTGTCAACGACCTCCCTGAAATATATGTCCATCATTGGAAACTCTGGGATATTTTAGTCATTTTTCTTTGCATAACTCCAAACTGCTTTCCAGAACGGTTATACCAATTCATAGGTTGGCCAACGTTATCTTTTGACCTAGTGAACCAATCAAGAGCAGTTAATATTCCCATTCTCTACCACTCATGTAGAGATGATTGAATGCAGGGCTTGGAGAGAGGAAGACCTGAGCTTAAGTTCCTGCTATGACATTTACTAACTGTATAAATCTGGGCAAGTGATATAACTTCTCTAAGCCTCAGTTCCCTCATCAATAAAATAAGGAGATTGAACTAGATGTCCTTCAAAGCCTCTTCCAAGTCTAAATCTGATACTTTATCTGATGTGGGGCCACAATGGGAGGTCCCAATGAAAGTGAGAATAGAAGGGATCCAGAATGATTCTACCACCAAACTCTTAACTCTGTTTGTTTTAAATAAGTATCACTTAATGACTTCTAACTGCAAAGAAATAGCAATTGGGAGACTAGAGAAGCTTCAATTCTGCCATTGTAGGCAGAAAATAAACATGGTTGCTGGTAAGATAGCTGAAAAGGTTTTGAGAAACTAGGGGGAAAAGGACACTAAAATTAAAGGTGAAGCAGGATAAGTTGCCCAGGTGGTTGCCATCAACCACTTCTTTTTTTAAACTGTTGTTCTTTTCTTTTTAATACATCACTCTACTCCCCCCCCCCCAGTCAATAAATACCTATTAAGCACCTATTATATGTCAAGCACTGAGGATGCCCAATGAAGGGAAAAGACCACAATCTAATGAGAGACGCAAAAGGCAAACCATGTACAAATAAGCTATTTACAGGATAAATTATAATGAGTAAACAAAGGAAAGGCACTAGAATTGAGAAAGAGCATCCCAGGCATGATGGACAATCAGTGAAAATGCCCAGAATCAGGAGATAAAGTTTCTTGGTTGAGAAAGAGCAAAGAGGTCAATGTCACTGAATTGAAGGAGACCAGGGGGAGTGAGGGCGATAATAAGACTGACCCCCAACAGAATCCCTCAAGCAAAACAATTCAGGGTCTTGACCATGTATAAAAATGTATGTTTCATTCTGCATCTCTACTGCCTCAATGATATGCTTCACCATCAGTTTTCTGAAGTCATGACTGCTCCCTGCATTGATCAGTTCCCCTTCCCTAAAGCCTGCCTGCTGGGGCAGCTCGGTGGCGCAATGAATGGAGCACTGGCCCTGGAGGGAGGAGGACCTGAGTTCAAATCCAGCCTCAGACACTTGACACTTACTAGCTTAGTCAAATATGTGACACTTACTAGCTGTGTGACCTTGGGCAAATCACTTAACCCCAATTTCTTTGCCTTCCCCCTTCTATAAAAAAATAAATAAATAAGGCCTGCCTGCCAACCACCCGTCAGTGCATTGAGGGTAAGGATGATAATTCTCTCAGTGAAACAGTAACAGGAGAAACAACATACTCCCTGCTTCTCCCAAACTCCTCTCCTTCTGATCATGGTTAATATCCATGCATCCTTTATCAGACTAGATTTCTCACCAGAACCCTATCCTGCCTCCTGGAAGCCTGGCATCAGGCACCACAGTTCTGTCTTTGTTAGTTCTAAACACAGAAGCTGGTCCCGTAATATGCAAATGGATAGGTATGAATGATGGCTGGGTCAAGCCCCAGAGCGAAGATTTAGAGAAGTATCTCAGGAGCTGGCTGCTTGGTCAAATTTCTTGGATCTACTTATGGGGGGGAGCCAGTCAAGCCTCCAGAGCAAAGCAGGATTTGGAGATTCGCAGCTTTACCTCATTTTGGTTAAGCTAGTCTTTGTAAGAAAAGGTCTTTTTTTTATCTCAGCAGCCTTCCAGACCCCTTGACTCTGTTCTTTGTACAATCTCAGAGTGTAGCAGCAGCAGCACGAAAGGGGAACCCTATGGGCTGAAAACATTTGAAGCTTTTCTAACTTCAGAAAAAGAACACCACCATCCCATCAAAGGGAAGAATGAGAATTGAAGCCAAAAACCAAGGTTAATCTCAACCAAGTCCCCAGTTCCCAATTGAAAAACTTAAGTATAAGTGTCAAGCTTGTTCCTCTATGCTGCTCCTGACTATTTACAAATAAATATGTTTCTCAGATTGCTCTGTCTCAGGTTCAAGGCTATGAGCCAAGTCTCATAATAAACTATCAATCTACAAGTATTTTTCCCCCAAGAAAAGCTCCATTCCTAAGCACATTTAAACTAACAGGGCCCTGAAACCTGCCCTTCTGGGAAATACATATGACAGGTTATTCTTGCTCTGAGTCAGTGACCTTGGGTATGACCCATGAAAATCACACAGCCAGAACAGAATGAGTGGGTCATCCATAGTTTCTGGGACAGGGTCCAGTGATACTGGAAGTGGTCCCAGTGCAACTACAATCCAGGCTTACTGTCAAAACACTAGACAGCTTCAATCCACTAATGCAGTAGCTATATGGAAATAATAATTAGCAACAGGTGGGATATATCTGCTGCTTCCTCTAATCCCTGACCTTAGATGACTGAGCATTACCCCTCCCCTAGTTTGTGGTGACTAAGCGACTGTTGTTCCCTTAGGCTGTACTGATTGAGAGCTGCCTTGCTGATAGTACCAATTCCCTAAGCTTTATTAGTCTCAGCCAAACTTGGATGGGTGGTCTCTACTTCCACAACAGCCTAATGATCGACCAACAACAGTGTAGGGGGACATAAACCTGCCACACTGAATGTATGGCCAACAATGACACATGTGAGGTGTCAGTCCATTAGCACAAACATTGGGAATCTAACCAAGTTTCTGGATAGTTGATGCAAAAATTATTTTTAAAATCAAGGCAATAGCTCAGATAGGAGACATTGAAAAAGAGTTAACAAAACATAGAGTAGGGGAAAAGTCAGCCTTCTGATTTGGAGCCAGAAAACCTGTATTCAAATATCGGCTCTACCACGTATGTCCTTGGGCAAGTAGCCTGATCTCTCTCAACCTTAATTCCCTCATCTGTAAAATGAGATTTACTATCCGTAAAATTAAATGGTTTCTAATGTGCTTTTTAGCTCCAGAGCCCTATATCCTCTGGAGTGAAAAGTTTTTTTTTTTTCAACTAAAAGAGGAAGGATCAAGTAGTTCTTGTCTTTAACTATTGTCTTTCTGCCTCAATACCTAGTTTACAAGTTGTTGCCCCATTAGACTATGAGGTCCTTGAGAGCAAGGACTTGTCCTTTGCCTTTCTTTGTAACTCCAAAGGCCCAACACACAGTGGCAATTAATAAAGGTTTTCTGACTGACAAAAGGCTCAGTTACATAGCACTTTTAAAGCATGCTAAGTTCTGGTAATACAAAAAAAAGGCAAACACCCTGAACGCAGAGTTCACATTCTGATGAGAAAGACGACATCCAAACGACCTTGTGTGTATACAGGGTAAATCGGAAGTAATCTTGGTGGCAAGTCACTTACACTGAGGGGAGAGGGGCGACGGGAGAAGACTTCCTACAGAAGATAGAATCTGAGCAGTTTTGAAGGAAGGGTGAGGTGAGGAGGGAAAACATTGCAAGCATGAGGGACATCCAGTAAAAACTGTTAAGAGTCTAAATGATGGGATCCTAATAAAGCTGCCCCCAGTCCTGATATTCTAACTTCATTATAGGCCTCGCCAATTGAACAGCAGCCCCACTGCATCTACCTAGCTCCCACCCCCACCTCTTCCAATGTCCTGACTTCTTCATATGTGCCTCACTGCTCACTGGAACAACAGGTCTGCCCCTGAACTCTTAGTTCCCACAGAAACAGCAGGTCTTTCCATGATCCCATGATGGGATCCCAGCCACTGCCTCTACCTACTCATTGCCCCTAGACCCATTCCCACAGAAACAGGTGGGTTCTTGTATTCAATCACAATCACATCATCCATGTAGCCTAAGACAGGCCCACAATGCCTAACTATCTATCTTGCCCAGACAGAACCACAATAGCTAGCCAACTGGAGGGCAGCATGACCAGAATGTTTAACCACCAAAACCATAGATGGGACCCCTCCTCCATTACTTAATCCCTTAACAAACTCCTCCTGCCTTTTTAATGTTAATCATATTCCTATATTTTATGTATATTTTGATTATATAATTGCATCTTTACCCTATAAAAATCCATCTTGCTTTCTCTGAAGTTGCTGGTTCTTCTTGCATCTTATCCCGCTTCATGAGAGGTGGCAATCTCAATAAATGTCTATACTTGGATTAGAGGTAACCTGACTCTGAATTCTTTGAGACAGTTTCACCACAACACATCATGAAACCCCAGCAGTTTTCGGGCAGACAGAGCCCCCACTGCAACAAAAAAGTGGGAGTATTAGTTGTGAAGAACAAGAAGGTCAACATCATCAGATTATATCGTATATGGAAAGAAGTTAAAGCATAAGAATCCTAGAAGGAAGGGGGCCAAGTTCTGAAGGATTTTAAAAAACAAACAGTGGTTTGTTGGGTTGGTTTTTTTTATTTGATCCTGGAGGAAACAGAGAGCCACTGGAGTCTGAGTAAGGGAATCACATGGTTAGACATACACTTTAGAAAATCACTTTGAGAGCTACGTGGAAAATAGAACGGAGTCAGGAGACCAGCTGGAAGGCTTTTGTAATAGTTCATGCATGAAGTGATGGAAACCTTCACTAAGGTGGTAACAGCGTCAAAGGAGAGGACATAAATTAGAGACATTGTGAAGGTAGAAATAATAGGACTCTGCAAACACGCGTCATTTGATCCTCAAAATACTCACAGATATGTGGATGGACTGACTCTGGATGATAAAGAATTCAGGTCTCAAGGTCAGCACTGCCTAAAATGACCTGTGGAGGAGGTGGGGGTAGAGAATGATTTTTGATTTAATGAGATAGGTGCTACTTCATTGTATAGAGGGGAAAACTGAGTCTGAGAGAGGTGAAAAAACTAGCCAGGGATCACATAGCCAGCAAGTATCTGAGTGCAGATTTGAATTCCAAGTCCAAGGCTCTATCTCCTTCACCGCCAGTTTCTTTCCCATGCTGGCCCATCAGCAGAAGAACCTTCCCCATCTCCCCATTAGCAGACTTCTGCAACCAGCAGAAATCACACAAACTGAAGTTCTTCCAAACAAGTGAAAGCCTTCCTTATGTTTAAGGATTTCCAGGAGAAAGAACTTTCTATTTTCCTCAGTTAACCACTCCAGCTTCATCATCAGAACATTCTAACCTAGGTCCCTTATGATTCAGTTTAATATCCATTCCCTCTTGTTGGATATAAGTAGTAAAGACCCTTCCTTGTATGATTGTACATTCCCTCCATCTTAAACTCCAAGGATCTATGATTTCACTAGTGTGATAACTCCTTACCTCCTACTAATATACATCACAACCCCTCTGTGCCTTAGTTTATGGCAGGGGTGAGGAACCTGCAGCCTCGTGGCCATGTGTACCCTTCTAGGTCCTCTGAGGCAGCCTTTTGACCGAGTCCAAGTTTTACATAACAAATCCTTTTATTAAAAGGATTATTATTATAAAAATATTATGATAAATAATATATGATTTATATATAATATTATATTTATATATTATATAATATTTATATATAAATTATATATTTTTTATATATTACATATATATAAATATATAATAAAATATATTATTATAAAAAATCCAAACTGTAAAGTTTGGATTCAGTCAAAGAGCCACACTTGAGAATCTAGAAAGCCACATGTGGCCTCAGGGCTGCAGTTTCCCCATGCCTGGTCCATGTCTTTGGGAGTTTCAGTGGTTAAGAAAATATCATCATCATCATTGTTCTGTAACTTACTGGTTGAAGAGCTACTCCAAATGTAAATAGGCTGCTTCTTAAAAGACAAAGATCCAGTCTATCACTGAGTCCATATCAAAAGTTTTCTAGCTTGTTGGAAATATGAGGTAGCTAACTGGTATAATAGATAGATCACTGGACTTGTAATGTGGAAGACCTTAATTCAAATCCTTCCTTGGATATTTATTAGATGTGTGTGACCTTGGACAAATCCTGTAACTTGTCTTAACAAGTTAACTCTCTGAGCCTTAGTTTCCCCATCTATAAAATGGGAGTCATAATAGCACTTATTTCATAGGTTTTTTGTGAGGATAAAACAAAAGAATATAATTTCATAAGGCTTCAAATGCTATATAAATGCTGGCTATTATTTCTGTCTATTGTAATAGCTTTTAAGAACCTAGAGTCACCTCCCCACTGCAGGGTGGAGTCTGCTTCCGGGCAGAATAATCCAAATTCCTTTTAATCTTTTTTTTTTTTTTTTGGAGGGGGAAAGGCAAAGCATTTGGGGTTAAGTGACTTGCCCAAGGTCACGCAGCTAGTAAGTGTTAAGTATCTGAGACTGGATTTGAACTCAGGTCCTCCTGACTCCAGAGCTGGTGCTCTATTCAGTGCACTACCTAGCTGCCCCTAAATTCCTTTAAATCTTGATAATGATAACATTTAGTTACTACTTTAAGATTTACAAACCTGTAAAATATGCTGTCTCATTTGTTCCTTACAATGACCCAGTGAGGAGGTTGCTATTATCATCTCTGTCTTAAATGAGAACAAGGCAATTGGGGTTAAGTGACTTGCCCAAGATCACACAGTTAGTAAGTGCCAAGTGTCTGAGACTGGATTTGAACTCTGGTCCTCCTGACTCAGGTATGGTTAACTCTAGATCATCTCTCAGATGCCTTTGTGCTCTTAACTCTGATCCTAAGGAGAGTATAAATCATAGAACTGGAAGGAGAGGATAAATCACTGAATGTGGAACCTTTGATAGTATTTAATTTAATTCCTTTATTTTACAGATGAGATCATTGAGGCCAAAAACCACAAATATGGCCGAGCTGGGACTTGAACCCCAAGTGTCCTGACTCCCAATCCAGTGATTTTTCCCACAATGCCACTGCAGCTCAGCAGCCACTTTCGAGATCTAACCCTGGCTTCCAGTTCTTATCACCTCTCTCCATCCCCTCCTAGATCCTCCTGTTACCTGAGAGATTCCTAAGCACTTTCTGTGTTGTAGGGACTTCGGACAGTTGGCTGTGGAGCTGTTGGACCAGTCCTACAAGCAGGATGAGCAGCTGGCAATGAAATTGCTGACCTATGAGCTGAAGAATTGGAGTAATGCCACATGCCTGCAGCTTGCGGTGGCTGCCAAGCACCGAGACTTCATTGCTCACACCTGCAGCCAGATGCTGCTCACAGATATGTGGATGGGCCGGCTTCGGATGAGAAAGAATTCAGGTCTCAAGGTCAGCACAGCCTAAAATGACCTGTGGAGGAGGTGGGGGTAAAGAATGGTTTTAGATCTTATGAACCTGGTCTATGATAGGACTGGAATGCTCTGTGCTGTAGGATGCTCCATATGCTTGAGATGGAGCCATTCTCTGGGTTCAGTGACAAAGAGAGTCTCTTTCCCTAGGAATGATGTCATAGCAGGCCATTCTGTACTCATCTAACCTCTCATTGCTCATGGCAAGGCCTAATGCTTTCCTTCCTTGGCAAAAAGGAAACCTGGAATTTGTTAAACTGTGCTCAAAGAAGAGGGAAAATAGGAAGAAGAGAAAGGAAAAAAATGTCAGGAAAAGGGCAAAGAGATGAAAGACCAAAAAGAAAGCATAATAATCCTTAACAACTTTAGAATCTGGGATTCCAGCATGACTAACTACACTGAAGCTTGTCTCCATATTATCTATGAAACTGGGTTTGCTAAGCAAAGTCAATTTAAGCATATATTTAAAAGACACTAACTGCTTAGGAAAGAACCCTGGTTTTTGGAGAACCTGGGTTCAAATCCGAGTTCAATTTAACCATGTGAAAATGAAGTTGGGCAAATTACTTTCCTTCTCTGTTGCCTCAGTGATAAAATGAAAGGATCAGATGAAATTAATTCCAGTTTTAAGATTCTGTGTGTACATTTCCCATGTATAGTACAGGAAACTACCTACACTTATGGTATATATAAACCATGGTATGTTTAAGCCAATTTAAGGAAGTATACTGTTTTCAACAATACCCCTCACCCCAAACCACCTTAGGGAGATGCACTTGCATGATCAAAATTGCTAAGCAGATACAAGTGTCTTTTATCTTTTTAAGCAGTACTAGGAAGCTCTTTGACAAAAATACTGTTAACCATCATAACCCCTTTATACACTCTGTCATAGAGCTAGAAAGGACTTTAGCAATCGTGGAATCCAACACTTTTTTTTGCAGACAAAAAATATTGAGGCCCAGAGAAGTGAGGTGAACTCTTCTTTTGAGTTATGTTTAAATATATATGTTGATGAATGTAACCGCCTTGAGAGTAGGAACTCTGATTTTTGCCTTTGTATCTTCTATGCCTAGCCTAGAACATAGTAAACACTTAATAAATGCTCGTTGACTGATTGACTGAATGATGCCAGAGTGGGAGGTGGGTTGTTCTCATTTTCCCTTCTGTCCAGGCCAAGAACGTGTTCATTTTTGCCCCTCTCTACCCAAATGGGATGATTAATGTTTGCTTGTTGGTAAAATTGTTTTCAATTCTCCCACCACAATGAAAAGTTTTAACCTCACTTGCGTAACATTCCCCTACTGAGCTGCAAATGATTCCTCTAGTATCAGAGTGGTCAGTCATCCATACTTCCATTCACACACATGCACACAGCAAAAAGCATTAGGCCCTATTTCCTTTGACACTAAGCAACCCCCATCATCTTAATCTGTTAAATGTGTTTATTATTATTATCATTATCATTGCTTTAGGTAATTCTAGGAATTCTACTTCCTCCTTCAATTCTCAGCTTGGAGTTCAAGAACAAAGATGATATGCCTTACATGTCTCAGGCCCATGAGATCCACCTCCAAGAGAAGGAGCCAGAGGAACCAGAGAAGACTGTGAAGGAAAAAGATGAAGAGGACATGGAGCTAACAGTAAGAAAAGTAGCTTAGGGTTGGTCTCTTACGGTATAAAATGACTTTTCCTTCTTTCTTTGTGGCTACAAAGGAGAATCCTCAAGTCTGGCAAAAGGGCTGTTGCCTGAACTTTTTCTAAGGTCTGATGCTTGTGATTAGATATTAAAATTAGAAGCCTGGGGCACTTGCCTTCAGACATAAAAAAATATCTGCTACTGTAGTACATCAAGAGAGGCCAGGGTGGTACAATGGACAGAATCCTGACTACAAAGTCAGGATCCCTGGGTTCAAATCCAGACTCTCACTTACTAGCTGAGTGACCTTGGGTAAGGTTTCCTTAATTTCTCTGGTCCTTCCTCCATCTCCTCATTTGTAAAATGAGGAAGTTGAATTAGATTACCTCCTTTCCAGCTCAGAAACTCTTCAGTGGGGCTGAGGGCCATAAGAGAAAGAATGAAATTGAAGAGCATAGCAAGAGCATACCAAGTTTTCTAAACACACGACACTAGGGAACAGTAAGGTGAGGAAACAACCTCAGTGCATTCAGAGAAACAGAGAAAACTTCTAAATTTGGTGAGCATCTAGCATCACTTGACTTCATTCAGCAGATACTGCTCTGCTAATCAGAGCCTTAGCCTTCATCTTTTGGGGGGATTCAGGTTTGCAAATGCACGACTAATTGAATTTTGTGGTTTCTATGGTTGGCTTTTATTAGCTTTTCTCTAAGTACAATTATCCCCGAACAAATGTTTTATGCTGCAGGCTGGATCAGGCAGCTGGGGAGGGGACAGCTTCCTACAACACCCACTTTGACAGTGTGACATTCCCTGGAATTTATCCAAGGGCTAAAAATATTATCCTGTCTATGGGGGGGAGGAGGAGACAAAGGCTTTCTTTGTATCTTTGGAGACACTGAGCAGGAGCCATAAAGACTTCCTTAAGCCCCTATTCCCATCCAGTGGAGTATTGTCATTGCCAAAAAGGGATTTTCTCACTTATAGAGGGAGGAGGGGATGAGAGGGGCCAAAGGGCACCACTCTCTTTAAAATGGAATAATAATAGTACCTATCTCACAGGGCTGTCATGAAGATCAGATGAGATAATATATGCCTCTGAACTCTACAGCTGAAAGGGAGTTCAGAAGCCATCTAATCCAACCTCCTTTTACAGATGAGGAAATTAAGGGATATGGTAACATATGGTAGGTCACACAGGTAATATGCAACACAGGCATGAATGGACCCCATTCCTCTGACTCCTGAGCTTTTCGATTGTGCCACACTGACTCCCACTGGAAATCAATTGTCTTGGTGACATACTTCCCATTAAAATAGTTCTCTCTCTTGATTAATCACTGACAGCTTCTGACATGTTGGTAGAGGTTTTACTAAAGTCCAGTAAATTCATAGAGAAGTAGTGTAGTATAATGGATAGAAGGCTGACCTTAGAGTCAGGAAGAATTAGGTTCATGTCAGTCTACCAATAAACATTTATGTTTACTGTGCTAAGTCCTAGGGGTACAAAAAGAGGCAGAGTCCCTTCCCTCAAGGAGCTTACAATCAAATGAGGGAGAAAACATGCAAACAAACAATATATATATATGGGATAAGTGGGAAATAAGTAACAAAAGTGTTCTAGAATTAAAGACTTCCTGTAAAAGACAGGATTTTAGTAGGGACTTAAAGTAAGCCATGGAAATCAGTAGGTGGAACTTAGCAGAAACATTCCAGACATAGAAGACAGCAAGAGAAAGTGCCCAGAGCTCAGAGATGAATTATCTTGTTCATGGAACAGCTAAGAGGTCAGTGCTCCTGGATTAAATTACTAGATTAATGTAGGAGGGGGTTAGGCTATGAAGGGCTTTGAATTCCAAACACAGCATTTTATTCCTGGGAGCAATAGGGAACCTGAAGTTCGTTGAGTAGGGTGGTGACATGATTGGCATGGGGTGAGACTTGAGATAGACTGTTGTAGGAATCAAGTAGTGTGTCAGAGGAGAGAAGGGGGCATATTTGAGAAATTGACCAGAGATTGGATATGAGGGGTGAGACAGAGTGAAGAATCCAGGTTGACTCTTGGGCTGTGAACCTGAGGAACTATGAGGATGGAGTTGCCCTCAACCATAATAGGGAAGAGAGAGGATGGGGGGGGGGGCACTTAGGAGGAAGGATAATGAGCTCTGTTTTGGATATGTTTAAGCTTAAGATGTCTAGTTCCGAGATATGTGAAAGGCAGTTATCCTGCCTTTACCATTCTAGCTGTGTGACCTTGGGCAAGTCAATACAACTCTCAGTGCTGCTCCCATCCCACCCCCAACTCTCTAAGTCAAGTAGTTAGTAGTGGAGTGAGTTTTCATATCTGTACCCTGGAAATTTCCACCAGAGACATCATAGGTCTAGACCAAAAGAGGGAGAAAAGTACATCAGAAAGGCAGTGTAGTAAAGAGAATAGAAGTCAGACCTCAGAAAAACCTAGGAATAAGTTCTGTCTCATGATAGACACTACCTGTATGACCCTGAACAAGTCTTCCAGCACTCTACTAAGATCAGAAGTTACAGATGAGTTGCTGATCTTCCTTGGTGGAGGCAGTTTCCCTATGCCAATGAAAAAAAATCATAGATAGGCATATGTAGACATGTATACACATACAGATGTATATGCATGCATATATGCATACATATGGCACACACACATGTGTGTGTGTATATATATGTATATATGACATTTTCATTGGTGTAATGCTTTCTATGTGCCAGGCACAATGCTAACACTTTACAACCTTTATCTCATTTGATTCTCACAGCCCTAGGATTGTTGCTATTGTTACCTCCATCTTGCATATGAGAAAACAGGCAAACAGAAGTCAAGTGACTTGCCCAGGGTCACACAGCTAGTAAGTGTCTAAGGCTAGATTTTAACTTGGTTTTTCCTAACTCCGGGGCCAGCACTCCATATACTATACCACCTAGCTCCCTTAAATTCCAGACTAAAACTCAAAAGTACTTCATTATCTACTATAGCTATGAGCCCTGCATTGAAGTCTGGGAGGTATTTTGCTCATAGATCATGTATCATTTCTCTTTAAGCTGCAAAGGGTCATAAAAAAAACACATCTTGCCTTCAGGTAGATGTGGAGTTATTTCTATGTAAGGTAACTAAGACCCAGAAAAATTAAATTGCCCAAGGTAACACTGATGTCTTTGATCAGCCATCCACTGTCCACTTAATATTTTTCTCACTATATCCTGTACATAGCTTGTAGAAACATGTTTCTTGGCTTATTGTCCTCTGAGATTGTGAGCTCCTTGAGAGTAAGCAGGCTTTTGCCTCTTTTTGTATCCCCAATGTACAAAGTAGGTGTTTAATAAATGCTAAATGACTGACTTGCTAGTAGGACAAACGGATGACGAGTTCTCACCTTCTTTATGAAGGGAAAATTTCCATTGAGATATCATTGAAGGTCTTAGATTCAGGAAAAGACATGCAAAGAAAGGAAATGCTGTTTGAATTGTCAGCTGGGACCTCCAAGTCTTGGGGTCATTTACTAAAGTCACTTGGTTGAACAGAATTGTCTGTACTCTAGTACCCTTGCCCTGTACCATTAAGCATTTTTATCAGTGACTTGGATGAAGGCACAGATAGTCGTTTATATTTTATGTGTGTATATGTATGTATGTATAGATATATTTAATATATATGTGTCTATGTGTGTGGAAATATATACGTGTATATGTATGTATATATATATGTATATATACACATACAGACAGGCACGCACACATAATAGTCTGTTATAGCTAGCAGGAAGCTAGGTTGAATAGCTAACATAAGAATAGGAAATGTCATGCCCTTTAGGACAGGATTAACACAGATTTTCACAGTCCCAATCTAATCAAATGAAACTTAATGGGTATAAATGTAAAGTCCTCCACTGGACTCAAAAACTCAATTGTTCATGTATAGAGTGGGGGTGCGGATAGAGTTAAACAACAGTTCAAATGAAAATTTGCAAAGGACTTTTAAAAGTACCTATTCATCAAATAAGATAATGTAAATTATTTCTTTGCAATGTGCTGTAGAAACGTGAATTATTACATACATACCTGGACTACTAAAGACATTTGGAAAATAAATGATGTGAGAGGAAGACTGAAGTCTTAGACATAAGGAAAAGCTTCCAAACCATTACTACCATCCTAAAGTAGGATGAGCTGCCTTGGGAGGTAGTGAGTTTCTTACTTCTGTCAGCCCAGGCTCCTGCTCTGACACAAATCTAACCAAAGGACTTAAAGGGTTCCATCTAACTCGGAGATTTTAAGAATTTTTAAGCAGGAAGATATTCATTATTCCACTTGGCTGGTAAGTGATAGAAACCCACTGTGCTGAACATGAGTGCTGTATATGCAGGATTATAGGACAGGTTGGTGGCACAGTGAATGGAGTATTGGCCCTAGAGTCAGAAAGATTCATCTTCCTGAGTTCAAATGTGACCTAAGACACTTATTAGCTGTGTGCCCCTGAGTAAGCCCCTTAACCCTGTTTGCTTCAGTTTCCTCATAAAATATGTCAAACTACTACCATATCTTTGCCTAGAAAACCCCCAAATAGGGTCAACAAAGAGTTGGACACTACTGAAACTACTAAACAACAATATGTATGAGTACTAATCCATTGGCATTCTTAAGATGAGACTCAGACCTTCCTGAATCTGAGGCCAGTATTCTTCCTACTACAACACTGTGCCAGTGTCCAGCCTCAAACATATAATATCTATGTGACCCTGAGAAAAGCACTTACTTTCTCTGTTCCCATAAAAGTTGCTTAGAAAGAGCATTGGCAGAGGACATTATTCACAGGGCTCCCTACACTGATGAAATCACAGACCTAAAAACAAAAACTTCAAAGCTTGGAATATCAACTTTTATACCTAAGTATAAGGATATAACTCAAGATATATAATAGTAGAAGCTACTGTTTTCTTATAACTGGGAACCTAAAAGATGATCTAGTGATTTCTAGTCACAATGGTGCTCTTAAAGATCTGATTCTGTGGACAATTGTGGGATACAAGTAGGGAATCCCTGGAAAAGACATTCTTCTTGCACAGAGAGATCACATTATTCCCCAAAATTCAATCTCAGGGAAAAAAGAGCATTAGTCATTGGATTGTCATGCCGAATGAGCTCAGCCAAACAAAAGGCATACCGCTGGAAGTTCCTACCTAAGTGAATCTTGGATACGAGATTTTCTTGGACAGAAATAATACAGCAAAGTGAAATAAATTGGCAGGTTGGTAAAATCTGCATTGAAAACCCCAGATGGGGTCAAGAAGAGTTAAACACAACTGAAAAATGACTGAACAACAACACATCGAGCCTTAGGGTTGGTGAAGTGGTCTATATGTATTTTAATTCTCACAACAGCCCTGGGAGTTAGGTATTGTTATAAGAGCTACCACTTAAATTTTAGAAAGGTAGGTAGGTATAGAATGCCTCACTTGGAGGCAAGAAGACCCAAGTTCAAATCAGCCTCAGACACTTACTCGTTGTGTGACCCTGGACAAGAAATTTAACCTCTATTTGCCTCAGTTTCCCCATCTGGAAAATACCTACCTCCCAAAGTTGTGAAGATAAAATGAGATAATATGTGTAAAATTCTTAGCTCAGCGGTTGGCCCACAATAAACTGCTGCATCTTTGTTGTTTGGTCATTTCAGTCACATCCAGCTCTTCATTACCCCATTTAGGATTTTCTTGGCAAAGATACTGAGATGGTTTGCCATTTCCTTCTCCAGCTCATTTTACAGATGAGGAAACTGAGGCAAACAGGGTTAAGAGACTTCCCCGGGATCACATAGGTAGTATATATCTGAGGCAAGATTTGAACTCAGGAAGATGATATTTCCCAACTCCACGCCCAGCACTCAGTCCACTGTACCACCGAGCTGCCCAAATGCTATATACGTTTCAGCTGTTGTTAGAATTATCATCATTTTGAATCCTGTCCGCAGATGCCATCTATGTGATACTAGGCAAGTCACCTATCTTTTTTCAGCCTCTGTATCTTCATCTGTAAAATGGGGGTAATGGTAGCTCATACACCCCACAGGGTTGTTGTGAGGATCAAACAAGACAACATAAAGAATGTGCTTTGTTAATCTGAGAATACCATATAAATGGTAGCTATTATTGTCCCACTTAGGTTCTGCTGCTTCCAGAGTCCTGGTTTATATTTATATTGAGATGAATTTTTCACACTAAAAGATGTGAATAGAAGAATTTAGATCATGTCCCAAGTGACAGAAAATATACAGCTTATCAATAACAACTTCCTCCCAGTCTCATATTACAGAGGATTTATTTATATTTAGGTTTTTGACTAAAATAGTGTATTCTATCTTAGTCAAGGACTTTTCCCCCCTTTATCCTAAAATTACATCAGTACATCAAGGACCTGGGACTTTATCAGTGTGTGGATCTTCTTCCACTGATACAGATTATAATAGCTAGCAGTTACACAGAGCTTTGGGCAGCTAGGTGGTATAGTGGATAGGCATTTAACTCCAGTTCCTCAGTTTCCTCATCTGTAAAATGAGCTGGAGAAGGAAATGGCAAACCACTCCAGTAACTTTGCCAAGAAAACCCCAAATAGGGCCAAGAAGAATTAAGCACAACTGGAAAATGGCTGAACAACAAGACATCGAGCCTTAGGGTTTATGAAGCTAGTTATTGTTGTCATCATTTCATAGATGAGGAAACTAAAGCTGAGAAGAGTAACTGACTTGCCCTGGGTCAAAGGGCTAGTAAATGTCTGAGGCAGGATTTGAACTCAGTTCCTCCTGAGTCCAGAACCAATGTTCTATTTTCTGAATCACCTAGCTGCCCCCAACAATGACCTTTTGATTCTGCCATGCTTCCTTTCCATATATGTAGATTGTCTCACTCTAGATTAAGTCCTTTACTCTTTAGAGCATCCATGACCACCCTGCTGAGAAATTCACATTTGTACTTTTCACCTCTTTGTGTCTGTTTCCTCAAAATGCAGATGATAAAATTTTTGTATTATCTACCGTAAGGGACCAAAGAATGTTTTTTTCCTGTTCATCAAATGAGACTTTGAGTCTTTTAAATCCTCCTTCTTTAAATGTCCATTCCCCTACAGACCAGATATTTGAAAGGGCAAACTTTGGATAAAAATGTAATGTGCAACTTGTTTATATATTATTTTTTCTCAAAACTGTTTTAACTTGGATGGGAAATTAGAATCAAAGACTCACCAGGCCAGTGGTGATACTCTCTTGCCCTGTCCCTCCATTTTAGTACCTACTGTTTCTCCTTTCAAATATGTGATTGTATTAGCTCTTTCCATATGAAAGAATTCTCCTTATTTAAATAAAAAATTTTAAAAATAAAGCATATTTGCTCTCTCAAAAAAATAAAAATAAATGTTCATTCGCTTCTCTTCCTCCTCACCAGAAAAAAAAAGATCAGAAATATAGAAATATTAAAGGTAGAATTAGTGAATTATGCTTCTCAAAATACAACCAGATCTTGTTACTTTTGAATGCTCTAATACTTTTACGATTTCATCAGGATTATAACTCATTCATGCCTAATCCTCCTGTGTGACAGGCACCCATAAGTGTGGGTTCAAGTCCCACCTTGAATACTTATTCCCATGGGCAGGAGCCATCTTCCTTATCTGAGCCTCAGTTTCCACATCTGTAAAATTAAAGGGGGAGAGGCTGGACTAGATGACCTCTAATCTATGACCTTGGGTTCTAAGAGTCTATACCAGTAGATTATAAGATATCTGACAGGTTCTGCTTTTATGCACACACTTGCACGTATATGTGTATATATGTGTGTATGTATATATATGTATGTGTGTGACACGCACACACACACACACACACACACACACACATCTGTGTACATACACATTTCCCTCTCCTGAGAGGTACCAATAGATTTTTTCCTTTATTAAGAATAACTGATACTGATATAATGTTTTAAAGTTTGCAAAGTGCATCACACAAATTATCTCTTAACCTCAGAACAGCCCTATGAGGCATGTAGTACAAATATTTTACCCCCATTTTACAGAGAGAGAAAGCAAACTCAGAGAGGTTAAGGTTCAGATTTGTTCAGGGTCTCACAGCCACCAAGTGATTTGGAATGAATTTGAGCAATGGGCTTCCCAAGTCCAAATTCAATGTTTGATCCAATACATGATAGAGAAAGTTTCAGTTGATCCCACAGCAGCAACTCCAGCATTCACCTGGCCTGGCATATGATGTCATCATCTTTGAATGTCGCCTTTTCTTATGGCTAACTATTTCTGCCTGTTGAGGAGGGTGGAAAGGGGTTCTCTTTAATGAATAATGAAAAATCCATAGCAGTATCACTTTCATTGTAGGCAATGCTGGGTCGAAGCAATGGGGAGTCATCAAGGAAGAAGGATGAAGAAGACGTTCAGAGCAGGCACAGATTGATCCCCTTTGGAAGAAAAATATATGAATTCTACAATGCACCTATTGTGAAGTTTTGGTTCTACACCGTAAGCATCTCTCTAATTATTTTTCCTAATCATGATAGAATGACAAAAAGAAGTCACTGCCACTTTAAAGGAACACATGCCTCACTCTATATCATAATGCAAGGGCCAGGAATATAAGAATGAAAGACAAGATTGAAGTTTTTAAACTCCTTTCCAAGGGCTGAATGCTGTTAAGAGAGATTCGTAAATCTAGTTTCTTTGGTCTACATTTCTGCAGCCTTATTATAAATGAGAACTATTAAAGAAATTCAAGCAGAGCTTGGATTTGAAACTAGGTTTCCCATGATTCCAAATTCAGTATTCTCTTAACTAGAATATATTGCTTCTCGTAAAATGTTCTCTCTTACCAACCTCTACCTCCAGGAAACCTTAGCTCACCTTGCAGGCTCAGTTCAATGTGAGGTCTTTCCCAATGTCCTCAGTCATCAGTGCTCTTTCCTCTCCCCTGAAACATAAAATTACTTGGTTTTTATTTTGTACATATCTTACCTTACCCTGTTGTCATTCTCTCCCATCTAAACTCATTGAGAAGAGATGTTTTCACTTTTGTTTTTATCTTCGTCATTACTGTCTATACGGATCAGGCATCCTTCCTTCCTGCAGATCAGGTATTTGAAGTTGGCCTTTTAAGAACAGAGTACACACTAACTGAGACATTGTAAAAGTAAAAAAGAGAAGGAGGATGAAGGAATGAACAATCCTGATGAAGACTGAAAAATTGTGATAATGACTTTTGCAATGAAATTAAAAGATTTAAATATAAATGGTTACTAAGCAAGTTAATTTGGTTGTAGTGATGTTCAGTGTTAAGTTTTTAATGACATTGGGGTTTGGTTTGGATTTTTAGGATGGATAGAAAGGACAGAATTTTAACGGGTAAAGAGAACAAAGAAAAATTGCAGACATAAAAAAGAAAGACAGGATCATAAAGCCATCCATCTGCTTTGACTAGAGCAGAGAATAAATAGAGAATAATGTTAAGTTTTTAATAAAACATTAGGGTTTGGTTTGTTTCTTTTCAGGATGGATGGAAAGGATAGAATTTCAACAGGAGAAAGAAAGAGAAAATTGCAGAGATAGGGAAGAGCCCTAAAGCCAGCCATCCACTTTGGCTAGAGCGCAGAGTAAATAGAGAGAGTAATAGAAGAAAAGCATAGGTTGGCACCAAATCATGGAGGGCCTTAAATGCCAAGAAGTTGGAAATTTGCTGTATAACCCATCAGAAATCATTGAAGATTTTTAATCATGACCACATCCATGAGGAAGATTAGTCTGGCAACAGCGTGAGAAAGAAAGGGGTTGAATAGAATTGATAAATACATAACCAGAGAAAAAATCTAAGCAGCTTGTGGGTCATTAAAGCAAACACAACTCTGAAGTTGTCAAGGCTAAGTCCAAAGAAGTATTTTTATGATTATCTGGCATATATTTAGAATTTCTTGGATATAGCCCCAGTGCTAATGATAAAAGCAACAGAAACAACCTCCACTGAAGAAACTGGAGTGTGAGTAGTACATATGAAAAATCAACCCCAATCTGGTATCATCAAACAACATTTCCTTTGCTCTGTAACTATTAGACATTCTGCAAGCTGATCTATCTCAAGACTGCTCATTGACAGCCCAGAATCATGATGACTAGGGTTGTCTGATATGCATACCCAGAAGATATTTTCTATCCACCAGGCAATCAGCTGTCACTGAGAATATCTTCTTGATATAAGACAAACATAGGACTTTTTTTTTTTATTACTTTTCTGCTTATACTATTTCATTGCTACTTTAATCCATGTTAATAATAAGAATGGGGCAGTTAGATGGTACATTGAATAAAGCACCGGCCCTGAGTCAGGAGAACTTGAGTTCAAATCCAGCCTCCGACACTTGACACACAGTGTGACCTTAAGCAAGTCACTTAACCCTAATTGCCTTGCCTTCCTCCCTCTCTCCCAAAAGAACCCATAAGCAAAAAAATAAAATTTAATTTAAAAAAATAAAAAACAATAAGAATAAGAAGAATAGCTCATATTTAGGTATTGTTTTAAAAATTAGAAAGTGCTGTGTTCAAGACAACTGGTTATTTTGAGTCGGATAGTGCCGATATCATTAACCCCATTCTATACATGATGAATCAGAGGGGCTAAATGATGACCCTGGTCACACAGCTTGTAAGCATCAATGCCAGAACTCAAATCTAGATCTCCTGACTCTGAGTCAAGAATCAAGAATCTAACCCCTCCACCACCACCCTGGAAAGATAAATGATAGGCTCTCACAGGGAATCCTAATCCCACATTGAATATTCCCTTTCTTTTCATCTCAGCCCCTTCTCTTTCTTATGTTTTCAATTTGTCTTACCTGCTTTCTAAAGATCACAGTTCTGCCTGACTAACCCCTTTCTCCTAGCACCAAAACACTCAGATACTCCCAGCCTCAGCTGGACAGCCCTTTCTTCCCTTTAATTCACTCAAACAAAGAAGACTTTTTTTCCAGGTCATTATTTTGGTAGCTATGGGAAAGTACATAAATTAAAGCAGATTTACAGAATATCAAATTATTAATTTTCAGAATATGAGAATCTAACTGAAAGATATTATTTATCTGGCACAACCATTCCAGGTTCTTGGGCTACATCAGAAGCTATCTAACTAGTTTCTAGGTCTAGCTCTGCCATGTGGCCAACTGCCATGTTGCTTCAACATGTCCCATGCCTCCAACCCAATTCTCCCAGCTTCTTCTCCAAGTTTGTTTTTGCTTTGAAGCTGGCATCATTTCTCCTTGCTTCCCACCAATTTCTAGAGTCTCTGCTTCCAGGCACCATTAGTTCTCCACATTTTTTTAAAGCTGGGTAAAATACCATATGGGTCCAATTAAAGATTTTAAGTTCTCCTACTAGCATCAGCTACTTCTTCAGGATCACACTAATGAGTCACAGCTCATCTCCCTTCCCTGACATTTACTAACTATGTGACCATGGGCCACTCACTTTATTTCTCATCTGTGAAATGGAAATTATCTATTGAATTATCTATTTTTCAGAGTTAGTGGGATAAAAACACTTTTCAAACCTTAAAATACTACATAGAGGAGCAGCTAGGTGGCGCCATGAATAGAGCACAGACCCTGGAGTCAGGAGAACATGAGTTCAAATCCGACCTCAGACACCTGACACCAGCTGTGGAACCTTGGCCAAGTCATTTAACCCCAACTGCCCTGCCTTCCCCCCTCCAAAAAGACAAAAAAAAATACTATATAGATATGAGCTATCATCATTATCATCATCATTCTCCCTTTATCTCCCACAAGAAAGTGTCCCAAATCCTTTGGTTATCCCTTACTCTCTCTGGTGAAAGGAAGATCGGTGAATCTCCCTTTCTAGATATATCTTCCTGATGACATTTTTTTAAAAAAAATTTAGTAAATAGTATTTTATTTTTTCCAATTACATGCAAAGATAGTTTCCAACATTCATTTTTATAAGATTTTTGAGTTTCAAATTTTTCTCCCTCCCTCCTGTCCTTCCTTCCCAAAGACAGCAAGCAATCTGATATAGGTTATACGTATACAGTCATGTTAAACCTATTTCCACATTAGTCGTATTGTGAAAGAAGAAACAGAACAAAATAGGAAAACCATGAAAAACAAAAAACAAGAAAAAAGTGAAAACAGTATGCTTCAATCTGCATTAAGACTCCCTAGTTCTTTCTCTGGATGTGGATAGAATTTTCCATCATAACTTTTTTGGGATTATCTTGGATCATTGTATTGCTGAGAAGAGCTAAGTCAATCATAGTTGATCACAATGTTACTGTATACAATATTCTCCTAGTTCTACTCACTTCACTCAGCATCAGTTCATGTAACTCTTTGCTGGTTTTTCTGAAATTGCCTGCTCATCATTTCTTATAGCACAATAGTATTACGTTACATTCATATACCACAACTTGTCCCTGATGATATTCTTTAAAAATAATTAATAATATCAGTGTTTTGTTTATATTTTTCTAATAGCACCATTACTGCCAAAACTCCCTAACCCCCAACCAGAGAGGTACAATTAAATGAAGTGGATCTATATAGTGGTCATGCCTGACAATTCATTTTTTGCTTATGGTCTATCCCATGACATTCTTTGTACCACTTCTTTGCAATTCCTAATTGGTAATTCATTCCATTCTATTCACACACACACACCATTTCTCCTCTCCTTTTTGCTTTGGCTAATGGATAATTTTAATTCTTTAGGAATTGTTTGGCAGGAACGTATACGAGAAAATTCACCTAAATGAAGAATGGCTGTGCAATACAGCAATCAATAAATTAATCCACAAACATTTATTAAGTACTTATCATGTGTCAGGTCATACTAAATATAACGGGGGAAAAATCTACTGATCCTGAAGAAGCTAACATTCCAATGGAAGAGACTAGATCAACAGATCAACAGAAAGAGAGAGATGTTTGCAAGATACATTCAGAGTAACTGGAAGGTACTTGTATCTAGGGAGACTGGTAAAGGTCTCCTGCAGAAGGTAGTGTTTGTCTGGAAGAGGAAAGGCCAGGAAACTAAGCTGCAAAAAGTGAGGAGGGAAAGTCTTCCATGCATGGGAAACAGCCATTGAAAAATAAAGGAAATCAGAGAAATGCCTTATGTGAAGAACTGCAAGCAAACCAGTATAGCTGGATTGTAGAGTTCATGGAAGGGAGGAATATGGAAGAAGAGTCCAGGCAGAGTACTGAAAGTCCCCTAAATATGAAGAAACAACAGACTGAAAAAAAATTCAAATTTCTTGAAATTTAATGTAAAAAATAAGTGGGAAAAAAAATGACCCCAAAATAACCAGAAACAAGTGAGGCCCTTTCATTAATCTGGTATAAATTTATAAAAGGCATGTTCTTGAAGTGCTTTAGAAGACAATTTCTGCCCACTTTTCCTGAATTAAATGCATTATAGAACAATGCAACGGTGTGTCATTTCTAGATTCCTCTGTTTCTACGGTATTCAGAACATAAGGAAAATCTGGAAGCATAAAAGGGAAATTGGAAGCAGTCACAAGAATGTGATATATATTTTTCAGATAGCATATTCACTTACCTCATCATCCCCAAAGCTATCATTTTTTCCCTTAATTGCACAGTCGATGTCTTTTCCATATCACTGATAAGTAGATCAAGCTAAGAAACAAAAACCGGACAATGGTTTCTGTACTATAAAAATGACTTAATCAGACAAAACTGAAACCTTCAACCTCTCACATTTACCATACAATGTGAAGGTGGCCCTCAGACTAGCAATCGAAGAGTGCCTGCTATATAACTGGGTAGATGGTCTATAAAACATTGTAGAGAATAGATGTTTCTTCTAGTCTTGTTCAAGTGCAGTGCAATGAAATACACACTGTGTGTGTTAAGATATCAAGGGGAGGGTGGGTTGGGTTAAAAAAAATTATTTTAGTCCTTTAAGTCAACCCAAGTGATCTGCACCTAAATTAGGGAATAAATGAAGGATATCTTATCTTATTGTTCTGTTCTCCTCTTTGTAAATCTCTCAGAAATGTGCCTTTTACTTTTCTCAAGACTCTGGGAAGTACAGTGTGTCTTTTTGTTGTTGTTAGGGAGAGGCAGAATCATCCAAAAAGACAAAATCCGTAACCTCTCTGCTCCTTGTTACCAAGTTGGATGTAGATGCCAGTTAGATCCCTTTTCACTTCCAAGAGGAAAAGAGGCACAAATCCATTTGGCTGCTTTATTAGCCCTTCTCTTGAACTGAGCCAATTTGCCTGTATTTACCTGGGAAGGGTCCAGATTCAAAGCTGGAACTGACACCAGGACACAGGGCCACACATTCTGTGTTTCCATTTCCTATGACAAACGGTTTCCTTTCACTGACAAACAAAATTTATATCTTTCCTCTGAGGTAGAAAAGGGAGCCATGACCACTAGCTGGCAAAAACCTTGGCCCAAAGAGAGCCAAACTGTAGGTGGTTTTATGATGACCTTGACATTGCATATCTGATAGTTTCAAAGTTGTACATGTGACGGAAGAAAGAAAAACCAGAAACACAAATGGAAGAAAACCTCTACAATGACTCCTGCTGACTTTAAGTGAGAGCCATATGGTCACATTGCTATTCACTACTTTCAGATTTTGCTCACAACTTTTGTAAGTCCTACAGATACTGGAAGGAGGGGAGAGAGAATTAACAAATAAAACACATAAGATCAGAGTAAACCTCCATGAAGCCCCCACACAGCTGACTGTTTCTGAGACAAAATTTTTCCAAGACAGTGATAGCTCAAAGTGTATATGCTGAGAAGAATCCTGGCTCTGGAATCACAAGTAGAGTATAAATTATGCTTCAGATACTTGCTAGATATGTGACCCTGGCTAAGTCACTTAAGCCACTCAGGTATCAGTTACCTCATTTATAAAATTAGGGGGGACTAGATGGTCTCTGAGTTTTCTTCTAGATCTATGATTATGATAATGAAAGCAAGTCCAAAACTGATATAAGTCAAGTTGAGGATAGAGAAGATGTCAAAGGAATGGGAGTGAAGGGGGCTGGAGGATGTGGCTTATGGAATCCAGTGATTGAGAGGTTGTGCTATTGCATATGATGAGCCAGGGAGGTCAAAGAAAGTCTTGAGAAAAAAAAGAATCCCAAAAAGATCAGTTGAACCTACGGGTTAAGAGAAGTGGGTTTAAGATTGGGAGGGGAAAACAGTGCTTTGGAAAATAATGTCTACACTGACATTTTGAGGAGGAATGATTAAATGATCAATCAAGTGTATTAGAAATAAGACCAGATAAACATGGAAATAATGGAGGTTAGCACAACAAAGAGAAAGAAGTCAATGGTTAAGAATCACCAGGAAAATGTCTCATCAGGCAGGATGAGGAATGAGTTTAATTTAGGGATTTATCCCAATCTAATCCAATAATTCAATGAAATATGCATTTATTTAGCACTTGTAAAGCACTTTGCCGGGCACTGGGGACACAAAGCAAAACTGAAACAATCCCTGATTTCGAGGAGCTTACATTCTTTTAAAAAAATAGTTTTTAAGTTTATACCTTCATTTCCCCCAAAAGATTCCATTTCACCTTGGCAAAAAAGGTAGAATGGCTCCTTCATCCTGTAAAGTAAAGATCACAGAGCAAGAAAAGACCTCAGAGGCCATCTAGTCCAAAGTGACTTCCCCAAGGTAATACAGATAGAAAAAGAAGCAGGATTTGATTCAAGGTCCTCTGGTCCCACTCAAATCTACTTCTCTTTCCACCATACTGTGATGCTTCCTAACAGAATAAATATAAAGTGATTGAAATAAGGACTCAAGGAAGTACTTAATTTCTTAAGTGCCTATTATGTGTGAGGGACAAGTACTAATTGTTGGGCATGTAAAGGCCAAAAGTTAAAAAAAAAATAACACCACCATTGTGCATATAAGAGAAAATTCCATACATTGCCTCTGAATAGTCTGCTAGGGGCAACGTTAAAGTACTTACCAATAACAACAAATAAATAAAACAACTCATGATTCAATTATTCCAGCAAGTCCCTCAAAGGCCTCATCAATTTCAATGCAGATTTTTTATCTTCCCTTGCTGGAGCCACATCAGGATTAAACTGTAGGCCTAGACCTACATGGGTCCACAGACATCCCTTCTTGTGGCAGCTCTCCAGAATGGTGTTCTCCTATGGAACATGATTATGGAGTATTGGAGGCAGCTCTAACACCAGCACTCTAAGGATCCCAGTTCTGTGATCCTAATTCAGGTTTAATGTTGGGATGAAATAAGGCATTGAATATGTAACAAAAGGAGGTTTACTTTGCCCTAAAAGAGCAAGGAAATAAAACAGGAATGCAGTGGGTATACCAAGCTTCTCTGGACACAGCCTCATGGTCTCCGTATAGAAATGTGTTTAGTCAAAAGGGCAAAACATAGTAAAGGACATGAGGACTTAAAAAGTCTCATGTACCCAATGAGTCTGAGAGACCACAATTCTACCGGAGTGGGATTTTTATGTGTTTGATGACCAGAAAGTTGGTCATCAGGGAAGTCAGGGTCAATCAGATGCTTGGGCAGCTTTGTCTCCTTTTAGGGAAAACTAATACCTAAGGATTAGGGAAAGAGGAGGAGCTTGGGCTTCCCCATATAGGGGATGGGGTAGAGAGGAGGAGCTGCTTTAAGGAAATAAGAGCAAATATTAGTCCTATCACCTGGGAGGGAGCCTGATAGAAAAGGGGTAAACTTACCCAAGGAAACCCAGGGGACAAACCAACTATTTCAGAATGGGTGTATTTAGCTTTCAGCTTTTAGGACTTGTTTAGGACAGCTATCCAGCTGACATTTTAGAATTTTAAAGAAGAGTTTCTTATTAATTTTTTAAAACATGATGTTCACAATAAAGTAAGAATTTAGATCAGGAGGTTATTTCTAGTTTGTTCCCCACCTGTACTAATCATGTAGCAGTTTTTCAGTTCATCCTGTCAAGACACTGGAATTCTCTCAGCTTAAAAATGCATTGATTCAATGATTCTGATTCTATGTCATCCATTTCCACTCGTGCACTTTCTCGAGTCTGGTTGCCCCACATCAGAAGCCTGTACAAGAATGAGGTAATGCTCCTCTATGTTAATGGATGGAGGAATTGTCTTTTATTTCTTTACAGTTGGCATACATTGGGTACCTGATGCTCTTCAACTACATCGTGTTAGTGAAGATGGAACGCTGGCCTTCCACCCAGGAATGGATAGTCATTTCCTATATATTCACATTGGGAATAGAGAAGATGAGAGAGGTAACGGCATCCCTGCAAAAGAACCTGGGAGAAAGGAAACAAGAGGGGGCTTTTAGTTATATTTATGACTATCCTGGGGTACTTGAGATTCGGATATAACAAGAAACCACTTTTCTGAATGCTGCCCGAGGAATACTTGATTTTCTACCAGGGCTCCCATTTCTTTCTTATTGACAACCCTATGGATACTCTGCTCATTCACAGGTGTATAGTATTGACATCCCATGATACCCTAGATCTTTGCTGTTTCTTTTCAACTAACACAGTTCACTTTCCCCAGGAAGTCCTGCAAATGATTATCCATCTCAAAATCCATCTCAAGCTGGCACTTCAGAAGCCATGGCAAGTCAATGTCTGTAAAATGGGAATAGGATTATCTATTTCCTACTGAGCTCTCTAGGGTTGGTGTGGTTACTTTGAATAAAAATATCCTATAGAGTAGTTTGAGCATCTCAGAAATAGGGCATTATCGTCATGCAAATACTTCTACCCAGGTTTCCATCCATGGGTCACTCAGACAACAACAGCTTTGTGGATTTCCCATTCACAAACTATACAGATAACATATCTGCCACACAGAGAGTTGGGAATTTATAATACTCTGAGAACCAAAGCATGATGACTCTGTCAGAAATGCTTTGGACATCATTTCCTTGTTAAATAGAACATTTATTTTACGTCAGTTATTAGATCTTTTCTTGTCCTTTTATATGATTGTCTGCATTCTGTACCTGCCTTCAAAGTGGCCATTTCTTAGAAGCAGCTGTGATTATGCAAATGGATTTCAGTGTCTCCTTTTCAAGTTCATCTTTGATCCTGTGACCTTGAGAAAGTCATTTAACATCCCTGAGCCTCAGTTTCCTCACCTGTAAAAATTAGGTGGATGGACTAGATAGCCCCTGGGGTCACCCATTCCAGCTCTGGGATCCTAAGTATTCTAAAGGAACTACTTTCTAAAGTCTACTCTGTCTTCCTCCTTCTTCTAGCTTTTTAATCAGTACTTCCCCATTCCCTTGACTCTTTCTTTGAGAACTATAATCATGTCCAAATTGCCTTTGCTTCTGGAAAGGGTATTTCAATCATCCGTCTACTGCTCCATTCACCAACTTTGTGACTTCTCAAGACCATAATTCCCTTCCCTGGCCACCATTCGTCTATATATTTTGTCTCAGTCATTATAGTGTAAAACTCCTTGAGGAGAGGTATGGTGTTACTTTTGCATCTGTGTCTCCAGAACCTCGCACAATTCTTGGCACCATAAGAAATTCTTAATAAATACTTTTTATTCATTCTTCTTCACCCTTACTCCCTTCCCTCCCCCCCCCCCAAAAAAAGACAATATAGCGTCTATAATCTACTATGCAATTTACTCATCTGTAAACTGAGGGAGTTGGATTAGATGATCACTAAGGTTCCTTCCATCTCTGAAGCTATAATGTTATAACATCCAGATCATTCATTTTAAGCAAATTTCCCTGGAACACAAAGGGGTCCCAATTCCAAAAGGTGCCCCAAAAAACCACTGTTGTAGACATCCAAGGCCACAAGAGGGCTCTGCAGGCTGCTTCCCAGTGCCAGCAGGCCAATCTCAAAGATTCTTACATTCCAAAGAGGGAAGCTGAACTTGGCCAGCACTTGTCAGGAACCTGCCACACCTTCCCTGCTGCACAACTGCAACAGTCGGAGTGAGCAGACTTTTCTGGAAGGATGTCAGGTCCATTTAACTTCTAAAAGCTTCTCTCAGGTGTCACTGTCACAGGGATATGATGATAAATGGTCTAATGGATGGGGAAGCTCATTGAGCTCTTTGGAAGAAAGGTTCTCTCTAAATCCCAAGTATTATTGCCATGATCACCACTGCCATCACTGTCCATCATTATTGCTAAAATTGGCCCAGGGGCTCTTGTACCTTTCCTGCTTTTCAACTGAGAGCCATAAGCTCTACTATTTCTTCTCCCAAAGGGAAGATACAAAATCCATCTATTTGTCTAGGCGACATTATTGTTATTAATAATAGCATTAATGATTATTGACATGCATTGAACATTTTACCGATGTTATTTCCTTTGAGACCTATTAGGTAGGTGTCATTTTAGTATCTCATTTTATGAACTAAAGTTCCCAAAGATTTAGTGACTTCATTCATGGTCACACAAGTCATGTTTGATGGGGGATGTTGAACCTAGGTTGAGTTTTTTTGGTCCTGAATCCAGTACCTTATCTGCCATGGCATGAAACAAGCTCTTTTCTAGTAGCATTAAGAACATCAATATCCATCTCTAGTTGGCACTTCAGAAGCCATGGCAAGTCATTGTCTGTAAAATGGGAACAAGATTATCTATTTCCTACTGAGCTCTCCACGGCTGGTGTGGTTACTTTGAATAAAAATATCCTATAGAGTAGTTTGAGCATCTCAGAAATAGGGCATTATCGTCATGCAAATACTTCACCCAGGTTTCCATCCATGGGTCACTCAGACAACAACAGCTTTGTGGATTTCCCATTCACAAACTATACAGATAACGTATCTGCCACACAGAGAGTTGGGAATTTATAATACTCTGAGAACCAAAGCGTGATGACTCTGTCGGAAATGCTTTGGACATCAATCAGTTGCCAGTTCACTTGCAATTTTATGACCAAACAAGCTTTACTTCCTTCCAAGAGGAAGAAATTAAGGAAAGAGTCCAGTACAATGTAGATCAGTGGTTCTCAACCTTCCTAATGCCACGACCCTTTAATACAGTTCCTCATGTTCTGGTGACCCCTAACCATAAAATTATTTTTTTTGCTATTATGAATCGTAATGTAAATATCTGATATGAAGGATGTATTTTCATTGTTACAAATTGAACATAATCCACAGGTTGAGAACTGCTGATGTAGATGATGTTGTTCCAGATACTAGAATGGAAGAGAAAAAGGAAGCAAAATAGACCCTATGGCTTACTTTCCTTCCTCCCAACAGGAAGAAATTAAGCCCAGAATCCAATACAATGTAGATGAAATGTTCCAGTTTATTAGAATGAGGGAGAAAAAGGAAGCAAGACAGACCTATGGCTTACTCTGCTTCCTCCCAACAGGAAGAAATTAAGCCCAAATTCCAATACAATGTAGATGGCATTGTTCCAGTTACTAGAACAGGGAAGAAAAAGGAAGCAGGTCTACTCTTGGGAAGGATAAAGCTGACAGAATACCAAGGTCTTTAAGACCTGTGTATATGTTTCACCTCAAGGTGTATAGGAAACAGATGGTCAATAAGCATTTTTAAAACACTCTGTGCCAGACATGATGCTAAGCACTGAGAATACAAAGAAAAACAAAATTACAGTACCTTCCCTCAAGGAGCTCATGTTCTAAAGGAGAACGCAACACACAAAAAAATTGTACACCTAGGACATATACAGTGAAAGTGGAAGTTAATTCACAAAAGGATTCAGGAACACAATTCTTGAATTTTTATGTGAAAAATTGGGAAATGAAAAGGGGAAACATAATAGCTCAGATTTCTGCAGTGCTTAATGATTCTAAAAGTGTTCTTATAACAAGATGAAATAGGTTGGGGAAAAAGTAGTGCCCCCATTTTACAAAAGGGGAAACAAATTCAAAGAGGTTTAGTGACTTGTCCAAGGTCACCCAAACAAATAAGTGGAAGCCCCTAGGCTAAAACTCTAATCTTCTGACTCCAAGTCCAGGGGTCTTTCCTCTACCTTAAAGTGCTTTTCATAAGAGTTCTTGCTCCAAATGTAGCATCAATGAGAGGCAGTGTTTACCAATAGCTTTCAGAGCAAGGACCTCACCCTCTCCTCTGAGATCTAGGACTTCTGTTGGTATCGCACCATCATATATCCTGAGTTTCTGACTCTTAAGTCCATATGAAAGACACTTATCTATCATGGGACTATGAGTAACAAGTCTCAGTGTTCTCAGTGCACAAACATACCTTTGTTCAAAACTAAGATCCCGAAGACATGGGAATATTCATAATTTTGCAATAGTTTCACTCGTGTTTATGAGTGGAGGTTTTCTTGATTTAACATGCTTCCCTCCCCATTCCCTCTACTGATGCTTCTGTGTGGCATTGCCCAGGCAGAAGATAGTGAGTAAATTTTACATGCCCTGCTCTTGAGAGTATTAGGAATACTGAGAGTATTGGGCATAACAACAAGGCAAGGTTGAACCTAAGCCAGCCCCCCACTTTTCATAGCACAGATGTCCCTGGTGGAGGTATAACAAGGATGGCAGTCTGGCTAATTGTTTCTTATAAAAGGAAGAAACCCTAACGAGATCAATCTGGTGCTTGATGTAACTAAACCACCTCAAGATTCTCATCCAAAATAGTTAATGTGTGTGTATGTATATACAAACACACATACATATACATACCTATATACATAGATGTAGCTATATATGTATACATATATGTATACATATGTATGCATATATATCCACACACATACATACAGTACTTTAAGGTTTGCAAAACACTTCACATATGTCATCTAATGAACGTTTGTGGATTCCAATTCAGAAAGCATTTGTTCACACTTGTTATATTCCAGATCTATGCCAGGCATTGGTGATGCAAAGACAAAGAATAAAATGATCACTACATGCCATAAGTTTAAATTCTAATGGAGTTTAGATAGATGTCTGTCTATCCAACACACAGGTGAAAGTGAACCATGAGTGCCTTTCAAAAGTAGGGAGAAATTGAAACTAATCTCTCTCCCCTGTCCTCTTTCTTCAGATTTTGATGTCAGAGCCCGGGAAGCTGTTACAAAAGGTGAAAGTGTGGCTTCAAGAGTACTGGAACGTCACAGACCTCATAGCCATCCTCCTGTTTTCTGTTGGCATGATTCTTCGTCTACAAGATCAGCCATTCCGAAGTGATGGGAGGGTCATATACTGTGTTAACATCATTTACTGGTATATCCGCTTGTTAGACATTTTCGGCGTGAACAAATACTTGGGCCCTTACGTTATGATGATTGGGAAAATGGTAAGGAAGAGTTCTCATTTTCTGTTGGGTAATCTAAGGGGAGGAGTGATAACAGAAAAAGAATGGGGGCGGCTAGGTGGCGCAGTGAATAGAGCACCGGCCCTGGAGTCAGGAGGACCTGAGTTCAAATTCAGCCTCAGACACTTAACACGAAAACTAGCCATGTGACCTCGGGCAAGTCACTTAACCCCAATTGCCCTCCAAAAAGCAAAGGCAAAAAGAAGAATTAAAAAAAAAAAAAAAGAATGAGGACTAGTTGGATCTGTTGTAATGCACAGGCCCAATGGCAAACATTTGTGTCTCCCATCCAAGGACCAATCTAACTAAGTGCTGAGAGGTTCATCACCAGAAGGCTGACCCCCAGGTGATGATTATTTTTGGCCACAGCTTATGACATCATCCACAAAGGATGCCATCTGCATCAGTGGAGGGAGTACCCACCCCGATGAAATCATGGATCCTTGAAGTCCTAAGGTAAGTTGGCAGAGTATAAAATAGACTTGGCCATGATTTTCCTGGTCTCCATCCCTCAAGGTCACAGAATCATAGAATTTTAGAGCTCAAACATAAACAATTTTTACCCAGCCTCCTTTAAATTGCTTCAGAATTTAAACTTAGCCACAAAAATAGCTAGAGAACAATCCTTCCAATGAGGGAGGAAGTGTATGCTCCAACTCTTAATGAACTTAATTCTCTCTGTGTGTTCTAGAGGCCACAATGACTTCCCATGTACTGAGTGGAGAAAAGACTTAAAGTTCTGTTATACTGGCTACAAAGTAAAATAGGTGGGGGGGGGGGGTGAGAAAATTTGGAACTCAAGGGATTGCGGAACTTGACATTGTAAACTAAAAGTAAATAAATTTTTCAAAAAGTAAAATAACTAGAACCACCTATAATCAACAAGATCTCAAAGGCCATCATTTCTAACCGTTTTATTTTACAAATGGGGAAAGCAAGGATCAAGCAGGTCAAACTACTTCACCAAGGCCACACAGGAAATCTCAGAGACAGAATTTGTCTCCAGAGTTATATTACCAATACTAGCCATGCTACTTTCTGCCATATTGCCCTTACTCTCTCATCTCTGTGGCCTCTGGAAGGGAGGTTTGGGGGAAGTGCATCAGAGGTACTAAGGCTACTCCTGGTGGAGGAATGCTCACCTACAGCTTTGGGCACACCTTAGTCACCCACTGGGGCTGTGCAGCCAGGATATCACCCTAGAATAGCAGCATCACTCTACCTGTGCAGTGCTGAAGGAGTCAGTCATTCCCTCCTACCTGCTTCCTCCCATAGCCACTGTGGGGAGCATCAGGGCTGCTTTTAAAGCAACTTTTCTCTTTCCTGAACATGTCATTTGGTGTAATGAATCACTCCCAAGCTACCTGCTTCTGTCATATTGCTGGAACTATATTCCTTTCAATGCTCTATAAAAAAAAAAAATTTGCTAACAGTCCCTATGTACTCTCTCCTCCCCATCCCTACATAAAAAGCTTTTGGGGAGCAATTAGCCAAGATGTTTTTTAAATCACTCTTCATTTAAGTTTTAGTGCACATTTCTTTACTCCTTGCCTTTTAGTCAACCAACAACATTTGTAAAACAGCTCCAAAATAATAGGGTCTCTGTGTCCAGTTGTTGTTCAGTTGTTTCAGTCATGTCCAACTCTTCCTGACCTCATTTGGGGTTTTCTTGGCAAAGATACTGGAGTCATTTGCCATTGCCTTCTCCAGATCATTTGACAGATGAGGAAACTGAGGCAAACAGGGTTAAGTGACTTGCCCAGAGTCACACAACTAGTAAGAATCTGAGGCCAGATTTGAACTCAGGAAGCTGAGTCTTCCCAACTTCAGCACATTCTCCACTTTGCTGCCTAGCTGCCTTCTGTCTTAAACACTAACAATTTTTTGCAAAGAAAGTAAGGAGTATTCTTGAAATACAAAATGTAATTTTTTAAATTCGATTTTCATTTTATGCTGTTAAGAGGCATCATATGAAAACTTGGTGAGCATGTTCCTATGCTCTATGCTTTCCAGTGGTCATAGGAGCATAGGTTTTAGAAACAGAAGGGTCTTGAGAGGTCATTGAGTCCAATTCCCTCATTTTAGAGGCTCAGAAAGGTTAATTCACACTACTAATAATTACCAAAGCTGGGATTTAAGCCTACTCCTTCCTGACTCCAAGTGCAGCATTCTCATCTGCTGCACCAAGCTGCCATTAGCATTCTCTGTCCCAGCAGCATCATTTGGATACAAAAACTGTTATCAACCCTAATGCCACAAATGGATGACCTCGGCCAGACTGAGGCCAAATTACTTACCCATTGTAAGGACATACATGTCGATTTTGGAATAGAAAGGCAATATGGCCTAGAGTATAGTGCTAGTAATACACATATAAGGAGAAAGCAAGAGAGTCTTTGCCCATGAAAAGCTTATATTCTAATGGAAACTTTGAAGTATAAGCAATGGACTTGAAATGAAGACCTAGATTCAAATCCTACCTCAGACACTTAATAGTTTCATGACTTAAGACTTACCCTGTCTGAGCCTCAGTTTCCTCAGCTGTAAAACAGAGATAATAATGGCATCCATTTCACAGGATGGTTGTGGGATCATTGTGTAAAGCACTTTATAAACATCAAAGTATTACCTAAATCTGACCCAGAATCAATAAGGGGTAACTGATAGGATGAGGGGGGAGGAGTAAGGAAGAGGTCAGAGTCAAGGCTTATTTAAGGGTTGCAATTCTGGATGCCTAAAAGGATGGTGGTGCTATCAACAGTCACAGGGTAATTAGGAAGAGGAGATAGAGGGTTTGAAAAGAGAGATGGTAAATTCAATTTTGGACACGTCAAATTTTAGATGCCTACAGTTGGTGATGTAGCACTGGAATTTAACAGACAAAGACTATGTATAGAGATGTGGATGTCATCTGTATAGAAACAATCATTAGACCCACAAAAGTTAATGAGATCACCAAGAAAGCATAGAGTGAAAAGAAGGCTCAAGACACAGCCACAGGGCACACCATCACTTAGAGGACTACAGATGAATGATGATCCAACAAAGAAGGCTTAGAGGGAGAAGACGGAAAGAGAATGAAGAAAACAGTGTCCAAAAAATCAAGAAAGAGAGAACTCAGGAGAAAGGTAGTCAGCAGTGTCAAACGCAACAAGGAGGTCAAAAGGGATAGAATGAGAATAGGATATTCGATTTGACAGCCGAGAGATCATTGTATGTTTGAAGACAACAGTTTCCTTTGAGTGATGGTTTCCATACATTTGGTGGAATATGTATGTGTGTGTGTGTATGTATATATATATATGTATATGTATATATGAATGTATGTTTGTATGTATTTATACAAATACTGGAAGAAATGCACGAAGGAAATGTGATTTTGTGAACCAGTAGAGAACTCTCTCCACCAAGGGAGATCATAACTCACCAATAACTTAGTCAATACGTTCTAAGGAGGTGCCTGAGGCAGCTTGCCCAGGGTTACATAGCAAATAAGTGTCAGAGGCAGTATTTGAACCTAGGTCTTCCAGACTACAAGACCAGCATTCTATAGTGTACGCCACTGCTGCCTCTCTCTTTTCCCCCTTCCATCTCCTCCCCAGTTGAACTAGAGGCCACAGAAAATAAATTTCAAAGGCACACCCTCCTTTGACCACCCATCCTTAGTCAGTCTGAACAAACATAACATGGAGGACCAGTTAGAACTTTTTCAGCTGGTTGAACTCTTCATAAATAAATGATGAAAGAGTGGTACTCAAAAGAAAAGAGAAAATATGAAAAAATAGCCATAGATGTGCCTGCTAAAACTCTCTACACAGTTGTTAGCCTACCTTTAAGAGAGATCTGAGACTATAGTGCAACAGAAGAAACAATTAACTAATTCATTATTTCTAAGAGCAATGATGCTGTATAGAGGAAATGTCAAAGTTTCCAGAGACTCAGATTCAAATTCTCTCTCTCTCTCACACACACACACATACATATACATCACCTTGACTACTATGTAAAATTAATTTTGAAGTGGCCCTGAAGATTGATTTTTAAACTTATTGAATATCTATTGGTACCCTCAGACTTGTTAAAGGACATTGGAAAAATGTAGAATCTGCATGCTAATAAAACAAATTAGACATTGAAGAATTTCTCAATTCTGTCTTAGGTTTTATTGGAAATTTTCATCAGTAGAGCTGTTATTAGGATTTCTTTGAGTATGTAATCCAAGGTCAAGGATTTGCACACAGTAGGCACTTAATAAATTCTAGCTAGGTTAGATTTGGTTGGATAGCTGTCATTGCCCTGCTTCACTTAATTAAGTTTGCTTCCCAAGAGGAGGTATTTGATGTTAAGTTTCAAAAAACAGGTAGAAGTTGATTTGAGATATGCAAAATAGATCATTATCTAAAGATCAAGTCAGACATAGGCAAAAATCTAGGAAACTTAACAGGGTAAGGTTGAAAAAATGTTTATGAACTGAGTCAAAGCCAGGATTTATAGATCTTACAGCAACAAGCATAATTATTATTAATGTTATTGATATTATAGCTAGCATTTATAAAACTATTTAAGGTTTACAAAGCATTCTATGTATGACATCTCATTTGATTCTCAGAACAACCCTATGAGGTCAATGCTATTATTACTGCCTTGTCATGGGCAAGGAAAAGGAGTCTGGAAGGGATTAAGTGACTTGCCTAGGGTTATGCAACTAGTACAGACGTGTGGCAGAAACTGAAGCCAGATCTTCCTGACTCCAAGCCCAGCACTCTCTTCACTCCACCACCTAGACACATGGGTATAACTTTTCACAAGACACGGTTTTGCTGCCTCATCAATTTCCCTCCCCTAATCCCAGAGCGGGAAGGTGCCCTAGGAATATGAAAAGTATGGCCCACTATAAGTAACTGGTTTATAGTAGGATGCTGTGAGATGCAGCCAGAGGAAAGTGATCCACCATGAGCATTGAATGGATTGTCCCAACCTCGTTCACCAACAGATATCTTCAGTTCCTCATAGCTTAGAGCAGTGGTTCTCAACCTGTGGGTTGCAACCCCTTTGGAGGTCGAACGACCCTTTCACAGGGGTTGACCTAAGACCATCGAAAAACATGTATTTCTGATGATCTTAGGAACCGAGACACCACTTCTCTATCCATCTCCAGGCTGGTCTGCCCACATGCAGATACGCCCACATACAAGCATTAAAGGGTCACAGCATTAGGAAGGTTGAGAACCACTGGCTTAGAGTGACCTAAAAATCTTCCCTGCTAAAATAGATCTCAGATTTAAGCCTGAGACTTTCTAGCTCCATATCAGCATCTTGAAAATTCCAGCTGCACCTAGGCCATTGCTCCCCATTGGTTTGCCTCATAGGAAGAGAAACAATAGGATTCCCATTTTGCTCATAGATGAGAAACACATTGAGGACACTTGCCTTTTCCAAGGCCACAAAAACAGCTGCCAATGGTCCCATATGAGAACTGAGATCGTGACTCCCAGTTGTGTGTTGACTCCTCTGTGATGCACTACTACCATTTCATTTGGGGCAGGTCACATTGTAGTGGAGAAAGATTGGTAGGTCTAGAATCAGAAAACAAAAACGGTTCAAATCCTGGCTCTACAAATTCCTACTTCTGTGACCTTGGGCTAGTCACTCTTCCGCCCTCAGTTTTTTCAGCTGTAAGATGAAGGATGTTGCTAGGGGTGGCTAGGTGGTGCATTGAATAGAGCACAAGCCCTGGAGTCAGGAGGACCTGAGTTTAAATTTGGCCTCAGACACTTAACACTTATTAGCCGTGTGACCTTGGGCAAGTCACTTAACCCCAATTGCCCTCCAAAAAGCAAAAAAACCCAAACCCAAAGATGAAGGACATCGCGCCAGCCCTAGATCTCTGATCCTAGATCTGGCTGAGACACTAAGTGACAAACAGAGAAATAGAAAAACAAGGGGGTAGGACGGTTCATTGTACATAGCTTTCTGTTATCTTTCATTTTTAAACTATTATCAAGAGCCTACATAGATTTGTTTCACTAGCTCAACTGTATTGTTATAGCATTTATGTAGTGGTTTAAGGTTTGCAAAGTACTTCACAAATGTTATCTCATTTGATCCTCAAAGCAATGTTGGGAGGAAGGCACTATCATGTGTCCAGGATTATACAAGTAGTAAGTTGTATATTATATGTATATTGTACAACTAGTAAGTGGTAAATCTCTCGATTTACTCTCAGACCTTCCTGACCATAATGTTGAGTCATTTCAATAATGTATGTCTCTTCATGACCCTATTTGGGGTTTTCTTGGCAAAGATACTGGAGCGGTTTGCCATTTCCTTCTCATTTTCAGATGAGAGAAGTGAGGCAAGCAGGGTGAAGTGACTTGCCCAGGGTCACACAGCTAATGTCTAAGGTTGGATTTGACCTCAGGTCTTTCTGACTCTAAGACACTGTGCTCTACCCATGCTCTACCCACTGTGTACCTACCTGCCTGTGGCCATAGAATCCTATCCAGACTTTCCTTGTCAGAAGATTGACACATTTCCAGTGTTTTCAGTGGCATCAGCATTTATAAGCAGCTAACCATGTGGGTTTTCTCTTGTCCTTTTCCCCCATCCTTGTCTCTTCTAGATGATAGACATGATGTACTTTGTCATCATTATGCTGGTGGTGCTGATGAGCTTTGGGGTGGCTAGGCAAGCCATCCTCTTCCCCAATGAGGAGCCCTCATGGAAGCTGGCCAAGAATATTTTCTACATGCCCTACTGGATGATTTATGGGGAAGTGTTTGCAGACCAGATAGACCGTAAGCAAGTTTATGATTCTCATACAACAAAGTCAGGTATTTAACTTCAATCCAGTGATGTCTTTTCCAAGATCGTTTGTTTGTTCTCAATAAATGGCTCAAGAGAGAGGACTGTTTCGGAACTTGGATTCTTGGAGGAAAATCAATCCCAGAAGGTACACAGCTAGGAGTAATGAAACCTTCCTTGGGTACTTGTTTCTGATGGTGTCCTCTATGTGACTCGGGTCTGCCAAATTTTCTAATTTCAAAGAGATGAATTACTTTCAAAAAAAATTAATTCTCTTTTTGGATTTTGAATCCTAGGACCATGTGTTGAGTGTGTGGATATCAGGAATGTGCCATGCTACTCCCACCCCTTCTGCCCCCTTTTTAAAAAATTAAATCCACAGATTTTATTTCAGAACAAATTCAGTATGACCACGAGTATTCCAGTGGGTAAAAGGAATCTATAGGGTGTTTTCCATATATTGAAATCAGCTGCCCAGTTTCTCTCCCCAAATATCTTAAATGATGTGCTACTGCAAACTCACTGAAGTCGGCAAATCCTGAGGTTTCATTTGGCTGAGAGTATGGAAAATGCCTTAGGTTATAAATTTGAGTTGCATGCTACTGTATGCCAGGGGTAAAAAGCAGCTATACCCTGAAGTGATGCCATGTGAGAAGCAAAACACAGCAGGACCAAGCCACATAAGGCCCTAATATATGCTGATTTCCAGAGGCCCCCATCCCTCTTTAATGGTACTTGAATATGCATGTGTCCTAGAACTCTTTTCAAGGTTTCAATTTGCAAGGAAAAAGTCAGAGAACACCAGGTATGGGGATGCATGGGAAGAAAGCATCAGGAATAATGGCATGCTCACTGTGGAGGAATCAAATCCTTGGAGCAAGTTTTTCCACCTTTTCCCTGAGGAGTTTAGCTCTAGAAATAACATCCTTCCTACATTGTTGAATTAACATATTTTTAAACATTGTTGCTGACAGGCCAGCCAAATGAGCACTGGACTATATGCATGGATTAAGGTTACATAACCAGGTGGTGATACTTATTAAAAATTAGGAACAAGAGAAATAATCAGTATTCTGCCCCTTAAAGGGTCCAGACCAGGAAGTCAAGTTCAAAGCTTGGATGTGGTGTGGTGTGATTCTACCACCACTGGGAGTAGTGAGTACAGGACTAGCCTCAGCCCCCATTTTTAAATCCTGTTCCTTTCATCTCCAGTCCCCTTGGAGTTGGGATAAATTCTTCTCTTTGACCAAGAAATGGGAAGCCAATGAGGCTTCTTGGAACAAACGTTCATTTCGTGAGGATGAGCTGACTCTCCAGAGAATAATGTTAACTCTATCATTCTCTAATAGATTCTCAGGTCAGCAGCCAGTCAGTGAGCTTACCGTGTACCAGGCATTGTGCTAAGCCCTGGGGATAAAAAGAAAGGTAAAATTCATCCCCCTGCTCTCAAGGAGCTCTCATTCTAATGGGGGGGTAACAAATAACAATTGGGTGTATATAGAGGATGTTTACATGGTAAATTGGAGGTAATCTCAGAGGGCCGTCCTCCCAGAGACACCAATGTGCCTTCCTAACTCTAGGACTTCCAGTAAACAGGGAAAGCCCTTCTGAAAGCCTCTTTCCACATGGTTCCTAAAAAAAAAATCTGTTCAATGGTTACAAACTCATCTGTTGTCTTATTTTTCCCTTGGAGAAATATTTGAAATTGTCTCCAAGAAACAGCTTTTTTTTCACTTGGTTCTATTGTTTATCTTTCTGGGTTTCCATTCTTCCAAAATCTTTCCTTAGTTCTTACAGCTATTAGAATATCCCCTAACCATTGGAGGCAAGGGATGGGGGGGGAGGAGGGCTGGGGACGTCCATTGGGATATAGGTTTCTTTGTGAATGGGAGTTTCTATGTCCCTCTACAAGTGGCCATTTATTGATGTTGTACTAAGGACCCAGCCTAGTGCAACAAACACTGCAGTGTGGCTGAATAACAAGATTTATTTTTATTTTTATGTTTTGATGAAGGGCTGATTATAGTTTAGAACCCAAAAACCTGTCAAGATGGAATAATTTTTTTTTTTTGTTTGTGTGAGTGGAGTCTGGCAAGGCATTTCCTATACCATTAATTTTATCTATAATACCATACACACATGAGAATAAATTACCTCCCCTACTACAGCATTTTGAAGAATAGAGTGAACAATACTTTGATGAAATGACCCATTACTAGATAATAACTCTTGACACACCTCTCCCACCTCCTCTACTTACATTCTCATCCTATTCAAAGTTCAGAAATTTACTTCAATGTATTCTTTATATTTGTTCTAAGCTAAATCAGCCATTGTTTCTCTGTCTAGAATATTCTAGAGTATTTGTCCTTTCTCAAATGTGTGTGGTATAGTATCAATCTGTTGTTTACCTTGTTTGAAAATATCTGTCCTTTTAAAGAATTGATTTAGGAGGCAGTAGGGCATAGTGAAGGCAGTGCTAGATGTGAATTTTGTTTTCAAGCCCAGCTCAGTCATTTACTTACTTCCATTATGACCTTGGGCAAGTCCCTTTATTTCCTTGGTCCTCAGTTTCTTCACCTGTAAAATGAAGGGTTGGTCTGGATTACCTTCCAGGTTCCTCCTGGCTCTTAATCTGTGATGCTATGATTTCCACATGATTTCACGGGAGGAACTCAGTAGGAGTGGAGATCTCTCCCCTCTTTCCCCTAGACAGTGAGAAGACTATTCAGAGAGCCCCAAGCAGAGAGAGATATTTGAGAAAGGTACAAATCAGGTTTGCTATTATAAAGTGTGTCGCCTCTTTTCTGTGCCAAATCCAGGTTGGTTTGTGAAGCATGCATTCAGGCTGATGGAATCTCGAATCAACCCGGACCCACCACCCTGCAGAGGGTCTGCCCATGCTGTGAATTCGCTCTTTGTGGGGGCTTTTTCCTTTCTCTCCCAAAATGCTGCACCTCTAATACACATCCTCCAAAGCAATTCATTTCTAACCCAATGCACGTGCTCTGTGTCTAACTTTTTTTTCTCCAAAATGGCTGCATCCATTTCATGTAAAAAAACAAAACAAAACAAAACTCTTAATTGGAATGTATATGGATGTATGACAATGCGCTGAGACTTGTTACCCTTCAGTCTGACACCTCAGAAGTGAGGCCAGCTTTGATACCCTCACTTCTGGGAACCAGGGTTACCTATATACAATCTATCCTTTTTCCAGCGGTTTGTGTTAAAAATGCAGTGGCCATGGATAGTATGTCAAAGACACTAGAAAACAAGACTTATTTAATGATGTTTTCTAAATGTGCCTGAAGAAAGCTTTAAAAAAAAAAGGGAGGGGGGGTAGAAGCACTCAGAATAATATGACAGAGAAAAAAGAGCCTTTTACCTCTAAGTAGTTTTTGAAGACTCAGCCAGAGGACAATAGAGAATTTTCCTAGTAGCCTGTGAGATAGCTCATGCTTTTTACTCTTCCTCATAGTGGGGAGTAAGGAGGGAGAGGAGTGAAAAGGAATAGGTATGAGTTCATTACCCTGGAAATTCTAAAGTAATAGGGACATAACTGGCCTGTTTTGAGCAAATTGCTGTATGCATTCAGGTCAAATTAAGAGATGTTTTTCCAAAACCAAAATAGCATCCATGTATGAAGTCATTTGGTCTCCAGCTCATTGAAGGCACCACACCCTGCCAATATCAATTAACATGCTCTGACATAAAGATAGATGATGTGAAAAAATACATATTAACTTTTCATGCCTGGACATGATCCTTTCTGAGTAGGAAGGAAAGAAACCACTCAGGAGAAAGGAACAAATGGGGAACAGTTAAGACCAGAACAATAGGCAATGATGTAGGCACCAGCCAGGGCTGTATATAAAATCAACATTAGGTGAGATCTCATCATATCTAAAACCCTGCATTCTTCTTCTATTTGTTGGTGATCTGGGAAGAAACCTAGTAAATGTTTTTTTTAGTTAGCAATGAAATAGGAGCTGGGAGTAGACCACTGGTGACATCTTTTCTCGGAATAAAGAGGACTTCCATTTATAGGGTTACAGCTTCTTATTTCACTATCTAAAGCAGAGGATGGAAAGGAACGAATCATGCACTTAGATGCATTAAATGGGGCCTAAGTTAGACTTCTTTTCTGACATTCTGAATATTTTTACAAGTTTAGGTGTCATTTGAAAGCAGGATCCTGAAAAGTGACTCTACCTTGACATACTACTTTTCAATCCTTTTGTGTTACAATTTAGCTATCAAGACTACTTAGTGCACAGGTCAAATACATTTTTGCTTATTGACTGTAATCTCAACAACATGTCTGACAGTCTCTTAAGAGGAGATCTGGAGTAAGAGCTAACTACATCATTCTGTTACTTTTACAAAAGGCTTCCTAGAAAACAGCCTGGTTTGTTGCAAGAGTTGTTTGTTGTTTTGTTTTGTTTTTTTAACAGTCCTGTTGAGTCAACAAATCTGAAAGAACAACAAAAATGTTGCTTTTTAGTTAGTAAACTAGGGAACAGATATGCATATAAAGCCAAAACACAAGAATGCATTGGTTTTCTGATCCATATTGTACTTTAAAATATTTTTTCTACACTTTGGATGATAGATTTGAATAGCCAACATGCCTAGTTTCTTAAATATGCTTGCCTTTTTTCTTTTCTCTCTCCTTCTTTCTTTCTTTCTTTTTTTGACTTTGAACTTGTGATTTCAGTTATGTAGGGAACTTGTGCTGTGAAGATTCCATTCACAGACTGCAGATCAGACACTTGTGTACAATTTAGAGTCCAAGAGAATTGCTTAGAGCACTGAGAGGTTACATGACTTACCCACAGACACACAGCTAGTATGTGTCATAGACAAGCAGGTCTTCCTGACTCCAAAGCTGGCCTTCTCTCCAATATGCCACTTGCCTTAATGATGCATTATTTGGTTTGTATTAAGTTGAAGAATGTTGTTCTACATTTCCACTTTGGGATTCAACTCTTGAAATGTAGGGCAGTGTATGTACTGTTATGTTAGTCATGTTTCCTATTTGTTGTTGATTATGTCTAATGGGATTCAAAGCTCTACCAAAGAAAGAAGGACTAGGTGTATCAGCATCTTTAACAGCTAGAGTATAGAGAGAGCAGTGTTGCTTGATCCACCTTTCCTCCAAAGGAGGCATTTTAAATAATAAAAACTAAATAATTTTCTTAAGACAATACCAGTTCAGACTTGGAAATTACATATCAGAAAATGTTTCATTTCAGCTTAGTCTTATAACAATTTTATTAACTTAAAAAACCAAAGCTAGTATTGTCTTTTCCCAGTGACAGACTATACGTGGTATCTACGAACAAACCTCCCCAAGTAGAGCAAGACTCATCACCATCAGGTTGGCCACTGGGTGATGAATTCTTCAGCCATGGAAGCCCATGTAACAGATAAACACTTTTAAATGGACCTAATGCTATATGGTTCCCTTTTGCCTCTATGGTGACTGTGACAATCTTGGAAAACAGAGAAGCTGCTAGAACCATTTAGTTTTTAGACCATCTGTAAACATCAATTTTTAACCGTTAGCATTCTAAGAGTGTTATCTTTGTCCAATTGCCGATGAAATGATATAATACTGAAGAAACAAAAATATATCCATATGGACATTTCCTTCTATAAATAAAATTAAAAGATGAAAATCAGGAAATGCAGCCAGGTGGAAGGAATGGTTCGCAGATTCTCCTAAGAGAATGTAAAAAAGGAATTGGGGGAAGGGTGTATCATCATGTTCCCCAAAACATCCAGAAATTTTGTTTTATGAGTCACTTGGCCATCACCCCTCACAACACTCATGATGAGTGAAAACAAAAAGATCCCCATGAAGATATAGCTTCAACTATTTGCCCGCATGATGGTGTATGGAATAACCAAGAAAATAGATTAATAACATGGGAAAATGCACAAAATCAGGTAAACATACATTCAAACTTGGTTACTTCATTATGTAGGTAGCCGTGGAGTATGCAGGCCAACATTTATGTTTGAAAAGGTGGTTTGACAAAGTAGATCAATTATTAAGCATTTATCAAGTACCTACTAGGTATCAGGCACTAGGAACACAAAGATGAAAGTCAAAATTCCTGTCCTGGAGAGGCTTACAAAATACAATACATGCACATAGCAATTTGCTGATAGATAATTGGGGATAAAAGATGATTGAGGTGGGGACAAGGGGAAGGGAAGGACATAAGCACTTAGTAAGCACCTACTGTGTACAAGGGACTGTGCTAAGTGTTGTACAAATTTTACCTCATTCAATTCCCACAAATGGAAAATAGGTGCTTTTATTAGACCCATTTTACCATTGAAGAAACTGAGGCAAATAGAGATTAAGTAACTTGCCCAGAGACACAGCTGGTGTCCGAGACTAGATTTGAATACAGGTCTTCCTGACTACAGGCACAGCAGTCTATCCATTGTGCCACCTAACTAAAATGGGGGAGGGAGTGGAAGAGACTAGTAGCTAATAAGATCAGAAAAGTAGGGGAGGAGGTTGTTTTTAAATGTAAAACATAGCTCTTGAGCAAGGCTTTGAATTAAACTAGGGATTCGCAGAGGTAAAGGTGAAGGGGGAGTACATTACAGGCATGGGAGACAGCCAATAAAAAAACACCAAAATGGGAGGAGGCAGACTGAATATGAGCTGGATTTCAGTGTGCATAAAGGAGAATAAAGAGTAATAAAGCTTGAAAGGTAGGTTGGGGCCAGCTTTTAAAGACCTGTAAATGCCAAACAGAGGAGTTTATATTTGATCCTAGAGGTTATAGGAAGCCACTGGAATTTATTTAGCGGGATATAGTCAGACCTGCACTTTAGTAAAATCATTTTGGCAGCTTGTGGAAAAGGAATTGGCAGGTGGGTACTTGAAGCAGAGAGAATTAGGAGGCTAATCCATATGAGGCAATCAGAGGGTGAACTGTAGTGGTAGCTGTGTGAGCAGGGAGAAAGGAACTAGGAAATATCCAAGCAAGTTGTGGTGCAGGAATATAATGGAATATTACTGTGCCAGATAGATTACCATAGTCTTCCATGAAGAGTATGAAGAATCATGGTAAGGTTTATATTGACTGATGCAGAATGACAAAAACAGAACCAGGAAAACAATATCCATAATGACTACCAAAACGTTGAACAGAAAGAACAAATAAAACACAACTCTTTATACATAACGATCAAACTTGGCCCTAAAGAGGAAAATTTTTTAAAAAAATGTATCTCCCTCCTTCCCTTACTGAAGGAGAGGATCATGGGTATAGAATATTGCATGTCCTATCATCTTCAGTTTACATGTTGCTTGGTTTTGCTAAACTTTTTATTCCTTCTTATTTTAATTCTTTGTTATAAGGGATGGCTCTCTGGGGGGCTGGAGGGATATATTTGGAAATGAAGGTGATGTAAAAGCAAAAATTATCAATAAATTTTTTTAAAAAGAAAATGTTTGGAGATTAAGAAATGAAAGAGATTAAGGCTTGCAAATTGCTCAGGAGTTTTGTGCATATATCATAAATATGTTCTTAAAGAAGACAACTGAAAGACACTGGACGTAGTTGGAAGTAACTGATAGCTGATATGGGAATCATTTCATAATCAAGTGTCTATATGTAATTAGTCCATTGATTCCCTAAAGCAAAATTTAAATCAACGTAAATCTAGAAAAAGAGAGAAAAAATGAAAAGATGCTTTAGGCAATTAAAATAACTCCAAATTGGTATGTTAAAGCAAGTCACTCTGAAAATTGAGAAATGGAAAAAAGATATTAATTCTGATAAACTCCATTTCTTAGAGAATTTTAACCCATATAAAAGAGTCACCAAAAGAGACAAAAGAAACCAGAAAACACCTCTCTCCCTATTTACAGTTTATTCTTTCTTTAATCTATCCTGCACACAACTGCCAAAATCTCCCCACCTGACCACAACTGTGGTCAGAAAGAAAGAAAGAAAGAAACTCCATAAAATACAAGCTCTTCACCCAAATGTTTTTTTTCTTTCTTTCCTTTTTTGTTTTTGTTTTTTGAGGCAATTGGGATAAATTGACTTGTCCAGGGTCACACAGCTAATAAGTTTCTGAGGCCAGATTTAAACTCAGTCCTCTTGACCCCAGGACCTGTACTCTATCCACTACACTACCTAACTGGTTGCAGCCTAATATTTCAGACTTCCCTAATGTGATTCATGTCTGCCAATTCAGATTGTTTCTCATCATGCTCCTATATTTACTCATGTGTTTCAGCCAAATTGACCTATTTTCAAAACATTCTATTTCCTGCCTCAATCTCTTTGCATGAGTTGTCTGCTAATCTTGAAATGCACTCTATCCTCTCCTTACTTTAAAATCCTTACCTTTCTTCCATCCCCAGTTTTACATGCCACCTCCTCCATAGAGCTTTTCTGATCTCCTAAATTAGTGTCCTTTTTCTCCTCAAACTATTTTATTTTTACTTTCCTGTTTACATGTTCTAACCTCCAATAGAATATAAGTTCCTTGAGGGCAGGGATCAGTGCCTGGTACAGAGTAGTCCCTTAGGAAATGTTTTGAAGTGAATGTGTTGACAGCATGCACTTGACCTCCTTGCTGAGCAGAGACACAGAAGCTAAGAGTGGCATTAGTTTATAATACATTTGTGAAGAAAAAAAATTACAGGGGAAAAGAATGAACAACCAAAAGCAGCGTCACCTCACAAAACATCAAAAAACAGAGAATAGGAAAATAAACCTGAAGAAAGCTCAGTATGAAGTCTATCCAAGTCAAAAACATCTCCAAAACATTTATAGATTAAACTAGGACAACAGATAGATATAAAACAAATTGGCTAGAGTTTCTATAGCAATCTGTTCTCATCATCGATGACGATGGGTGTATATTCAACACTACAGTGCCCGCTGTGCAATATGAAGGAGTGGAAATGCCACTTAAGAAGATGAAGTTGGAAAAAACAGCTGGACCTGACTAAACATAGACTGAGGAAATGTGTCCTGGAAACAACACGGTTTTAAAGTCACCCAGGCAGGGAGAGATTTTCAAAATATCTTAAAGAGGAGAAGATGCTGAAAGAAAAGAGATCACAGATTGTAGTATTAAGGTAAAATGGCAACTTAATTAGGCTTAAGCAACAACCAAGCCATAAGTCTACTTGACTGTTCCAATAAACTCTTCATAGGAATGACCTGCACATATATGATGTATATCCATATCTATAATGCAAATATAAGAAGGCAACAGTTAGACTTTGACAGATGAGTTTTTATAGCAGACTATCTATTTATAGGTTCATAGTTTACTGAAAGGGGTAGAAAATACAAGACCACACTGTTCTTACAGATCTTTGATTTTTTAAAAAGCATTTGACTTCATAGAGCAAAACACTGCCATAAAGGCTCTCTCTCAACAAGAGCTTCCCACAAGAGAATGTGAAGAATAACAAGGGTCCTTGACTGATACAACCATAGAGACATGTTTGCTTCATAATCTTCTTGTTATCATTACCAAGCAAGGAGAGATCATCTTCCAGTGTTATAGAAGATGCTATTGTATAAATACAAATGGAAATACTCTCTGTGAATAGTGAGATACTTACAGTCTCTTCTTTGTGAATGACGTTTTGCTTACTGCATCTACTACAGGTCTTCCTAGATGAGATCCACAGCTATACAGAGACAGGCTTGCATTCCACCATTGAAAAACTTAGTAGACAGAGAATGAATATTTCCCTAATTATGACCTCAGTCAATCAAAAACCACTTATTAAGTCCTTATTAGATGCCACAGCCAGACACTATGCCAAGTCTTGGGGACGGGAAGAAGGTTAAAAAGTCTGTCCTCAAGGAGCTCATATTCTAATGGGGGAAACAACATATAAATAGGTACCTATAAGGTATATGAGAGGAAGAAGTATGGTGTACAGTGATACTGAGAAAGGCCAGGGACCAGGCAAGTCCTACAGCAGAAGGTATGATGAGCTAAGAGATGAAGGAAGCCAGGGAAACTAGGACTCAGAAGTGAGGAGGGAGAGCACTTTAGGAATGGGAGACAGCTAGTGCTAAGACACAGAGATGGGAAGTGGAGTGTCTGGTGCAAGGGAGAGCATCCAGACCATTGTAGCTGGATCCCAGAGCATGTGGAAGGCAAATAAAATATAATAAGACTGGAGAGGAGGATAGGGCCAGTTGGATGAGCAGCCCATTAACAGATATGGATTGTACTAGGGAAATTATATGGTGGTTTCAATGATCCCAAACTGCCACCTCCCTGTAAAGTTCATCTTTTTAGCACCATTGTTCTCCATGAGGGGCATATGATCTAAGGCAGCGGTTCTCAACCTATGTGTTGTGACCCCTTTGAGGGTCGAACAACCCTTTCACAGGGGACACAGGGATCGCCCAAGACCATCGGAAAACACATATTTCTGATGGTCTTAGGAACCAAGACACCACTCCTCTATCCTTCTCCAGGCAGGTCTGCCCACATGCAGTTATGTCCACATACGAATATTAAAGGGTCGCAGCATTAGGAAGGTTGAGAATAACTGATCTAAGGGAAGGAAAAGGGGAAGGCGGAACATGTATTTATTAAGCACAATGTGCCAGGTACTGTTCTAAGTGCTAAGCACTTTACATAAGTTATCTTTTTTAAGATGAATAGAGAGCTACGTTCCTAGTCAGGAAGACATGGGTTTAAGCCCCACCTCAGACACATGCTAGCTAAGTGAACTTTAATGATATCATTTAACCTCTTAGATGCTCTGGTCAGTTCTCTATGACTGTAAGTGTCAGAGAAGGTACTGACCTGCATTAGTAGAGGGAGTTTACTCACTTGAGAGTTTCCCTAGACCAGTGAAGTACCTACCAGTCTTTTACCTATATCAGTCCTCATCCCTATTCTCCCAATTAACACTATATGCCTACAAGTCATACAATCTTTTGAAAAATCAAAACTGTAGTTTACTTAAAAGGCAACAGAAAGATATATGCAAGAAGGTGGAGAATTAAATATGATATTACTAGCAATGACTTACTTTGAAGAAATAGCATTAAAAACATCAAGGATACATATGACCAAGGAAAATGGTAGATCAGTCATATAGGGTTAAGAGTTGGATAGTTTGAGGCCACAAATTAAAGGTCAATTAAAAAATTTGAAACAGGGGTTCTTAACCTTTTTGGTGTCATGGACACTTCTGATAGTCTGGTGACACCTGTGGACTTCTCAGAATAAAATTTTTAAATGCATAAAATAAAATATGTAGGATTACCAAAAAAAACCCAATCACAATGAAATGATCATCAAAAAATATTCTTTAAAACAAGTTCATAGACCCCAGGTTAAGAAACCCTGATCCAGAAGAAGGCCTCTAGAACATTGGATAGATCCTTTAAGAAATATTTAAGGGGGGTGGCCAGGTGATGCAATGAATAGAGCGCCAGTCCTGGAGTCAAGAGGACCTGAGTTTAAATCCAGCTTTGGACACTAAACACGTACTAGGCGTGTGACCTTGGGCAAGTCATTTAACCCCAATTACCCTGCCTTCTCTGCTCCAAAAAGCAAAAAAAAAAAAAAAAGGAAGGAAGGAAGATATTTAAGGAAGAACATGAGCAAAAAAAATCATAGTATAAAAAAGATTATGAACTGTATGTGTGAGGTGGGGAGAGAAGTCCGGTATCAGTAAGATCAGACCCATCAAAGAATTTTAGAATTTCTGCCAAAAAAATCAAAGACCATGTTATTAGAAAATTTTATCCAGCCGGCAGACCTGGATTCAAATTTCATTTTTCACACTTACTGGACATGAGAATACAAGCAAGTCACTTAAACCTCTACAAACTTTGGTTTTTCTCACCTATTACATAAGCATAATAATCCTAACACTACCCTCTCTCAAAGATTTCTTGTGAGTAAAATACTTAGTAAAATTCACACTGATAGACATGTCAGTTAGTGGTCATGTTCTGAGCCAAGGTTTCCAAAGACCAATAAAAGTCTGTAATATCTTTGTTAGAATGTATGATCATCATTAGTACTTTTTAAAATAATTATTCAGTTAAAAGTTAACAAAAAATGTGGACTCAACTCTGTGAGGGAAGGGCTTAGATTCCCTTCTAGACTGGCTTATTCTATATCAACATCATTGGGCTTGAACAGCTATAGAAGTCTTATGTGCAAACCTTCCACCCTTCAGTGAATTGAATTATTCATTAATAATATTTATAATTATTCATTAATAATATTAAAAATAATTCGATTATTTAACAAATAAAAGGTAAGATCACTGAACACTTGAGAAAACATAGCCCTTGGGAATTATTACCATGTAAATGCCTCCCTATAAGGGGAGTGTGAAATCAACTATTAATTGTGTTGTGGATAATGAAAAAGAAGTGGATGTGATTTAGACTCCCCAAAATTCTTTATTAATAATAGTAATAGCTCAAAACTTTAATGCTATAAGGTTTTCAAAGCACTATATATGCTTCAATGAAGCATATTTAACTTAGCCTGTCAGGTAACATGATCTGCCTCTATATTATAACTCTGCCATCAGTGAGCCATGGGCACCTTCTTCATGTCCTGACATATTTTCCAGCAGAATCACACACCCTACAGTCTTCCTTTCTATGCAATCTCTGCCAAATATAAGAAAACTTGGGTGTAAAGCAGTGACTTTATTAGGGACTAGAAATTTGCCAAACTGACTTTATCCCCAAAAAGGTTTCTGACAGATCTCTGCAAATTATTGAGCTGGTGGGTCTCACTTGCAAACTAGTCAGGGTTGTGAAATCTCTAATCATATCTAACACTTACATGGTGCTTTAGGTTTTGCAAAGCAAAATTTCACCTTACCCTCACAACCACCTTGGGAAGTAGGTGCTGGTATTGCTCCCTTTGTACAGAAGATGAAACTTGGGCAAACCTAAGTTAAGTGACTTGTTCAAAGGCACATGACCGTTATGTGTTTGAGGCCACATTTGAACTCAGGTAGTAGTGGGAGTAGGAATAGGTCAACATTTATATAATGCTTATTATGCATCAGGCACCATGCTAAGTGCTTTACACTTACTACCTCACCTTACCCTCACAACCACCCTGGGAGGTATTATCCCCATTTTACAGATAAGAAAATGGGGGAAAACACAAATTAAAAGACTTGCCAAAGGTCATGCAACCAGTGAATGTCCTAAATAGTATTCGAGTTGGGGTTTTCCTGACTCCAGGTCCAGCACTCTATCCACTGTGCTGTCTAGCTAATTTAATAAATTTCAAATAAATTTCAAATAAATAAATTGAAACCTATTTAACAAATAAAAGGTAAGATCACTGAACACTTGAGAAAACATAGCCCTTGGGGGTTATTACCAGGTAAATGCCTCCCTATGAGGGCGTGTGAAATCAACTATTAATTGTCTTGTGGATAATGAAAAAGAAGTGGATGTGATTTAGACTTCCAAAAATTCTTTATTAATAATAATAATAGCTCAAAATTTTAATGCTATATGGTTTTCAAAGTACTATATATATATATATATCATGTATTATGTCATACATGGTATATATACATGATAGATGATAGTATGTGTGTGTGTATATATATATATATATATATATACATATATATATATATCACTTCATCCTTACAATAACCCTTTGAAGTAGATACTATTATTATCCTCATTATACACATGAAGATACTGAGATTAAAAGAAGTTAAACAGCTTGTTCAGAGTCACATAACTAAGACTCCTGTCCCAAGCCGGATTCAAACCCATGACTTCCTGACTTCAAATCTATCACTGACTCCTTGAACAAGATTCAATACCAGTTGTTGTTGTTCAGTCATTTTAGTCATGTCCAGCTCTTCATGACTCCATCTGGAGTTTTCTTGGCAGAAGTACTGAAGTGGTTTGCCATTTCCTTGGCTAACTCATTTTACAGATAAGCAAAGGGAGGCAAACAGGGTAAAGTGACTTGCCCAGGGTCACATAGGTAGTAAGAGTTGAGGCACATTTGAACTCAGGAAGATAAGTCTTCCCAATTCTAGGCCCAACAGTCTATCTACTGCACCACCTAGTGCCCAAGTCAACTAGCATTTATTAAGTGCCAGACACTATGCTAAGTGCTAGGGATAACTGAATTACCATAGGTTGGGACTTACTTGTCATGGATAAGGCACCTGAGTACCTTCTATTTCCTCAAGCCCACAGCCCTGAAAATAGACAAGAATTACAGTTCCTCTTTTACATGGAGAAAAATAAAAAGTCACAATCCCTTAAGGAATAAGGATGGAAATGGGCTGATTTAATGTTTATAAGTTAGATAGAAAAGGAAATTTACAGCAAAGTCTCCAAGTTCTGTAGATAACACTAAATTCTGTACAATAGAATATCAAACCAGCACCCAAACTTACAAAAAGATTTCATGAGACCATGTGAGTAAGTAGAAAAGTGGCAGATGAACTCCACTGTGGGCAGATATATGGTAGAGTTAAAGAATTTGTTCAACTATACTTATGGGAACATGGCCTCCAAGTTTTATATTACAGTCTAGGGAAGGAAGTAGAAGACTTTGTAGAACTAGAGATCATAGGATCATAACTCTGGAACTGGAAGGAACCTCAGAGACCATATAAGTCCAACCCTCTCATTTTTAAAGATGGGGAAACTGAAGGTCAGTGAGGTTATGTGACTTCCCCAAGGTCATACAAGTGGTATTGGAGATGGGATTTTTAATCAAGGTCTGAATGCAGAGCTGTCACCTACAGTACTGAACAACAACAACAAAAAAATCCAACAATAGGCTGGACATTAGATGTATTTTAAAATCAAAACAGAAAATATGTTCTTATTAGGCCTTTGCCTGGAATACCATATGTACTTCTGATTACTATAATCTTAAGAAAGACAAATGGGAGGTAGAAATGGTTCAGAGGAGAGGAACTCAACTAACCAAGGAAATGGGAATTTGCAACATGAAAATGGATTGGAAAATATTAGGTACTCTTTGGTCTAGAAAGATGATGGCTGAGAGGGTGATGAAAATGCAATATGAAGTCACAAAAGGCCATGATTAAAGTAAACGAAGATATATTCTCCAAGTCCCAGGATACTTGTACCTGTGGGAGGCCCTGAAGCTTGAGAAAGGTGACTTCAGAACAAAGAAAAGGAAGCATTTTTTTACAATATGATTAAGTGAGCTTTAAGGGAGTACGATCTGAAAACATAACTTGAGATCATCGAAGCTTAAAATACCTTTTGAAAAAGTTTAAATATGTTCATTATACTACTGATAAATAACATCTATATCACTTTGGGGTTTATGAGACGCTTTACAAATATTCTTTTATTTGGTTATCGCAGCAGCCCTGGAAGGTAAGTGCTATTATCTTTATCCCTACTTTACAGCTGAGGAAACTGAGCTAGGTAAAGCTTAAGCAACTTGCCCTGGAGTCATACAGGTAATAAGTGTCTGAGGCTGGATTTGAACTCCAGTCTCTCTGACTCTAGAGTCATCACACACTCTATTCACTGTACCACCTAGCCGCCATATTGAGCATTGATGCATGGTATGGATGAATGATAAAGCATTTTTAAGTGTTTAATATTTGCAAAGCAACAACAACAACAATAATAATAAATACATTTCTGAAGCACTTGGTATGTACCAGGCACTTTGCCAAGAAATTCACAATTATTATGTGGTTTGGTCCTTACAACAACCCTGAGAGGTAAGTGTTATCTTCCCTACCTCAGATGCTTACTGCCAGGGTGACCCTTGGGCAAATGCCTAACATCCCTCAGTTTCCTCCTCAGTAAAATGAGGGATTTGGATTGAATGGTCCCTACAGTCTTTTCTAGCTCTAGATTTATAATCAGCCTGTCACTCACTATTTGTGGGGGGCAGGGGTCTCAAAAAGAAGCCATTTAACCACTCCAACCTTCCATTTCCTCATATATATAATATGAAAAGGTTGGACTAAATAATTTCTAAAATCCTTTACTGCTCTAAATTTTTATGTATTATTTATTTTTAGCTTTTTAAAAACATTTTGAGTTCCAAATTCTCACCCTCCTCCCACCCCTTCCCAACCCACTGAAAAAGTAAGAAAAATATTATCGATTATACATGAGAAACATATTTCCATATTGTCCATAGCACACAGAAAAGCAAGAAAAATAGAGTGAGGAAATCATATTTCAATTTGCACTCAGAGTTCATTAGTTCTCTCTCTAGAAGTGGAGAATATTTTTTCATCATGAGTTCTTTGGAGTTGTCTTAGATCATTATATTGATTAGAGTAGCCAGGTCTTTCACAGTTGATCATCATTACACCATTGCTGTGATTGTGCACTATGATTTCTTGGTTCTTCTCACTTCACTTTGCATCAGTTCATAATAGGTGTCGCCATGTTTTTTCTAACACTACCCCCGCCCATCATTCACCACAATCATACGGCATATTCAGCTATTTCTTAAATGATGAGTATCTCCTCAATTTTCAATTCTTTGAAAGGACAAAAAGAGCTGCTATAAATATTTTGTACATATAAGTCCTTTTCCTTTTTCTTTGATCTCTTTGGGGTATAGCTCTTTGGGCATAGTTCCACCATTGTTCTCTAGACTGATTGGACTGGATCACAACTCCACCAATAGTTTATTAGTCTGCCAATTTTCCCTCTTCCCCTCCAGCATTTGTCATATCTTATAGATGTGAAGTGGTACCTCAGAGTTGTTTTAATTTATATTTCTCAATAGTAGTTTAGATAATCTTTTCATATGACTATAGATAGCTTTGATTTCTTCTTCTGAAAACTGCCTGTTCATATTTTTTGACCACTTACCAACTGAGTAATGGCTCTTATTTTATAATTTTATATTATTTTTTATAATTTTATAATTTATTAATAATTTTATAATATTTGACTCAGATCATATATATTTGAGAAATAAAGCCTTTAGCAGAGAAATTTGTCCTTAAATTTTTTTGTTATTGTTTCATTGTCTATGGTACCTTTTAGCTAAGTGTAGCTTCCTTGCTTATCTCTTTTAATTAGGTCTATTTTTGTTTTGCTTTGTCTGAGATCATGATTGCTACTTCAGCTGAAGCATAATAAATTCTCCTCCAGCCTTTTATTGTGTCTTTATCTATCTTTCTGTTTCAAGTGTGTCTCTTGTAAACAACATATTGTTGGATTGTGGTTTCTAATCCTTCTACTATCTGCTTCTGTTTTATGAGTGAGCTCATCTAATTCACACTCAGTTAAGATTACTAACTGTATTTCCCTCCATCCTATAATCTTCTGTTTATCCTTCTCTCTCTTTTTATCCTATCAGTCCCCAAAAGTCTGTTTTGCTTTTGACCACTGCTTCCCTTAATCTGCCCTCACTTTTATCATCTCCCCTACTCTCTTATCCTCTTCCCCTTCTGTTTCCTTATAAAGACAGATTGCATTGCTCACCATACCTCCCTTTTCCACCCCCACTATAAAAGTTCTTCCTTGCACATCTTTTATGTGAGAAAATTTTCCCCATGCTCCCTCTCCCTTCCCCCTTCTCTCAATGCATCCCTCTTTCTCACCCCTTCCCTTTTTTGGGGAGGATAATCTCAACATAATCAATTCATACCCATGCCCTCTGTTTATGTAAGATTCCTTCTAACTGCCTAATAATGATAAAATTCTTAGAAGTTACATGTATCATCCTCCCATGTAGGAAGGTAAACAGTTTAACTTTATTGAGTCCCTTTCATGGTTATCTTTTTATTCTTTTCTTGAGTCTTATGTCAGATTTGCTATTCAGCTCTGACCTTTTCATCAGGAATGCCTTAAGGTCCTCTATTTCACAGATATCTCTTTTTTGCTGGATAGGTTATTTGTGGTTATAATTCTAGCTCCTTTGCCTTCCAGAAAATCACATTCCAAGCCTTCTGCTACTTTAACATGGAAGCTGCTAAATCTTGTGTGCTCTTAACTGTGGTTTCATGACATTTAAAGTGTTTCTTTCTAGCTGGTTCAAGTATTTTCTCCTTAACCTGGGAGCTGGCTATAATATTCCTGGAAGTTTTCATGTTAGGATTTCTTTAAGGAGGTGATCAGTGGATTCTTTCAATTTCTATTTTACTCTGGATCTCTCTGGATCTGGATGTCAGGGCAGTTTTCCTTTATAATTTCTTGAAATATGATTTGTAGGTTCTTTTTTTATCATGACTTTCAGGTAATCTGATTTTAATTTAATTTTCCCTAGAATTTTTAATAAATTTATAAATTTTAGAAATTTATAAATACATTTAATGTACTCTAATTTAATCTAGTAATTCTTAAATTATTTCTTCTCAATCTGTTTTCCAAGTCAGTTGTTTTTTTTGATAAGATATTTCACATTTTCTTATATTTTTCATTCTTCTGACTTTGTTTTATTGTTTCTTGATGTCTCATAGAGTCTTTAGCTTCCACTCACCCAATTCTAATTTCTAAGGAATTATTTTCTAAGAGCTTATTAAAGCTCTTTAGTGAGCTTTTATATCTGTTTTTCCATTTGATCAATTCTGCTTTTTAAGATGTTCCTTTCTTCAGTGGATTTTTGTGCCTCTTTTGCCTTTAGGCCAATTTTATTTTTTAAGGTGTTATTTTTTTAGGTTCCATTTTTTTTTTTTGTGATACCTCTTTTACCATTCAGCCATTTCTGGTTTTTAAGCTATTCTTTTCTTCAGGATATTTTTGTGCCTCTTTTATCATGCTATTGGTTCCTTTTTCATAATTGTCTTGCATCATTCTTATTTTTTTCCCAATTCTTCCTCTACCACTCATCTCTTTCTTTAACTCTACCATGAATTCTTTTTGGGCTTGAGTCCCTTTAGCATTTTTCTTTGAGCTTATAGCTATTTTCATATTATTGTCTTCTGAGTTTGTGTCTTGGTCTTCACAGTCACCATAATAGCTTTTTATGGTGAAATTCTTTTGTTGTTTTTGTTTTCTCATTTTTCCCAAACTATGTCTTGACTTTGAATATTGAAGTTGGGCTTTGATCACCTGGGTGTGATAAGACACTGTCCCAAGCTTTAAGCATTGTTTATGCTGCTGTTTTCAGATTTAATTCTGGGACACTGCATGTTCTCAGTGCTTCCAAAGTGGTGTGACCCAGGGAGAGGTTTGGTTGCTCTCCTGGTGTGCACTCTGGTCTTTACACTGCTGCCCTGAGCCACAAATGTTAGAGCTTGAGTTGGTCCTGGAACTGTGATCAGGGCCCCTATTCCCTAGTGGACAACCATAAATACTCCTCTCTGCTCTGGAACTGTGAGCCAGAACTACATATGGGCAATCAAGTTGCCAGTCAGAGTCAGTTGTACCCAATGCCAGCAAAGAGGCCCCTGTAATCTCTTTCTGACCAGTTGTTTGACCACCTTTACTGACTGAAGTTGAGAGTCCCCTATATAGTTGTTTCTTCCATGTTGTCGCAGGAACTGGTGCTGCCAGACTCTGGGCCAATTCCCACTCCAGTGTCACAGAGCTCTCCTGCCAACCTCCTAAATTGTCTTGGGCTGGAAAAATGTCTCACTCTGACCTCTTGTTGGCTCTGCTGCTCTAAAATTTGATTTAAGGAGTTATTTTAACTCCTTTATTTGAGGAGTCATTTAGTTGTTTGGAGGGGAATGTTGGGAGAGTTCAGTTGGCTGGCTGTCTCTAATCTATCATCTTGGCTCTACCCTCTCCTGCTCTAAATTCTGACATCCATGTATTTATCAAGCTTTTGCGGGGGGAAAGGGAGGATCCTGTACAATATGTACAAGGCATTATGGTAAGACAACAAGACATAATCCCTCTTTTCCTAAAAAGCTTGCTCTCTACATTATTAAGTTTGAGTTGGAGGGGGGGAGGAGCGGGGAGGGTGTTTCTGAAATAATTGTCACTACAGGTTCCTGGAATTTCCTTTAAACTAAAGTTTATGTATTATGTGGAAATACTCAGATTACAACCCAAATCAGGATAGTACCCACTTCATATATACATATATGTATATATATACATACATATAGACATATGTGTCTATATGTATATTAGATTCATCGTGAAAGGTTCTGTTCCTGTCTTCACTTGCTTCTTTGTATTAGCATGTATACTGGAAGCATTTATTTCTCTGCCGTCTTGGACAAAGTAACTAAAGCAGTCCAAAGTCAAAATATCATGTCTTTTATATTTTCATTTTATTTTTTCTAACAATGATCAAGTTGATAATAATTGGCATTGATAATTTAATCATTTCAAAAGTAAAACTATTATATTATATATAAAAACCCAGTAGGCAATTGGTATTTTAAATGAAATAGATGTGAACGTATTGACTCCCTACTAACAAAATGTATAAGAGATAACATGGTATTGTGGACAGAGAGCTAGCCTCAGAGTCAGGAAGATCTGAGTTCAAGTCTTATCTCTGAAACATACTAACTATGTAACCCAGAGCAAGTCTTAGTGCTCCAGGCAAAACTCCAAGACTATAAGATTCAAGGCAGGTGTCAATCTGTGTTAATAGACGGAGCTCCCTCTCTGGGAAACATTGATGAAATCACAGGTCCAATCTAAGCAAGACCAGCCTCTTAACTGGTTTTCTTGCTTCCAGGCTCTTTTCTTCCCTGGCCTGTCATCCACATAAATGCTCCCCCCAAAAAATCATATTTCTTTTTTTTCCCTTTTTTTGGAGGGGCAATTGGGGTTAAGTGACTTGTCCAAGGTCACATGGCTAGTAAGTGTTAAGTGCCAGGCTGTATTTGAACTCAGGTCCTCCTGACTCCAGGAGTCGGTCCTCCTGACTCTATTCACTGTGCCGCCCCTAAAAATCATATTTCTAAAGCATAATATCAGTCTCCTGCTTAAGAATTTTTAGTGATTCCTCATTGCATCTAGTACACAATAGGATTTTCTTATCCTAATGTGAATTTAAACCTTTTAACGATGATTCTATCCTACATTTCCAGTCTTACTTTCCATTGCTCTCCTTCGCACACTTTATGGTCCTGCCAAACTGTCATATTTGTTCCTGGCATAGGATCTCCCATCTCCATGCCTTTGCATAGGCTGTCCTGCATGCCTAGAATATACCACCTCCTCACCTCTAGAATTCCTAGCTTCAATTAAGGCTTAGTATATGTGTAGGAAGCCATACTTGACTCCCCTTAAGTATTAATAATCTCTCCTTCAAATTACCTTATATTTACTTATCAGTATACATCAGTGGGTCAAACTCAAACAGAAACAGGCCATTAAAGCATACAAAAAGTACAGAATGACATAGAAAATCACCTGTCAAAATGATCTATATTCTATATATTTTCATTTATTTTGTTAAATATTTCCCAATTATATTTGAATCTGATTTAGGTCTCTTTGGGTAGTGTTGTGCCCTGTACAGGTTGACATTTCTGGTGTATTTAATTATATCTCGGTGCCCCCACCATCAACTGTCCCACACCTAGTAGAAAGCAAGCTCTTTTCAAGTCAGGGACTGTTTTTCAGTTTGTCTCTGTGGCTCTATTGCCTAATTTAATTCTTTGTGTATGCAGAGGCTTCATATATGTTATTAAATTGGGGAGAGGGGAGGAGGACGAGGGAGGGGATAAACAACCTCCATTCCTGTGAATGAACTATTGTGTATTCTTTGACTTCTTACCTTTTCCGTTTTCCCCAAGTCTTATGATTTCCTTGAAGCTTAGGGGTAGAGACTAAAGAGGAGAATGAGAACAATCTTCAGACATTTTGCTTCCCCTTAACAAAAGGATATGAAGAAGTAATATATCCAAAATCAATAGAAAATCAATACTAGGGGTGCCAAGGTGTTCAAATTTACTTTGAGAAAGCACAAAATTTACTATATGACTGCCCAAAGGCAATCCCACTGTGGCATTATTTAAACATAATAGCCTGTTTTTACATAACACTTTACAGTTTACAAGGCACTTTCCTCACAAATATTCTGGGAGGTACAGGGAAAAGTATAATTATACCCATTTTAAAGATGAGGAAATAGGCTCAGAGAGATTAACTTGCCCAGGAGTACATAGTCATTGAACCCAGGTCTCACGATTCCAATGCACAGAGCTTTTTCCATTACACCATGTAATCTTCAAACACACACACCAAAATTATGTCTTATGGTTAAGCCAATATGAAAAGGAAATGAAGCAATTTATTCAAGAAGATTATAGCCAGCACTGGAATTGGGAGAATCTATAATGTCTTTGGCACTGGATCTTTCAGACAGGTTCAAGAAAAATCTATTGAGAAAATAATAGCTCTAGTCTTCTCTCTATGATTAGTCATTTCTCAGCTATAAAAATAAAGAGAATGTGCATGTATTAGCAAGGGCAGCCCGACAGATCAAGTAAAGAAGCTACATCTGAGTTCTGGGAGATACTTATAGCCTAACAAGAGTCCCCAGCTGTATTTAATCGTCAACGTGGAAGTGTGGTGGAAAACACACAGGGAATCCTGCCAGTGGTGAAATTTTCCATGCCAAAGCTGGGTGCTATATTACATGCAGCCATGGGTCAAAGGCACATTGTTCTGACCAAACAAAGCCAGGCCTCTGTTTAACTCTCCCATCAAATAGTACAGTATTCATTTCATGTCAAGCATTTATTAAGCTCCTATTGTGTATGAAGCACCATAAAGACAAACAACAAAAAATGCAAAGTCCCTAACCCTCAGTTACATTCTACTGGGAGGAGATGACCTGTAACCAGATAAATAAATACATACAAAATAATGAGAGTGAGTCGAGGGGAGCACAAACAACAGGGGGATCAGGAATAGCCTGGTAATCGGCTGACACCTGAACTGAACACTGACAGAAGTTTGGGATTCTAAGAAGCAGAAGTGAAGAAGGAGAGCACTCACTTCTATCAATGTTTGGAGTTGATGGGAAGTTTGCTTAAAATGAATGATCTGGATGGCATGGCACCATAAATTTAGAGCAGGACAGGACCTTAGTGGTCATGTAGTTGAACCCCCTCAGTATATAATTGAAGAAACAGAGGCCTGGAGAGGTTGAGTTACTAATAACGTTGGGCTGCCTTCTTTTTGGTGAGGGTAGAATAGAGTAAATGAATGAAAAGCATTTTTAAGCCTTACTGTTTGCTAAGTACTTGCTGTGTGAACTGCTGGATACAAATATAAAAGCAAGACAGCCCCTAACTTCATATTCTTATTTTGTGTGTGTGTGCTTTTTGGAGGGCAATTGGGGTTAAGTGACTTGCCCAAAGTCACAGGGCTAGTTTTTGTGTCAAGTGACTCCAGGGCCAGTGCTCTACTCACTGCACCACCTAGCCCCCTCTAACTTCATATTCTAATAATTAAGATGGTAGATGCTGGGAAGTAGTGACTGAGGAAATGGGTTATGCCAGGAAAGTCATACAAATTTTCAAAAGGACAATATGGCAGTCAACTGACATACTCTTTCCAGAGGCAATAGTAGGACTGATTTGATTACAGTCCTCAGAGAGAGAGGTAAAAAGCAAGTGGAGATGGGGGCTACGTACTCCATGGCAGGACCAAAAATGGTGAGATAAAGATAAGGTTTCATGGTCCCACGCAGTGAAACTTGAAAAAGAAAGAGAAATAAAAAGTTCAGCAAAGCCAGCTTGTTCCCTTCCCCTCTTCTCATTCTCTAGAATCAGGTTCATATACAACACAATGACTATTTTATTGAGCCTTGATGGGATAGAGGACCTCTTGCAAGGGTATGAGAATGGACAAATTAGGTGTTAAGGAAAGGATGCCAATCCCATGAATTTTACTCCTTGGCAGAAACTATTAAGGTTGAAAGAAAAGGGGCTAACAGCAATCCAAGCTCCTATTTCTACTACGTAAATGAATTAGAGGCTCATTTGGATTAGTAAATTCTGCTTTTTAAATGTCAATACCCCCTAGCATTTGGGTGGGTGGTAGCACTATGAGCAACTTGTTCAACTTGTTGTTCAATACTTGTTCAACTACGGAGATTATTAATTGTCCCACATGGCAGAGGTACCCAATCATTGGGCATTATTTTGACAGAGTGGCACAGTCACTGAGGGAGATGAGAGTTTGAAAGAGAAGGAACTAGCAAGGAACCATTTAAGTAACTACAGAGTAGGAGTAGAGTATTGAGGAGAGGATGAGAAGCAAGAAAGGCATCCATGTGTGAACTTTCAATTCCCTATCAAGGGTGGGACACAGGGACTGGGTTCTATGGCCAGGCAGAGGGAATTGGCCCCTATCTATGTAGTGTGGCTGGAGAGACTGTGAGCCCTGGACCCTGTGCCTGTTCCCACAGAACAACATCAGAATTTGGGGGATTATGCTGACAAAATCCATGCACATATAAATATTTAACTGGCATAGTTCTGAGCCCCCAGTGGTCTACATGTAGGAAAATGAGAAAACTAATGAAGAAGCCAACAAATCCAAAATCAGATGCAAAAAGATGTCTCTTATACAGAAGGTACCATCATTCACCTCTAGTATAAATAATTTCATTCAAATAATTTCCATCCCTCTGTGATAGCTTCAGCTATCACCTCTGTTTAGAAGCCTCCTAAGTATATCCAACTTCACCTCTTCCCAGACTCCAGTATTCCCTGCTCCTTCTTGGATCTCTCTTTGTGTATGTTCTATGCATTTCAAAATCCTTATGTCCAAAACTGAATTCATTATCTTTTCCTCCTCTTAACTTCCCTATTTCCATTGCAAGGGGGAAGGTAGAAAAAAGAAGTTGGGGTATGTTCCTTAGTCATCCTCATCATCTTCTTCTGCTTCCTTTTCATTTGATTTCTCCATTTTCAGAAACCTCAAACCCATCCCCCAGCAGTGTCAAAGGCCTGCTATAAAAGGCCAAAGTGCAGCTACTCTGGTGTTTCAAAGAAATTCAGTTATTTTCTGCAAGGTTCCATTCAACCATCTACCAAAACTTGCCTCTCTATACATGGTTGCTCTCCCAAGGTTGACCAAACAACCGAAGAGACCTTAAGAGTTGTATGTGAAAATACTCTTCATCCTCATATTTTTAAGGAAAATGTATAATGCACCACATTACCAAGTATGAACCTTTAAAACTGAATTTCCTAATTCTCAAGCACCAAGATAATTTTTGCCAGTCTATCCACCACCACTAACCTCCAAGGCAGGCGTGTCTCTTGGTACAGCCAGGTGGAGATATCCAAGGGATATGGAAAGAGGGGATAGGTTACAGACAACACGGTAATCAATGGTCTAGAACTTAGAATTTATTATTAATGAAGTATCCAAACATTAGAAAATATGGCCTTGAACGATTTCACATGAGTCCATTCTTATTATTTCATTGTTCCAGAGTCAGGGTCAGAATAGCATGCAATTAGATTGTCTAACTGGCCAGTATAACAAACCATTTTTGGCAAACGCAAATCCCTCCCTTTGCTCTTTGGCAGCCGTTAGGTACAGGATAAAATATACTGTAGAAATGATGAACAAAAAAATCCAGTGAAGTTAAAGCATTGCTCAGAATAACCCAACATTTCGCTAACCTAGTTAGAGGTGAAAATCACCATTTTCATTTTTGAGATTATATAGGAGAAAATGGAGAAGTATGGCAAAGTGAATAAAGAGCTGGCCTTGGAGTCAGAAAGACTTAGGTTTGGGTCCTTGCCTCTGCTATTTATTAGCTGTATGATACTGAGTAAGTCACTTAACCATTCTGTTCTTCCAAACAACTCTCTAAAACTATAAAATCAGAGGAGTCTTTGGAAGAGTTGCCAATATATATTAGTGGGGGGAGATTTTATATTGGGAGTCCCGCACACTAATAGAATCACACTAGATGGAGAGAAAGGAAAGAAAGGAAGGAAGGAAGGAAGGAAGGAAGGAAGGAAGGAAGGAAGGAAGGAAGGAAGGAAAGAAGGAAGGATAGAAGAAAGGAAGGAAGGAAGGAAGGAAGGAAGGAAGGAAGGAAGGAAGGAAGGAAGGAAGAAGATTGGAGAGACAGACTAGCAATTTTTGAAGGGGTGAAAAATTGCAGTATATTCTGAGAGCTAATTGATGTTGATCTTTCTGGAGATCTGGTAAAACTGTGGTATTTAATACAGTATCTCACTACAGTGGGAGGAGCTATGGTACGAAGGAAAGAGGACAGGATTTGGAGTCAGATAACCTGAGTGTGAATTCTAGCTCTGTTATTTACTACCTTCCTATGTATCCTTGAGCAAGTTATTTAAATCTCTCTTAGTCATGATTTCCTCACCTATAAAACTGAGATTTAATTAGACAACTAGTAACTCACAGTTTTAGAGCTATGTTCAATAAACAAGCATTTATTAAGTACCTACTATATATCAGACCTTGTGCTAGGGACTACGAATACAGAAACAGAAACAAACCCATCCTTGCCTTCAGGGACAATTATGGACATGGATGCACCATATTCCATAAAGTCGTACAGAAGGATAACTCACAGACTAACCAACATAGCACTGCCTGGATCTATTTCAAAGAATTGTCCAAATATTTTGCAAAAACCACTGAGTCTACCTACCCAGGAGAACCACAGGACATTGCTCAATAGACTATCAAAGACCTTAAAGCAAAGAAACCAAGTCGGTTGCGGGCCTGTTTTAATGATGTCTATGTACAAGGCATATGAAAAGTTAAATGCAGTCGAGAACCAAACTGTGTTACTGCAGGAAGGCTAAAGTTGTTACTCACACAGAGTTCAAAGCTATACATACCACATGAGGACCACTGAGTTCGATTACAGAAGGAACTACAGTACATGTAGTTCCATTATATAGCAAGCAATGGAATTTACAGTAAAAACCTGTCTAGGAAATCATTGTATGTAGATAGGGAGAGAGAGAGAGAGAGAGAGAGAGAGAGAGAGAGAGAGAGAGAGAGAGACTTATACATGTATGTCTGTATACATATACACACATATCATATATTAATATATATATGGAGGGAGAGAAGTGGGGAAGGAGGAAGGGAAAGGGGTGGTAAAGAGAAAGAATTGACCTTGGAGCTAGATGTATATGTGTTGTACATGTATGTGAGTTTGTGCATGCATATGTGTATGTGCGTGTGTATCATACCTACTTTTTTTTTGGAGGGGGAAAAGCAAGGCAACTGGGATTCAGTGACTTGCCCAATGTCACACAGCCAGTAAGTGTCAAGTGCCTGAGGCCAAATTTAAACTCAGGTCCTTCTGACTCCAGAACTTGTGTTCTATTCACTGCACCACCCAGCCACCCCAATATCTAGTTCTTAAAAGGCTGACTTTTCACAGCATAGATTTAAAAATCATAAACTCTTTCATGAACCTATATATGAAGGCCATCTGTGACAAGCATCACTTTTATGTAAAATAATTCCATTTCCTCAAGCTGGTGTCACTAATTTTGACTAGGGTGTTCCTGCCCCCTTCTCTTTACTAATTACATCCAGTTACAATATTGTCCTCAAATGGTCATGCTACAAGAGCATATTACAGGCAAGATCATGTTATAGGTCATTCTGGTACTTCTCGTGCCTAATCCCTTTGGGCAGGATCTCTGGGGATGTCCATGAAAACAATATGTACACCACTGGATTCCAGTTCCAGAGCATCAGTACTTAATTTAATACTGTAATAAACTGATTTCAAGGAAATCTGGTAAAGTGGATAGGGAAGAAGACCTGGATTCAGATCCCACCTTTGCCACTCAATTAACTGTGTGACCCTGGGCAAGTCACTTAACCACCCTCAGTGTCTTAATTTCCTCATCAGTAAAATAAGCAGGATGGAACTAGGTAAACTTTTAGGTCCCTTCCAGCTTTAAATCTAAGACCCTAAGATCCTAACCTCTCTTTGTCTTCATAGATGATCTTTCTGACTTACCTTGTCTTTGAAATCTCATCAGCCTACATGAGAGCATTGAACCTCTCTGAACTAAGTTAAGTTAGTCCTCAGATAACAGATGCACAATCCATTGCTGGGATAGTAGTAGTAGTAGTAGTAGTAGTAGTAGTAGTAGTAGTAGTAGTAGTAGTAGTAGTAGTAGTAGTAGTAGTAGTGGTAGTAGTAGTGATGGTAGTAGTAGTAGTAGTAGTAGTAATAGTAGTAGTAGTGGTGGTGGTGGTAGTAGTAGTAGTAGTAGTAGTAGTAGTAGTAGTAGTAGTAGTAGTAGTGGTAGTGGTATTAGTAGTAGTAGTAGTATGATTACTACTACTAATAGTAATATAAGTAATATAATTATTTTTAATATTCATACATTAATTATAGTATACTTAATCATAGCTAGCATTTATGTAGCATTTTAAAGTTTGCAAAATGCTTTATATGTTATCTCACCAGGTTTCCACAACAACCTGTGAGGTCAGGGCTATTATTATGCTGATTTTACACATGAGGAAACTGAGACTGAGAGGTTCAGGGGCAGGCCTAGGGTCACACAGCTAGTATCTGAGGTAGGATTCAAATTCAGGTCTTCCTCACTCCAAGTTCAGCACTCTTGCCCACTATGCTTCCCAGCTGCCCTCAAAATAGAGCCTTTTCTAGGTTGTTAGTCCTCCTAGAGATTGCTCTCTGCCTCTATAACTTCCAGTCATTCAACATTATTTATAAAGGGCCTACTACATGTTAGACACTGTGCTAAGTGCTGAGGATAGATACAAAAAGAGGCAAGAGACAGTCTCTGCCCTCAAGGAGCTTGCAATCTAATGGGGGAGACAATGGACAAACAAATATTTATAAACAAACTATATACAAAATAAATGGGAAATAATTAACAGAGGGAAGGCATTAGAATTAAGAAGGGTTGGGGAAGGCTTGCTGTAAAAGATAGGATTTTACTTGGGATTTAAAGGACACCAGAGAAGCCAACAGTCGGAGTTGAAGAGGAAGAGTGTCCCAGGCATGGGACGTGGGGATAGCAAGAGAAAATGCCTGGAGTATCTTTTTTCACTGAGGAGCAAGGAGGCCGGTGTCACTGGATTAAGAGTACATGGTGGGGAATAAGGTATAAGAAGACTGGAAAGGTAGAAGGGTACATCATGAAGGGCTTTGAATGCCAAACACAGCATTTTGTATTTGATCCTGGAGGGGATAGGAAGTCATTGGAGTTTATTGAGTAAGGGGACTGGGGAGTGGGGGGTAAGGAGGGTAACATGGTTGGATCTGTACTTTAGAAAAATCACATTTAGTGAACAAATGGAGGACAGCTTGGATTGAGAAGAGCCTTGAGGCAGGCAGACCTACCAGCAGGCTATTGCAATACTACAGATGTGAAGTGATTAGGGCCTGCACTAGAGGGGTGGCAGTGCAGAGGAGAGAAGGAAATCTAAAGGTGGCCACAGATTGAATGTGGGGGGTGGGGAGGGTGGGGTGAGACAGTGGCATAGATGGGGTGACCCCTAGGTTTTAAGCCTGAAGGATTAAGAGAATAGTGTTCCCCTCTACAGTAATAGGGAAGGGGGAGGGGATTATAGAGAAAGATAATGAGTTCCATTTTGAACATGTTGAGTTTAATATGTCTACTGGGCATCCATTTCAAGATGTCTGAAAGGCATTTGGAGATGTGAGTTTGGAGGTCAGGAAAGAGGTTAGGGCAGCAGGATAGGTGGACTTGAGAGTCATCAGCATAAAGACAGCAATTCAGTCCATGGAAGTTGATGAGTTTATCAAGTAAATTTGTAGAAAGGGAGAAGAGAAGAGGGTCCAAGGACAGAAACCTGAGGGACACCTATGATTAGATTTGGTGATCTGGATGAGGCTAAAGCAAAGAAGACTGACCAGACAGGTGGCAGGGAACCAGGAGTGAGTGATATTCTGAACACCTAGAGAGAAAAGAATATCAAGGAGGAGAGGATAATCAATGGTGTCAGAGGCTTCGGAGAGGCTGAGAAGAAGGAGGATTGAAAAAAGGGCCCATGGATTTTGCAACTAAACTCTGAAGAGAACAGGTTAGGTGGAATGATAAGGTCAGAATTCTGATTGTAAGAGGTTAGGAAGGAGTGAGAGGAGAAAGAGTAGAGGCATCTGTTGTAGATGGTCTTTTCAGGGTGTTTAGCTACAACAGGTAGAAGAGAGGTATAGGATGATAGTGGGTAATGGAAGGTTCAAATAAGAATTTTTCAGGATAGAGGTAACATGAGCATGTTTACTAGCTGTGTATCCCTGAGCAAGTCACTTAACTGGGTTGAATGAGGATGACAAAGGGGGAGGGGCAATCTATTAGAGAAATGGGGATGAAATAGAATTACTTGAGCAAAGAGCAGGGTTAAGCCGTGGTAAAAATTAAAGTGACCACTATGTGTGAAACAAGCATGAAGGAGATAGTAGCAGAAGGAATATGAATGACATGGGATGGGAAAAGGGAAGACGTTGGGGAAAGGGGGGGGGCCACATGTTTGACTTTAAAAGGCATATTGAATTAATCTTGAAGAGCTAGATTGGTATCACTGTGGCACCTTGCAGGAGACATTACCATGTCAAGTTATTGACAGAAACTGAGTCAGAAAAGAGCCATCTCTAGCAACTTCTAGAAATCATTAGACTTAAGGAGTAAGAAAGAAGTAATCATGAAATCCTAGAATTCTACTGCCTGTACCACTGCCCCTGACCAGCCCATGGCTCCTGGAGGAGCACCTTACACCATTAAAACTGGGACACCACCCATGGGTTCAAATTTTGCCTCTGATGTTTGCTAGCTGTAGACAAGTCAACCAACCTTTCTGAGTCTCAGCATCTGCATTTTTTAAATAGGGGGTGGAGGACTTGATGGGGGGGTGGGGGGGTGTTGGACTTGATGGCCCCTAAGGTCCCTTACTGCTCTAGATTTATAATCCTAAGACTAGATAGCCTCTGAGGTAGCTTCCAGTGCCCGACCAATTATCATATTACCCTAGGACTTCAGTCATTTCAATAGCACCCATATTTAGCCAAAGCCAACTTCAAAATGGATACTTCAGCATCACAAATATTCATGCTTCAAGAAAAAGATACACTTGTCTCTAACATTATGTCAAAATGACATCCATCACTGAGACTGTGGTAACACTTTGATGGAACCAAATATGCAGGTTAAGGAGGTATTTGTGAATAAGGGCTTGATAGCAGATGAATTAAAAAACAAACTGACAAGAACCCCAGAGGCAGTTAAGAAGCATAATACTGGTTTACACCAGCAATTCTGCAGGGGAAACAGTGCATCAGAAATCAAAGAGAACATCCTTCAACTAGAGACACTAAATAGTGTTTGTCTTTGGAAGACATAGTCTCTTGAGAAGCCCAACTGAGTATTCTGGTACCTGTAGCAAATTCAGTTGAGGTAGGAGAAAGGGAAAGGGAGAAGGGAGATGCAGAGAGACCCTGAGACACTCTCAAGGCTTTCCTATGCCACTATTGTAAGATCTTAGGATCAGATTAAGAGCTAGGAGAAACCTTAGAAGTCATTTAGTCCAACTCCCTGATTTTACAGTTGAGGAAACTGGGGCCATGAGAGTTAATTTAATTGCCCACAGTCATACAGATAGCAAATGGCAAAGCTGAAATTTGAATTCAGGTTCTCTGACTTCAAATCCATGGTTCTTTCCACTGTATCCAATGGTGCCTCTTAAATATCAACTGCTGAAACCCAAGATGGGCATCCTAGGTGCCATACTGGATGGTGTGCTAGGCCTGGAGTCTAGTTCATGAGTTCAAATCTGGCCTCCAACACTTGCTGGCTGTGTAACCTTGGGCAAGTCACTTGTCCCTGTTTGCCACAGTTTCCTCATCTGTGGGATGAGTGGGAGAAGGAAATGGCAACCTCCCCTCTCTAGTATCTTTGCTAAGAAAATCCCAAATGGGGTCACAAAGAGTCAGACATGACTGAAAAACAACTCAACAACAACAAAAAGCTCCCAAGATAGAACCAGGGACACTTAGGTCTTTGGTCTAAGACTTCCAACAGTGAGCTATTTCAATCACTTAATACTGCTAACCCATCACTAATAATCCTGAGTATGCCAAGTGGCATGGACTGCCAGGCTGCAAGGAATTCGGTTGTTCTGGTCAACTGTAGTCATGACAGCATGGCATTAGGCAGAGTAGCCCTGAGAGAAGGACTTAATGGTGACAACTCCCAGGGAGGGAATTCGGGTAGCACCCTTGCTCCCTGTAGCAAACCTTTGTACTTTGTGATCCTCTGCCACCCTACACCCAGTGAGGCACAACCAGTTTAATTAATCAACAATCATTTATGAATTGTTTACTATGTGTCAGGCACTGTGCTGACACTGGAGATACAAAGAGCTGTAAAAACAACCCCTGCCCTCAAGGAGCTTACATTCTAATGAGGGAGACAACACATACACACACACACACACACATATAAATATATTATATAATGTATTATTATATTATGTATTATATAATATATATATATGTGTGTGTGTGTGTGTGTAACCCCACCCCTCAACCCAACATTGTCACCCTGGGAAAAAGCCCAGTGGTCTCATTCTCATTATTCTCTCAAATTCCTTAGTAATGAGTTCGAGTGAGTCTCAGTTTCCTCATCTTTAAAATGGAAACCATAGTAAATATTCTCCTACGCCTTTCCTCATAAGAGTCTTTTAAGTTAGGAAAACACTTGAAAACACTTTGAAACACTATAGTTCCATTCATCTAAGACAAAGAATTCACACCAAAGAGTAACTCTAGGTTCAAATGCAACAATATTCGGAATATTCAGTCAAAACTCACTAGTTATTAAATACCTGAAAATTGTGCGATCAGTTTGTCAATTCAGTGTGTGGCTAAAACAATTTCTGTTTCTATTGCCCTCTTCCTACCAGTATAGATTTACTGCCAAGAGTGGCACTAATTTACATAAGCTCCAGTGGGAAATGCAGTGACATAAGAGCTGAAATGAAAATGATGCCATTGAAAAGCTTGGTAGATCGGGAACCAGAGGACTCGAGCTCAAATCCTGGTTCTTACTGACTGCATGGTGTTACGAAAGTCATTTAACTTTGCTGAGTCTCCATTTCCCTCATCTATACAATGAAAGGGCTAAGGCAAATGATTTCTAAGGTCCCTTCTAGTTCTATTAACATTTTGGAATGGACAAATTGAAAAAGGAAGAAGAAGATGAAAAAGGAGATGGAGATGAAGAAGAGGAAGATGGAGATGAAGAAGAAGGAGATGATGAAGAAGAAGAAGATGGAGATGAAGAAGAGGAAGATGGAGATGATGAAGAAGAAGGAGATGATGAAGAAGAAGAAGATGGAGATGAAGAAGAAGAAGGAGATGAAGAAGAAGAAGATGGAGATGAAGAAGAGGAAGATGGAGAAGATAAAGAAGAAGGAGATGATGAAGAAGATGGAGATGAAGAAGAAGTAGCCATAGTTCCCCACAATGCACAAACCAATCAACAGAATTTGAGCCAGTCTTGTAGACACTTCTGTTTGGTAGACATCAGCTAGTTCTCTGAAGTATTGTAGGTGTTTTCTTGTCTACCCTAATGTTTTTGGTTTGTTTTTTTTTAACAATGAACCAATTCACAGCAGTAGATAAGAATGGAGGATGTTGCAAGAGAGCTTGGAATAGATCAAGAGTTTAAACCTAGAGTCTACAGACTCCCAAGGGGCCTGTAGATAGATTCTAGGGGATCTATGAAATTGGATTGGGGGGGGCAGGAATTGCATCTTTATTTTTGCTAATCTTTGGTTTCCTTTGTAATTGTATATATTTTACTTTTTCAAGTTTAAAAATATTCTCCTGAGAAGGGGTCCACAAACTTCACCAGACTCCCAAAGGGGTCCATGGTAGAAAAAAAGATTATGAACCCCCTGGAGGAAAGGATGGCATGCCTAGTTTAAGAGGTGGTCAAAGTGGGACCATGGTACAAAGTGCTTAGCTTATGGCCAATTGGGTTTATGGCTGGTTTGTAAACTTTCATGCGCTATATAAATGTCAGCTATTGTTATTATTATTATTTTGCAGATGATGAAACTGAAGCCCAGAGAGGGGAGGCAATTGGTCTGATGTCACACAGATAGTATTCTTCAACTAAAGAAAATACCTAGAATACCCAGAATAAGAATAAGAATGACTGTCATTTATATAATGAAAGCCAACTTGAGTGTGCATAGGAGCACTAGCTTTGAAATCAGAACACTGGGGTTCAAATCTCACCTCTGGAAACATACTGGTTGTGTGACCCTGGGAAATTTGCTTAACCTCTCAGTGTCCCCAGAGAAGGTGAGTCTTGGGAAAGGAAGTTCTTTACCAAGAGCTCTCTTTACAAATGAAAGTACTGGTAAAATACACACATATAAAATGCTTTCAAGTTTGCAAAGCTCTTCATATACGTTTGTTGTTGTTGCTCAGTCATGTCTGACTCTTTGTGACCCCATTTGGGGTTTTCTTGGCAAAGACACTGGGGTGGTTTGCCATTTCCTTCTCCAGCTTTTTTTTTTTTTTTTAACAAATGAGGAAACTGAGACAAACAGGGTTAAGTGACTTGCTTGGAGTCACACAGCTTGTAAGTGTCTCAGGCCAAATCTGAACTCAGGACAATGAGTCTTCCAGATTCCAGGCCCAGTCTTCTTATCAACTAGGTGCCCCTTAGCTGCCCCAAATTCTATGATCCCCATGTAAAAGGATGCCATTGTGCATTTTGTGAGCTTATACACCTCCTTTCCTCTGCCATGAAAAGGTAACCTTCTATCTGCTGCTCCACCTAGCTACCCAAATTACATTATCTCACTGCATTCTAATACAATAACCCTGAGAGAGGTTACAGGTATTATTGTAACCATTTAACAGATGAGAAGACTAAGGTTTAGAGGATAAATGTGTCACCCATGATCTATCTCACAGTTATTAAAAGAGGGAGAATTCAAATCCAAGTCTCTCCTAACTCCAGCTCTATCAGACTTTCCACTATATCATGTTGAAAGTCTTGATGAAGTGACCTACTGGGAATTGCTACCACTTGCTTTTGAGAACTAGATTTGGAGTCAAAAGACCTGAGTGGGAGTCTCAGCTCTGCACTTAATCTCATGTGTGACCCTGAATGAATCACAACTTTCAGAAGCCCCAATTTCCTCATCGATAAAATGAGTGATTTGGACAAGTTGGTCTCTAAGCTTCTTCTAATTCTAAAAGTTCATGTTCTTAAAGATCTGGGGCCCTGAGGTAACATTAGTATTGGGTGGTATGATGGTTCATATCTCTTTATAGTTCTGATATTGCATAGCTAGTACTTGTGAGACCATTAATTTTTCTTGGCCACTATGCTTGTAATTCAGGTAAACTATAACCCCATGGATAGTGGTGCCTTGGTCATGGTCACGTCTAGCTAGGTCCAACTAGCTAGGTACCCAATAGGCTTTTTCTACACAATAATGCTTTTAAAATGCTTAAAAATAGAACAGTTGGTTGAAAACAACTAAGCATAAATATTAACTAATACTGGCAAAATATCATATTTATAAAGAATGTGTAATTTAGAAAAAGACCCTATACCAAAATGGAATGGATTGCCTTAATGGCTAACCAGCATCCCAGCACTGTGTTTTCCCAACAGACAATGATGGATAATGTCAGGAATGTTAGAGGGAAAGGAAATTGACAAGGATTAATAGAGTCCTGGAAAGATCACTTTGGAGTGATCTCCAAAGATGGCTTTGGAGTTGGAGGAGCAGTATTCAGACCCTACTTCTGATACTTCCTGGGTCACCTTGGACAAGTCTTCCTTTAGTCTCAGTTTTCTCAAATATAAAATGTGAGGATTCGACTACATGACCTCTGGAGAAGCCCATTCCATCCCTTCACCCAGTATGAGACACATGACCCTGAGATCCTAAATGATGTCTGAGATCCCTCCCAATTCTAGGATTCTCTGAAATACAAACACTTAGGATGAATTTATCCTAAAGCCCTGTAGCCTTCCATGAATCACTGAAGCTCTGACATCATGGCAAGTTCTAGGGAGAAAGCTATCTTCAGCATCTCCCAGAGTTCTGTATTTAGGTACCTTATTCACCAATAATTAAGTGTTATTGATCACTACCCATTCCAACCTGTCTTTGTGTTCATGCTTGAGAAAAAGAACGTGCTTCCACCTCACCCTGACCCCTTCCTGATGTCTGAAGTTGATGCCATGTTTATTCAAGTCCCTTTGTAGGAATAGCCTTTGTAGGCAACTTCCCTTGACCTTCTAACCTTTGAATCAAAAGAGTCCTAACAGTCTGTTAGCTAATGAGGATGTTCTAATTTAGCACCCTTAGTACTCCTGATAAGTTAGGAAGTTTCTGCCATATCCCCTCACATAATCTCTTGCCTCATGATGACTCAATCAGTCATCAGTCTTTTATTAAATGCCTGCTTACTGTCAAACATTGAAAGATACCAATGCAAAAGTGAGATTGTCCCTTTCCTTGAGGAGTTTGAATTCTACCAGCAGAGAGAGCAGAAAGAAAAATAAAAATTAAATAGCAGTGTTATGCTGCTGGTCTTCTCAAAAACCGTGTAGTTAAGGGAGGCAGTAGGAGACTAGGGGAAAAGGACACTAAACCTAAAATCAGAAGACTTGGGTTTGAGTCCTACCACTGAGAGTTATTACCAATAGGATTTGAGACAAGTCATTTAATCTGATGTGTTTCCTCTTTGTAAAATGAGAGGTTTGGACTAGATGACCTCTGACGGACGTCTAGGGAGGAACAGGACAGGGACAGGAACAAGGGGAAGGAAGAAAAGATGGGAAAATTTAATTTCCAACAGATTTGGTTATAATAATATTTTAATAACATTTCTTTTGAGAAAATTAATTATTGACAAATCTGAATTCTAGGGTGTTTTTTAAAACATTCAGGTATATATCTTACTCAAAATGAGTTTGCCAGACATTGCCTAAGAGAGGTCTCTATACTAATAAAGACAACTAATGAGAAGATGGGACTCATTGGAAAAGACCCTGATCTTAGGAAAGATTGAAGGCAGAAGAAAAAGGGAATGACAGAGGATGAGAGGGAGAGTATCATGGGAACATCAAACATGAACTTGGACAGACTTCGAGAAATAATAGAGGATAGAAGGGCCTGTCACACTGTGGTCCATGGGGTCACAAAGAGTCGGACAGGACTGAATAGCTGAACAACACAGTTCAGAAAGTCCTTAGCTGCATAGTGAACTCTACCATTGAAATATTCCAGAGACTATCGAATCACCAAGATGGAGAGACAATCTTAACTGAGACTGCTTGGGTTTCAGACTCTTAATAATGCATGAAGCCTATGGCCAGCTGTTCAAGAACCAACATTTTTGGGCCAGGTCCTCCCCCGGAGAAATAGCTGAAACATGAGATGGCCTTAAAACAAGGCAAAGGTGGGAAAAACTAGGAGGACAATGCTGCTGTCCAACAGATTATCCTTGCCACACTCCCACTGTTCACCCAATACATGTGAGAAAGTTTAATGATTGCTGAATGAACGGATACCAGGCATAGCTGTTAGTAACTAGATCAGTACATATCTATATATTGGATAAAAAGAAATAAAATTGAGAATGTCTTCTGACTTTCTTGAGTGCCACACCTAAGAAAGCCACGTATTGGTTAAAACTGTTGACTCATAAAATGCCACCATCATCAATGAAGCCAAATCCAGCTTCTGAATGAGCTACAATCTACTAGGACTTACTCCTTGAGGACAGATACTGGGTCTTTTGTCATCTTTGTGTCCTTTGCACATATCATAAAACCTTGCATTTAACTGATCAACATATACTTAATTTTTTTTTATTATTGTTAATATTTAATATGTGCCAGGTGCTGTGCCAAGCACTAGAGATACAGAAAAATTTTTTTAACAGTCCTGTCCTCAAGAAGTTACATTCTAATATGAAACTTAACATATACATAAATTGGCATATATACAAGATATACATAGAACAACAAGGTAACCTTAGAGGGGAAGTCAGTAGCACCTTAGAGGATAAAGAGAGCCCCCTGTTAGGTGGCATTTCGAGCTGCATCTTAAAGGAAGCCTCAGATTCAGAGTTGGGTATAAGAAGGGGCATTATTCTAGGCACAAGAGACTGTCGCTGCAGTCATTTGCCACACTGGGAGATGGAAGCCTGTAGCTCACGATGGCCGGACCTTAGAATTCAGTGTTTAAGAAGGCAGCAAAGATAGAGACCAAGTTGTAAAAAGCTTTGAATGCCAAACAGAGGAATTTGGTTACTCCTGTAATCTGTGACCACATTGGAATAATGAAAATCTGAGGGAACAGTTTGATATGACGGATGGCTCTAGCGTCTGAACACAAAATAAGCTCACGCCAAAAATTATGTTATTGGACAACAAAGATGGAAGTGACTCCCCCTGCCAAAACCCAAGCACAACATTTGGTCTAATGGCAAAGGATCTATAATTCTGTCAGTGTGGGAACCTTCGATAACTCAGAGGCTGAGGCCTAGAAAATTGCCTAGTCAAGTGATTTGCTCAGTGTCATACAGATACTGCAAGTCAGAGGCAAGATTTGAATCTAGGTCAGCCTAACATCAAGGCCATCGCTCTGTCCATTATATCAAACTACCTGAATAAATGTGCAGTGTGATTTTTCTTTTTCGCATGAAAAAGAAGGGAAGACATTTGTGATTTTGCTGGTATAGAGAACTCCCAATAAGTAAACTCTTGCCAACGGATATCAGTGACTGCTCTACAGTCTACAGACTTGGAGAGTTATGTAGAGCTACATGACTTATCCAGGATCATGCAACCAGTATGTGTCAGAAGCAAGACTTGGACCTAGATTTTCCTGATTTGGAATTCATTCATGGTTCTCTCTCTCTCTGTCTCTCTCCCCCCCCCCTCTCCCACTGTCCCTCTCTGTCTCTCCCTCCCTTTTCCCTTTCCTCTCCTCTTCCCTCTCTCTCTCTCCCTCTCCTTCCACCTTCTCTTTCTCTCTCCTCCTTTCCCCCTTCTTCTCCTCCCCCCACAATGCTAGTTATGTTGCTAGCTGACCCAGATAACTCAGATGCTAAAGACGTAGAGCTATGGGTACCCTCTAAGGTCACAAGGGAAGATCATGGTGTCCAGCATATACAAATGGATCTCCAATGCCACAAAATCATTCCTACCCACTTCAAGACAAAAGCAATTTACTCTCTTCCCAAAAGAACAATTAGACCTCAGATATCTGTGCTATACAGCATATAAAAGTAAAATTGCTTTTGTTAAGTAAGTGACTCATGAAATACATGACAATATGCTCCGCCATTTGCACTGAATATATCGTCTGTGTTGATTTCATTATATCATTGGTCAATTTAAAAGCCAAATAGGATTCCTCCTGTAGAGTTCTCTGTTAGACAGACAGACAGGCAGAAAGACAGAGGTCTAGAAAGAAGGGATTGAAAGAAGAGAAAGGAGAGAGGGGGAAAAGAGAAGAGGGTGGGTAGGGAGCAGAGAGGGGGTTTCTTTGAGTAGTACAGAGCCTGCTAGCTAATTGTCCCTTCTTTGCTCAGCAATTGTATGAGAAGTTAAATAGTGCATGTGGGGAAAGCCAAAGCAAAAAGTTTAGTCACAAATCCCCCAAGTTTGGGTCCCACAAGGATTGGGTCTCTGCAGAGCCCCAAAGAACCGTCTTTGTTCCATGATTAGACAAGGGATGTAGCTGGAAAGGGCTCAGCTTGTTCCCTTTCTATGTGGGACCCAGAAACTAGCCAATTTTCATACTGCTTGTGGTTTTGTTTTAAAACTTTCCCACAGGTCTATTCAAACCAACTTGGCCAAAGAAAATGTCATTCTCTGATAATCATTTAGAATCAAAGCTGCATGAAATCATCGATTTATGGTCAATTATAACTGACTGAAAAAACACTTTAGTCCAGGCATTACATGTCACTAAGTTTTTTCTATGAATACTGTTTATACCAAGGTAAAGTAAAGTATCTAATTTGCAAACACACACACACCCTCCCTCCAGTGAAGTAGGTGCTTTCTCCAAGGCCGTAGACTCAGCTGGTTACTTGTGAAACTATCAGCATCTTTGTGTGGTTCCTGCCAGCCTGAGGAAAAAAGCCTAGTGTTCTTGTAAATTAGCTGCTTGAGCTTGGTAGAACAACACCCTTCCCATCTCTTGGAAGAAAGAGGGAAGGCAAAAACAAAATGTCCTCTAATCCTGCATCGCCTGTGCTTTGGGATGAAAATGTATACCTAGAAAATTTCCATGCAGGCTGTGGGCCTTCCATGATCATTGGATTTTCTGCCTCGGAAACAGTTAATGCCCTTGTGGAATTTGAGAGCCCAACCTCCCATCTGAGCTCAAAGCAGGTGTTCCCTTCCTGTGTGCTAAGTAGCCACAGCTTAGCAGTATAGCTGAAATGAGAGCAGCCCAGAATGTGTTCCCAAGTCATCACTAAGAACCTTCTTCCATTTATTGAGATAATCAGAGCACCAGCCCTCACATTGTGTGTCTTTCCTCTCTCACTCAAAGTGAACTTTTCTAAGAGTTGGAGAGGTAATCAGCTCTGTATCACAAATGCAAAATGGAAGGTTTCTCTGGAGAAATAGGCTCATGCTAGACCAAGCCTCAGGTCTGATGCCCACTACAAAACTAGAATTTTTAAACTCTACAGTACCATTTTTTTTTAGGTGAGAGTAGGGAGAGCCAGGCAGCCTAGGGAACATAATGGTTCAGCTGCTTCCACAGCTGAGTGCTATAGAAGAGGCTTATTCAATATTTCTATTAAGGCCACTGGAGAGTTAGAGGGAAAAAACACACAAAGGAATAATGCATGGGGTTCAACAGAAAAACAGGATAGGAATGAATGAGAACCAAAATTCAACAAACATTATTAAATGCTTACTATGAGCAAGGTACTATGCTAAGGACTGGGGTGGGGAGCTTACAAAGATGAATATGGCAAAGAGCTTGCCTTCAAAAAGCTTACAATCTACTAGTGGAGACTATATATTCAGATTTTGTTGCAAAAAGAATTACCCAGGCTATGATCAAGACTGTCCTTTCATACTGCTTTCCATCTTTCTAGGATCTTAGTCCTTGGTCTCCTATCTAAATTTCTTCTCCTATGTCATTTCAAGTTACCTTTAGGACTCTACTAAGCAAAACTGCAAAGAAACCATGGGGACCTAAAGTGACAAGATTCTGTTCAACATCCATAATGCCCTGATTGCCACATAGATCAACTAGAAAAAAGACCCAAAGAGCCAGATGGAATCAGTAGGATTATCAACCTCTCCCCTACTTCCTCTGTTCAACCTTATTAAGTTTTTTAATATTCTTACTAGCAACAAAATTGTTGGTCTTCCTACATATGCAAATTATTATCACACAAAACAGAGCAAGTATATAGGGAGGTGGACAAGGTACATAACAGATTCAAAGAGGGAGTTTAACTCTCAGCTGGAAGGATGAGAGAACAATTAATAGATAAGATGGCATTGAATCTGGACCTTAAAAGATTAGATTTCACCAGGTGGAAATTCATGGTGAGGGAGTTCATTCCAGATTTAAGGAACATAGTAAGAAAATGTAAGGAAGCAGGGAAGTGTAAGATGATTTAGTAAAACCCCAAATGGTTTAATTTAGTAGCACCTGAAAGTAGGGGAGGGCACCTAGGTGCTAGAACATCAGCCTTGAAATCATGAGAACCTGAGTTCAAATCTGGCCTCAGACACTAACTGTATGACCCTGGGCAAGTCATTTAACCCTCAGTTCCTCATCTGTAAAGCGAGCTGCAGAAAATGGCAAACCACTCTAGTATCTTTGCCAAGAAAACCCCAAAATGGGGTCACAAAGAATTGGACACAATTGAAATTACTCAAGAACAGTAACCCCTACTATTAAAGTAGAGGAAGAAGAGTAAAGTGTGAGTTACTGTAAGACTGGCAGGTTAGAACCAGGTTATGAGAGTCCTTGAATAGTATGCTAAGCAGCCTGATCTTTACACAGTGAGCAGTGGGAAACCATTGAAGATTTTGAACAGAGCCTTAACATGATCATAGCTGTGTGTTGGGAAGATTACTTTGGTAGTCGTGTGAAAGATGCTTGGGAAGGGGAAAGATTGATTCAAGGGAAACTAGATAGAAGAGCAGCATGTAGATGAAAATAGTCTAGACCAGATGTAATAATGGCCCAAACTAGGCTGATGTCGATGGGAACTGGAGTCAGATGAATGTGATAGATATTGCAAACACAGAATTCATAGGACTTGCCAAGTTGCTGGATATAGGATAAAGGATAAAGTTTTTCAATGAATGTAGCAATCTCAACAATGGATGATTATCATTAAGACAATGTCAACATGGATCAGTTGTAGTAACATTAACAGAGACCTGGAAAATCCAGCACAAAATGAATTGAAGTTGTAGCATTTATACACTGAAAATATGCTGTGGACATAGCCAACCCAGATCATTCAGGTCTAGGGGGACCAAAATCAAAACTTTTTACAAAAAAAGGGAGGGATCCATAAAACAATACATCAGTAAGAGCACTCCCAGCTTCTGGGCTAAATTATAGCCAGGATGATAAATGAGCCATGGTTTGGCCCGCCTATTCAGGCCCAAAATGTACTGTGGTCAGGGAGGAAGGGGCCGCCATGAATTATCCAGTTTAGTAGGCCTATCTTGAGCTAACTGACCATCCTGATGTGTGAATTCACATCTACATTTGCTCAGAATAGGTCAACAAATAGTTTTCACTGAAATCCAAATCCCACCAATATCCTTTCAAGTTGCAAGTGGAAAATGGACTGAATCCTATTCCCTTTCTTGCTTTTTAGAGTAAAACTCACCGAAATGTGAAAAAGTAACAACAGCTTTGGTGCTATCTATCCCAGCGACCGCACAAAGAATAGACAGGCTGGGCTTGAGAGAAAGAGGGGTAGAGCCTTGGAGGACAATGAGAAAAGGAAAGGCACGGGTGCAAAAATGAGCCCAGAAGGTCAGAGTCATAATATCACCCTTTAATCTTCCCAAAGTCCTTGCCCAGTCTCTCCTCCAGCTTTTTAGCCTCAGAGGAAGAGGTGGCCCTCCTCCTTGCTAAATCCAACCCTGTTCACCTGGACCCTTTCAAGTTGTTCTATTTATATAAGCATTTATATGTATTTTGGGCCATATTGATTTTTTAAAATATATGTAATATAACCCCCAGGAACAATAATCCAGTGGCAATGATGAAGTCAGATGGAGCCACAGACTGCCTCTGTGATGCTGAGCTCAGCCTCACACCCCTAGCGTAGATAGTTCATAGAAAGTGACACTTTAGAGGTCATGTGTCCTAGATTTTCAGTCTGGAAGGAATGTTGCAGATATCTATTCCAAGTTCTTTGCTTTAATATGAGGAAATTGAGGCCCAGAGAAGTTGAGTGACTTTCTCAGGGTTGTACAGGTAAGTGGCAAGGTCAGGATTTGAACCCAGGTTCTCTGACAATGAGTTCACGGCTTTTCCCGGGTCCAGGTCATATGTAGGCTATTTTACCAGACTGATGTCTGCCGCCGCTAACAGCTGTGCTGTGAGTCTGATATTTGCTTTGGAATAAAACAGGGACACACACAGCCAAGCAGGCCTTGAAACTCCATCATTTACATTCCCTAATGGATATACATGGATGGATTACCTCTGTTATGGCCAGTCATTGTCGTCATCATAACTCAGGCCCAAAGGTGTTCAGTATAGCACTTTTAAGGCTGGCAAAGCACTTTACAAATGTTAGCTCATTCTATTCTTACAGCCACCCTGAGAGGTAGGTGCTAGGTGCTATGATTATACCAATTTCACAGATGAGGAAAGTGAGACAAATAGAGGTTAAGGGGCCTGCCCAGGTAACAGAGTCAGTAAGCATCTGAGGCTGGATTTGAACTTAGGGCATTCTTTTTTGTTTTTTGGCTTTTTAGAGGGCAATTGGGGTTAAGTGACTTGCCCAAGGTCACACGGCTAGTTTTTGTGTTAAATGTCTGAGGCTGGATTTGAACTCAGGTCCTCCTGACTCCAGGGCTGGTGCTCTATTCACTGCACCAGCTAGCCGCCCCTGAACTTAGGACATCCTGACTCTAGGCCCACCACCCTGCACGCTGAGCCACCTAGCTACCATCATCACAGTAACAATACACATAAGTCAAATTCTCCATCCCCAGAGCCTAAAGCAATAAAAGCCCACAAGGCAAAACCCTTCCACATGTTTATTCAGGGAGGACAGACTACAATAAGAATGGTCAGTGGAGGATTTCCTCCTCTCTGCAGCTTTGGGGAACTGAGTCTACAAGAAGTATCATGGCAGATGAGACAGGAAGACCTAGGTTTGAGTCCTTACTTCTGATACATACTAGCTATTATGCCCTTGGGACTAGTGCCCCAAGCAACTCTCCAACACTGTAAATTGCAGAGCTGGTGCCAATTTGCATTGGTAAAGGGGTTTTCCTTACTTGGGAGGGGGAATTATATTTTGTTTTGATGTGATTAACAATAGTTTATATTCCCTGAACCTACACTACAGTATGAGGCAGTCCAAGAGTATGCTGGAAGCTACCTGGGAATGAAATTTCGCCACAGTCTATCCATAGATAGATAAACAAGAATCGATGACAATAATGATAAAAATAAGAAAAATCTATGTCCTTTGTCCAGATCTTCTCAGTAACCTTACCAATTCTCTACTCTTTATCTCCAGTCTGAGTCTCATCTCTCCTTCTTGCAACATCTTCACCTGACTCCTTAGTCTCATTCCTTCCTAACCAGCTGCAGCTTTGCTCCTTCCTCTCACAAACATCTTCAATCAATTCAACAAGAATAATGAGCATTTATTAAGCACTTTCTGTGTTCCAGGCAAGCACTGGGAATACAAGCAGAAAGAAAATTCATCCCTGACCTCAAAGATCTTGCCTTCTAATAAGCAGAGAACAAACATTTTGGAGAGGGTGGGGAGAATCAACAAAGAAGGTACCTGGCATGAGGCATGGTAGAGCCTCCTTAAATGGAATTTCTGTGAGAAGCCATTCAACTAGCCAGGAGAGATGGCTCCCAGTCTGTGAATTTTAGGGCTGGAATGAGCTTCCAGGATGAAGAGTTTTCCTAGGCATAAGAAAGTAAGTCAAGAGCCCAACTGGATTATAGCCTGGGGAAGAAGGAAATGTGGATATTCTGAGCCTTCTTTAAATGAAAGTTCTAGGAATCATCAATTAGAGGGAGAGAGGCAAGGGTACTTCCAATAAGTGAATTTCAGGGCTAGAGTGAATGTCCAGAATCAGGGCATTTCTAGGGCATGGTAGAGAATGCCTTAGAGGATAGCCAGAAGAGGAATGAGGAATCTGTCTTTTTCTAATGGCTCTTTCCCTGCAGTCTACAAAAATCTCAGATTTTAACTTGTAAAAGAAATATTTTTAAAAGAAACCTATGTGGAGCAGCTAGGTGGCTCAGTGAATAGAGCACCCGCCCTGGAGTCAGAAGGACCTAAGTTCAAATCCGACCTCAGACACTTAACACTTACTAGCCGTGTGACCTTGGGCAAGTCACTTAACCCCAACTGCCCTGCTTTCCCCCCTCCAAAAAGCAAAAATAATAAAAATAAAATTAAAATTAAAAAAACATTAAAAAAAGAAACCTTTCTTTAAAAACAAATGTTAGGGGCAGCTAGGTGGTACAGTGAATAGAGCACCCATCCTGGAGTCAGGAGGACCTGAGTTCAAATCCAGCCTTAGACACTTGACACATTACCGTGCGACCTTGGGCAAGTCACTTAACCCCAATTGCCTTGCCTTCCCCCCTTCAAAAAAAAATTGTTGTTACATGCAACTGGTAAATAAGATATACAGACAATGGGGTATAGAAATCTATCTTGCCCTACAAGAAAAGAAGGGGGAATATAAGAGAGGGCAGACTGGGGGAAGGGGTAACCAGTATGCTTGCCATCTTGGGGTATGGGTAGGGGAGAGATGGGGAGAAAATTTGGAACTCAAAATCTTGTGGAAATGAATATTAAAAACTAAAAATAAAAAAAAAGAAACCTTTCCCTAACCCCACCATCACCCAAGCTATCATCCTATTTCTCTTTCCCTCTTCTAAAAAGTATAATCTACATTCTATACTACCACTTTTTAACTACCCAAATATTACACTGAAACCTGTCTTCCATCCCAGTCACTACACTGAAATGGTTGTCTCTATGGTCATAATAATCTCTTTATCACTAAATTCAACAGCTTTTTTTCTGTTCTGATCCTCTTTAGATTTTCTATATATACCCTCTTTGCCCTTAGTTTCTAAGACATTATATTCTCAGGATTTCCTCCTGCCTCTCTGACCACTACTCTCTGTTCTTTTTGCTGGTTTCACATCTAACATTTCTATAAAGCTTACTATGTGACAAGTACCATGCTAAGCACTTTACAAGCATTTTCATTTGATCCTCATGACAATGCAGGGAAGTAGGTGATACTATTATTCCCATTTGACAGAGGAGAAAACTGAGGCAAATGGAGCTTAAGTGGCTTGCCTCAGGTCACACAGCTAGGATTTGAACTCGTGTCTGACTCCAAGCTAGGTATTCTACTCACTCTGCTACCTAGAATTCATCCTTTTCTTTTTCCTGGATAATTATTTAGGCTGAACTCTTGATTGTGTATCTCATTTAGAAGGATCTGTAATGTTTTCAGTTTTGATACAATCCAAACAACATCATCCATAAATGGATTATCTCACCACCTATAGGGAATTTCTCTTCCACTTAGATTCTGTGGCCCTCATGACCTCTCATTCTAACTACTGCAATAGCTTTCTGATTCATCTCCCTACTTCCAGTATATTCTCTATAGAGTTATCAAAATCTTCTTTCTGCATTGTTCTAAAGCTATCACTTGCATACTCAAAAATCTTCAGTGGTTCCCTAGAGCCCCAAAGATAACATACCAAATCCTCAATCTGGCATTTATAACCCTCTTTCACAAGACTCCCATTCATCTTTTCAATCTTATTTCATATTGCTCCTCTCCTTAAAATTTTTATTCCAGTCATTTGAGCCTTCTCCTCCTTGAGTCTCTAGCTTTATTCAAAACATAGCTTAGGTGCCACCTTCAATATGTAGTTTTTCCTCACCTAACCGTTCTCCCTCCCAACCCGCTCACCCCCACACAGCTATCAGCGCTCTTTTTCTTAAAATTGTGTTGCAAACTTTATACTTAATTAACTGTATATATGTTTTATCTCCCAGTAAAATATAAGCTCTTTAAAGGAGGGCAGGTACTGCTTGTTTGTTTGTTTTTTGGAGGGGGAGAGGCAAGGCAGTTGGGGTTAAGTGACTTGCCCAAAGTCACACAGCTAATTAAATGTCAAGTGTCTGATGCTAGATTTGAACTCAGGTCTTCCTGATTCCAGGACCAGTGCTCTATTCACCTAGCTGCCTCTGCTTTTTTTTTTTTTTTTTTTGTATTTCCATGGTCCCTGGCACAGAGTATATGCTTAATAAATTCTTATTGCTGGATTGATTTAGATGCACAGGGCCCTTGAACACAATCAGAACTTACAAAATTAATTAAATTGAATAGTGATGCCAAACATGTTTGGCAAGCTTCTGTTTCCCTGCTTTATGCTTTTTTGAGTATTAATAATCAGAGAGTCATTAAACAAGATTATTTATGTTGTTACATCTCTCGAGGAGTCTTATATGATATTGGCACATGCACAGTAAATTTTTAATATTAAACTCTACAAAGTCAATTTTTTTATAACTAATAAGCAAGAAACATACCAAGATCTTGTATTCTCTACACTTCTTAGTCAATTGTATGATTGTTAACAAAAAAAAAAAAATGTGATTTGCTTTGGAAAATCATCTGCAAAAGCCTTCCTCTACTCTTCTCATATTTGGTTTTTTTGTTTTGCTTTTTGAAGTGGGGAGGCAAGGCAATCAGGTACTCTTCTCATATTTGGATCAAGAATACCCACAATATTTGCAAAACCATTCTTAGAAAGTAGGAATTTGAGTTATTTGTTGTTTATGCCTTCTAGGTCACTTCTTTGGACGGTAATAATATAATCAAGGTTCTTTTTCATTCTTTTAGAGAACCCTAGCACCTTTAAAATTGCAGCACAGATTTTTTTTTTTTGCATACATTGTCACGCTAACTGCTCTTTCTGACTTCATCTTCTTAAGGGACATTTCTATGTTCTTATATAAAACATCAAGTACTGAGATTTTTGAGACCAAATGATGAGAGGAGATTGCTTTAGATACACAAATCTGTTCCATTTCACATCTCTGTCATTCACCTTCCAGTTTTGTCTATAAATGTTCTCAGGTGCTACTCTACAATGTTTTTAAAATGAGTTCTAAATTGGGATTTAGTGTGAGACTTTACCAATGTATTCAGAATGACATGTATTGATTTAATGAATACTTAATTCACCAATCAAAATCTTTGCATTTTACTAGGGGTTTTCCAGAATAAAATTCTAGAAGAAAATAAAAGAATGACTCTCATGGTAGAATGTCATACACTCATAGCACACATCCAATCAAATATAAAAATTGAGGTGGGATAGTCCCAGTATGGTGAGCTAACTGATGGTAAAAATAAATGAGTATAGAAATTCTAGAAAATCCATTTGATTCTATTTCTGCTTGTTTCCTCCTTCTGGTTTAATATCTAAGTGTTTTCAGGATGACCTGGCTTAGCTAGGTCTTGAAGCTCAATGTAATCTCCCATAATAACAACTCACATTCAAATAGTGCTTTGTGATTACAAAGCTTGTGCCTAGGGTCAGCTGCGTGGTGCAGTGAATAAAGCACTGAGTTCAAATCCGACATGAGGCATTTAACACTTACTAGCTGTGTGACCTTGGACAAGTCACTTAACCCCAATTGCTCTGCCTTCCCCCTCCAAAAAGACAAAAGAAAAACTTGTTCCTATACATTAACTTATTTTATTCTCACAATAAGTCCTGCAAGTATAGTTACTCTCATTTTAGAGAAAAGAAGTTGAATCTCAGAGTTGTTAAGTGTATTCTCCATGGTCACATGGCTAGTAAGAGGTAGTGTTAAGACTAAGTCTTCTAACTCCTAAGTCAATGTTATTTCCATACTACCTACCCACCTCTCACTAAAGTAGGTATAGTTTGTCTGTGAAGCCACACCCAAGAATAACATAACAATGATTATTATTTGTCTCCCAAAAGATAATCAGACAATTTCCTACATGTAAGGAACAAAGTGCTGTGGAGGCCACTATAACTGAGACATGTCTTTTACCTTAGAGCAGTGGTTCTCAACCTTCCTAATGCCATCACCCTTTAACACTTGTATGTGGGCATATCTGCATGTGGGCAGACCCGCCTGGAGACGGATAGAGGAGCCGTGTCTTGGTTCCTAAGACCATCAGAAATATGTATTTTCTGATGGTCTTAGGCAACCCCTGTGACCCCTGTGAAAAGATCGTTTGACCCCCAAAGGGGTCTCGACCCACAGGTTGAGAACTGCTGCCCTAGAGATTATAGCCCAATAGCAGAATGAGATATAGAGTGCAAGCCAGCCTGACAGGGCTGCTGACTTTGGGTAGTTGGAGAGACACTGTAATAAAAGGCAGCCTTCTTTCTTAGTGGTAGCAAAGACTGGCCTGGCACATGGTAAACACTTAAGTGCTTTAGCTATCATTCTGAGGTTCTTTCGACCTCCAGGTCTATGAGACTTTATTTTCTCAGTGTTTGAATACTCCCGCTAGCAACAGAGATCAAAAATACCTCCATGTCTTTGGTGGATGGTCATGAGTCGCTACAACTGAAAAATATCATATGGTAGCCAAACTTCTTCTTGATGAGCATCTCCATACTTGGGTAGGAGGATTCTTGGATCATGTGCCCAGGACTAACCTTAAAGTCATTTCAATTTAATGGGACTGGCTAGAGTTTGTACCCTGCCTTGCACAGTCAACAGGTACTTCAAAATTACACTGAGTTATCAGAAGAGGACGTCAGAAGTATTCTCCATTAGTAGCAAAAAATGAGGGCTGCCTAGAGAAAAAATAGCAAGCTCCCAGTGACTACTTTAAAAAGGCTTACCACTAAATTCTTCTCCAATCCAAGACCTTTAGGCAAGGAGCCCTCAGGAAGCTGCATCAGTATAAAGAGAAGAAGAATCAACACTTGCATTGACTTCCCTCAAAAAGACTTGTGTCAGAATGAAGCAGGTGAAAAGAGTTATCTAAATCTGATTCATCCATAGTTTAAGCCTCAGGAGCTGTGTTAATGACATTCTAAATCCTCGGTGACAGATTGTATGGCTTTTCAAAGGAGTTGGAGAAATCCTCTTTGTCTCGTTATCACTTCAAGCTGGATTTTTAGCAGAAAATCCTTTCTTTTAAAAAAAAATGGGATAAATGTAGTCAGATGCTAGGCTAAGCTTTTGATTCCTTTGCCTGTGATATGGAATAGGCATTTGAGACATTTTCTCAGACAGGAGAGAAAAAAGATCTTCAAGATTGCCATTTTTCACTCTATATTTTAAGGATGATACAGATTATATCACTCATTGAGCAATATTTAATTTTTAATATCCCTTTATCTCGTGCTTAAAGTTAAGTCAGACTGTAAGTATTTTAACCCACTGGACACAAGAGTCTACATTATGTGTTTATTAATATGAATCTAATTTTACTTCTCTGGCCAGAATTTTGGTCTTAACGAGTTCCAAAATAAGTCCAAAGTTATTTTTGTCAATGGGAACAGAAAAGCAAAATAAGAATCTAAGTGTGTGCCCAATCTTCCTGTGCATTTTTTTTTGCACTCAAAAATATCCTCTATATAGTGTATAAGCATACAGCCCTGGACCCACAAGAACTCTCAGCTCTCAAGGAATGGCCCAACACCAAGTCATTTTCTGTGTTTGCTTCAATGCCCTGACCTGGAGATACTTCCAGAAAATTTTCTAATATACTCAGGCTATAACACATCTAAGTTCTCCAAATGTGAATGATAGTAATTCCTACCTCCTATATAAGCACTGAAGATAGTATATACAAATCAAGCATGGGACAGCCTTTATCTTACCTCACAGAAAATGCAGTAGATACAAAGGACCCACAGGACCTCATAATACATTATCATATAATGCATTCAGATAGCCCATCACCTCCCCCAGAAGTGAAATGAACTTGAGATTGCTCTCAGAGAAACCCTTTGATGTCCTGGTAAATCCATCTTTCCCACAGAGCTGTCCACAATTCTTCCAAAACCCATAATACCACCTGTTGGTTGATATTCTCCCCAGGAAGTTAGCCTACTTTTAAGGCTATTAAACAAGGAATAGTGTCCCCGTTCTACCAGCACTGGATGAATGACTCACTGGCTTTTCTATCCAATAGGATAATGCATAGGAAATACATGGATGGTTTTATTCTTTCCCAAAAAAAATACTCTGTATAAAGAAATCCTCTCTCTCACTAGGTCTGAATCCTGAACTCTTGAGCCTGGGACCTCTCAAACATAGGAACTATTGAACTTGTGATTACACATGGGACAATTTCCCAAAGCTGCCATTGCCCAAGAAATCTCCTGACCAGGGAATTTAAAATATTTTAATCCCAAAGAAATTTGGGATTCATAAACATTGTCTATGAACTACTCTCTCACAACAACTGGGTACATATATTTGTTTCTTCTATGTGCCTCTCTAATCAAGTCAATAAACATTTATTTAGCATCTACTACATGATAGTCACTATAGTAAATGCTGAGGAAGCAAAGAAAAGCAAAAGACAGTACCTGACCTCAAGGAATTCACAATCTAATGGGATGGACAACATGTAAACAACTATGAACAAACAAGATCTATAAAGAATAAATTAGAGATAATCAACAGAGAGGATGCAGTAGCATTAAGCGTAACTAGGAAAGGCTTCTTGTAAAAGATAAAATTTTAAATAAGACTTAAAAGAAGCCAGGGAAGTCAGGAGATGACTATAAAGAGGAAAAGAATTCTAAGCATAGGGGACAATCACTGAAAAAATGCCCAGAGTTGGAAGGTAGAATATCTTGTACAAGGAAAAGCAAAGATCCCAGAGTACATGGGCGGGGGGAGGAGAAGGTATAGGAAGACTGGAAAGGTAGGAAGAAGTAAGGTTGTTTGGAGCTTTAAAAGGCAAACAAGAGATTTCACATTTGATTCTGGAGGCAATGGAGAGCCACTGGAGTTTATTGAATAGGTGGGTAATATGGTCAGACCTATGCTTTAGGAAGATCAATTTGAGTAAGGAGTCAAAGATAACACAGAGATTGCAAGCCTTCATGACTAGGAAGATGATGGTATCCTTGACAGTAACAAGAAAGTTAGGGAAAGTAGAGGTCTTGAGGAGAAAGAATAGTTTGGTTTTCAGTATGTTGACTTTAAAATATCTATGGGACATCCAGTTCAAGAGGCAGTTAAAGATGTGTGATTATAGGTCAGGAGAGAGGTTAGGGCTGAATCTGGGAATCATTAACATAGAGACAATGACTGGCTCATTCTCATTTGGAAAGACAAGAGAAAGATATAGAAGCCTAAACTAGAGTAGAAGGAAGGTCTGCCAATACTCTTACCGAAGACCAGGCACAATTATCTTCTCTTGCCAAGGATCATTGTCTTTTTCCCCCATCTCTTATTCTCAAAGAACTCTTCAGGGATGGGAGGTGAAATGTCACATACAGGGCAGAGTTGGCAAATCAGCTCAACTCAAAGTATGTGAAGAGGAATAAGGAACCTATGAAATAAGACTGGAGAACCATGTGGGAGCCAGATTGTGGAGAGTTTTACATGATAAACTGAATATTTTATCTTTAAACTGAAAACTGAATGTTTTATCTTAGAGGCATTTAGAAGCCACTGAAGATTTTTTTAATAGGTGAGTGATATGATCAGCTCTGTGGTTTAGGAACATCAGTTTGGTCATTGTGTGGAGGATGGATTAGAGGAGGGAAAAACTAGAAAAGAAATCAATTCAAAAGCTATTATAATAGTCCATGTGAGAAGTAATGACTGCCACATCTAGGAGAGAGAGTCTGTGTACTGTAGTGGTAATGGGAATTTGAAGATCTTCCTTCTCCCTTAATAAGCCTAAGGGAATTTGAAGACCTTTTCTGCTTTGAAAATAAACTCTGTCCCCTGATAGGCTGAATGTAATCACATGGAGTCTGTGGTAGGGGGAGTTTGCTGAAGGGTAGAACAGAGCCCACAGGAATCTTGGAGTCAGAGCAGCTAGACAGTGGGAGGAGAGAGGACAGCAGGCAAGCAGACAGTTAGGCTTGTGAGTAAATGTTGGTTTGTGGGAAGGCTAATGGATGCTGTGGCTCTCTGTGCTGTTATGGCTTATTAACTTCTTTGCTATTATGATGAAATTGGCTTTCTGGTTTTGGGATTTGGTTTTCTGGTATCTGAATAAATATTTTGCTTCTGTCTTCTATATGGAAAGTCTGTTATATTTTGCAGTTGAGCACCATGCAGGTATATTTATAGCTATTATGGGCACTGTGAATATTATATTGGCACTGCATGAGCAGAGAGAGAAAACAGAATGTACATAAGACATTTGCAAAAGTCAAATTGACAAGGCTTGGGAAGCTCTTGAGGATAAATTCTCAACACAAAAAAAGAAATTATTGTGATGAGGTAAAAGAAGAGTTATCTAAATAAAATAATGTGGATACATAAGAAGCTCATCAATAAACTTAAAATTTTAAATGATATTGACAAAATATGGAAATAAAGCAAGGTATTGGCAGGTGAATACAATAGTATAACATAATTCTGTGAAACTAACCTCAGAAGTACTAAAGTTCAGAATTAATTTACAAGTCATTTTATAAGAACAAGATGAGGGAACTGTGGCTAGACAGCAGCTGTCTGAAAAAGATACAGGAGTTCTGGTGGACTGTAAGATACATTAGCAATGTGATATGACTACTGAAAATGTCAATAACATATTAAGCTGAATTAAGAGAAGCATAATTCCCAGAGCCAGAGAAGTGATTCTTTTTTTGGGAGGGGAGGAGGTAGTTGGGAGAGGTTCTAGATACCTGATTTCATTGATCTAGGAAACTTTGAATATGGAAAATTACCTCTACCAATGCAGATCAGCAACTGTTCTGTACCTTCTTGGTCACCACCCCCAAGTCAATTACCTGGCAATTGCTCTATTTAACACATGCAACACATTGCTTCACATAGATTATAATCACAGCATGCTTCCTGTCATGGAGACATCCCCAAAATAAGAAGGTTGTAACTTGTTTTTGCTCGGGTGGGTATTTTCCCTACTGCTGTTAATAATATTTCCTGCTTTGGGTATGGTACTCTCTTTACCCTAATGGATCCTGTGTTTCTTAAGATTGTGTGGGTTTTTAATGATTAATTTGTATTGCCAGGGCAATTATCATTCACTTCATTTATAGGCAATACCTATACCTTGCAGGAGCTAAGTAAGCAATTTGACATGTGTGCTTTGGGGCATGAAACAAGGCAAAGAACATGAAAACTACCCTGCCTGGTCTTAAATTCCATTCTGCTCTCTGACCAAGCCTAGAGGTCACCTCAGTGATCATCAACTGAACACTCCCAGTGAACTAGATGCTGCCACGGCAATCATGGGACACAACATTGCCCATGGCTGATAAGCTCACCCAATCCAACCACCCTACCGAATCACAGCTGGACAGTACAAGGGACGTGTTCATTGTGGGCAAGATTTACAACACTCATAACAATTCTCAGGAATGAACGCTGCATATGCAAATGAGTGTAGGTCTTATGCATCACTGGCTTTTCATTTTGAAAATGAGTTTCTCTCACTCTGGACACTGTGCTTCTATCGATGTCTCCTAAGATAAAAATAGCTTTCTTCACTGCCATGTCCTATGGTTGACTGACATCAAGTTTGCAGTCCACTAAAACTTCCAGATTGTTCTCACATGAACTGCTGTTCAACTTTGTTCTTGACCTTATTTTTGACAGGAGGCAAGGTGGCAGAATGAGAAAAGTATTTAGAGACAGAAGGTTTGGCTTTTGAGTCCTAGTTCTAATACATAATACCTGTGTAATGCTAAGGAAGTCATTTGACTTCTCTGAAGCTTCTTCATCACGACCTCAAAGGATTGCTGGATTAAAAGCACTTTGTAAACTTTGTAAAAAAAAAAACAAACCAACTTCTGTAGTAGTAGTAGTAGTAGTAGTAGTAGTAGTAGTAGTAGTAGTAGTAGTAGTAGTAATAGTAGTAGTAGTAGTAGTAGTAGTAGTAGCAGTGGTGGTGGTCGTGGTGGTGGTGGTGGTGGTGGTGGTGTAGTAGTAAGTGGTGGTGGTGGTAGTAGTAAGCATTTATAAAATGCTTTAAGGTTTGCAAAATGCTTTACAAATTTTATCTCATTTTATCCTCACAACAACTTTGGGAGAAAGGTGCTATTATTACTCCCATTTTACAGCTGAGGAAGCTGATAGAGATTTAAATGACTTAAATTCTACACAATCTACATAGCTTGTAAGTATCTGAGACCAAATTTGACCTCATTCTCCTGTGAAATAATTACTGGTGACTCAACAAAAGCAACCATTTCATTGTACCAAAGCACACCCAGAAGTGATACCTCATGGAAACCCAGAATTCATTTGGCAGCAGTTAATCCCTTTTTTGCCCAGCGCCAGGTATCCCAGAGCCCTGAGACCCAAGACCCAATTACCTTAATCAATGAGCTAGGGCAAACTAGGAAAAAAAAATGAGTAAGGCTCATCAAAATGCTAAAGTTCCAAATTCTGTCTGAAACTCTGTCAGTGACCACAAATTCTCTTTCATTTGAGTACTGACAAGCGAGCATACTTCACCAATCTACCTCCTGTTTTACTGGCTTCCCAATCCCAATCTTTCTGGCTTAGATGGAGGTGGCCTGACACTCCTATTGATTCCAAATCCTCATGCCTATTAGTCCCCAATTAGTCCCCAACTTCTCACCCAACCTGGTAAACTTATCACCTCACCCATTCCATTGCATACTTTGGAACTGTCCTGTTGTCAACAAACTCTCCTACATCCTTATATTTTTCAAACAATATTCCTTTCTTCTCACAATGATCAAAACTTGGTTCTCTCCTGAGGACACCACATTCCTTACAACTTCCTTGAGACTTAAATGGCCATCCCTTCCCCATATCCCCCTACAATTGTGGCTGGTCTTCAGCAAAGATAATAGCACATCTTCCCTCTATTCCATTCTTGTTCAAGCTTTTACCTTTTCCCTTTTCCCTTGTCCTCCCCAACTCATAGTCCTTCTCACTTAAATCCAATTCACTTGCAAGCCATGGCATCATCTTCCTGATGTCATGATCCTCTTAGAGAGCAAAGGACAAAACACACACACACACATACAACCAATTCAAAGGGAAAGGAGGTAGAGAAAGGACACTCTTCACTCCATACAGCATACACGCCATTTTTCTACCATCATCTTTCAAGGATCTTTCCATTTCTGTGGTTAATTGATTCCACTTGTACCTCCATCTTTGTTTCTGCTATTTTCTGACCTCCAAGTTATTCTGCCTATTTTTTCAAAGACTTTATTCCATCACCTTTTATTAGGCTCAAGGTCTGGACTCATGCTGAGCTCTAAAAACTCAACTATATGATTCTCCAACCAACTCAAACTCCAATAAGCCCACCCATATCCACAGACTATCATGAGCATTCCTAAAAACACCATCATCTTTCAAAATTGCACCACCTCCAACATCAAAAACTTAGAAATTTCCCTCTATAACCACAACCCACTATCCTTCTACCATTCTCTCTCTCTCATTCACCTAGACCAGTGGTTCTCAACCTGTGGGTTGCGACCCCTTTGGGGGTTGAACAACCCTTTCACAGGGGTCGCCTAATAAATACCATTGGAAAACACATATTTCCAATGGTCTTAGGAACTGAGACACCGCTTCTCTATCCATCTCTAGGCGAATCTGCTCACATGCAGATATGCCCACATATGAATATTAAAGGGTCACGGCATTAGGCAGGTTGGGAACCACTGACCTAGACCTTCATCATTCTTATGACCTTTACACCCTTGATCCATCCCAATTGCCCAAGGACATCTCCCTCAAACTGGTTCCACTTACCTCCATGGCCATCTTTGACTACATAGTCTGCTATTTTGTCATTTCACTAACCTTAAAATCCCTTGCTTCCCTGACACTATCCCATTTCCAAAATGTATATCCTTGCTCTAGGAAACTTATCATCCTACAAGATCTGATTGGAGGGTGGAGCCCTGAACTCCCAAATCTCCATTTAAGGAGGGAGCTCAGCTCAGAATATCTCATTTCTTACCTGGCTACTCTACTTTGGGACTTCTCCTACTTTTCCAACATGCCTCAGGAAGTTCATCATTGGGAAAACCACATCAACCTGCAAGATTCCATCAACTTTGGAACTCCACCTCATCACTGCCCTCTGCCTCCAGTCAGACAGTGGAGCTATTAATTCCAAAACTTCCATTTAAGTGGGGGACTCAGCTCAGAACATCTCATTTCTCACCTTTTTATTTTGAAACTTCTCTGACTTTTTCACCATCTCCTCCCCTCCCCTTTCAGATATCTTACCAAGTCTTTCTTTTTATGCAATGTCTTCCCCCTCCCCCAATTAGATTATAAACTCCAGGGCAGAGATCTTCTTTTCCTTTTTTTTAAATTTGAATCCCCAACTCTTAGCACTTACCTGATACACAATAGTTGCTTAATTAATGTTTATTGACCACCTGCCTGACTGAATCCACACTCTGATTAACCCCTACTTCTGACTTCTCCCCTCATGTGATAAGGTAGGTATTATTGTAGAAAATCATGAAATCAAGCTAATTTTGCCCACTACAAATTAATGGTATAGAACCTCCCAAGGACTTTTGTGCTGCTCAACAATTTATCTGCATTGGTAGATAGTTTCCTTATTTGGAAGTTCCCCTATGCCAATGAAATCACAGGTCTAGTCTTTATCTCTGTCCTACTATGTGGAAATACCTTGAAAAAAGGAAAAACAATTCATGCCCTCTAAGAGCTTACTTAATGGGGAAGAAAACATATATGTAAACTGGTATATACAAGATAAGTAGAGAATAGATGGAGGTTAGCAGTATTCCTCAGTTTCCTCATCTATAAAATGGGGATAAAGATATTCACTGCACCCACCTCACAGGATTATTGTGAGAATCAAATGAGATAAGTCTATAAAGTTTATTTTTAATCTTAAAGTATTAGATACATACCAGCTATCCAATGAGGTTAGATTTTGTTCATGGTGCCCAGAATAGCATATACACTCTCTCTGCACTCTCTCTGCTTCAAAACACATCACCTCTAGTTCTTCCTACTGATGAAAATCCCATCCCTCAATCAACTGGCCCTCCAAGTATCTCCCAAGGTATTGCATTCCTTCTCCCATTCTCCCTATCAATACAAGAATAGCAAATCATTTCCTATCAACACAGCGGTTAACAATGACTAACTCATTAATTGGTGATCAGTGGTGATTGGTTCCTTGCCAATAGCTGACCTGTTTTCATTTCCATGGTGCTTTTGTCAAGGTAACGAGAAATCAGAGAGATGGCAAATTAAATTACCTCCACAATTCCTTCCAACTCGAAGGTTCTGTGCATCCCTGATAAGTCAACAGAAAGGTGTTCCAGAAACCTTCACTGAGCCTTCCTGAAAAAGGCAATGTTTCAGATAGTAACAGAAAAGTTGCTCTTTGAAAATATAAGCCTTCTGGAACTGGCGGATATTCTACATAAGTGGATTTCCTGCAGAGAGGCAACCACCCAGAAGATTCACGGAGGGTTTTCTTGTTCTTGTTGGTTGGAATTCTTTATTGTTATTTTTAGGTATGGAGGCAAAATGATCATTAATTATTGATCTAGGAACTATGGCATTAAGGATTATACTCTCTCACTTCTTGCCTCTTTTACTTCCTTCAGCTCCCTGTGGACAAAACGAAACCCGAGAGGATGGCAAAATAATCCAGTTGCCTCCCTGCAAGACAGGAGCCTGGATTGTGCCAGCCATCATGGCCTGTTACCTCTTAGTGGCAAATATCCTGCTGGTCAACCTCCTTATTGCTGTCTTTAAGTAAGTGGCAAATTGGTATTTGGAGATTCAAATTCAGTGCAAGGGTAGGATTAAAAAACCATAACAAAAAATTACTGTACCTGGGGGAAAGGAGGACAGTTATGGTATGTGAAGGTGAAGCTCACTTGGGCTGTTGCCACTAGGGGAAGGAAACAAGCCCTAGAATGCCTAGTAGTTGCTATACTCCTGAAGGAATATAGTCATGAGGAGGAAAAAGTTCACCCTGGGAGGCTACTGTGGTAGCACTTGAAATTTTGTCACCTTAGGGCAAAGCCACAGTCATCTTGTCCTAGTACACCTCTTAAAAAAAAAACAAAAAACAGCCCTTAACAGAACAGTGGATCTCACTGCTTTCTCTCTGCTCTTTTTTCAGCAATACATTTTTCGAAGTTAAATCTATATCCAATCAAGTGTGGAAGTTTCAGAGGTATCAGCTGATTATGACATTTCATGAAAGGCCTGTCCTGCCACCACCTCTAATTATTTTCAGCCATATGACCATGATATTTCAGCACCTCTGCTGCCGTTGGCGGAAACATGAGAGTGATCCAGATGAAAGAGACTTTGGCCTGAGTAAGTTTTGGGTACCTGATCCAGGATGCTCCAAATCAGAAATTCCTATGTATTCCTACAGTTATCTGGTTATGCAATAAAACATACTCACATTGCTTTTTCTATTGGTTTGCCAAAGGCTCCACGTGGCCCTGGAGTTCCTTGAGGGTTGGCACTTGAAAAGTGGTGGTAGTGAAGGATTGAATTACATGCCCTCGACCTCTCACCCCAAGTGGCAGAAAATAAAACCAACAGTTCAGGGCAGCTAGGTGGCACAGTGAATAGAGCATGGGCCCTGGAGTCTGAAAGACCTGAGTTCAAATTTGACCTCAGACACTTAACACTTACTAGCCGTGTGACCTTGGGCAAGTCACTTAACTCCAATTGTCCTTCCTTCCTCCCTCCAAAAAGAGAAAAAACCCAACAGGTCTCAGGAGATGAACCCCAAAACCTTCCATACTCATTCTGGTCAGAAACTCCTCTCTATATTAGTGGGCTCTAAAGCTTAAGGCATAATTATGATATAATCCGAGAACATTGGATTTAGAGTCAGAAAGATCTGGGTTCAAGTCCTATACTAGACACTTAGTAATCAATTAACCCCTTTGGGCTGCAGTTCCTTATCTATGAGGGGGGCAGAACATAGCTTCTAAGGTATCTTCCAGCTATAAATCTGTGATTCCATGACGTACACCAAACCAACTATCTTTTAAAATCTTTCATTTTCAACCAGTTCTCTGTCCTGGTAATCCCCAGTTTCATTAACAGCTAAAAATGAGAAATTTCAGAAAGGAATAAAGAAGTTGCTACAAGATTCCCAATTTCTACATGAAATTCTAATTCCAAAAAATGAAAGCTGATTTTTAAAATATTAAGCTCTTTCTCCTCTAGGTGTGAACTAACACAGTCAAAATCAGGGACAGATTGAGTATTTATTAATGGGGTCAGATCCCTCACCAGGAAATGCCCTGAAGATTACAGAGCACATTCAGGATCCTAGAGCAATTTGCAACTTGGTTCAATTCATTTAGTATTTATTCCTTAAGCACCTATTATATGCAAGGAACATAGATGCTAGGTGCCAATGACAAAAAGAAAAAGTCCTTCTTTAAGAAACTTACATTCTGTTGGAGGGAGAGTCATGTACAGTTACAACTGAGTCCCACATGTCCTGATAGTTCAGGAACAGGATTCATTGCCAAGTCTAGGTCCATTTCACCTCCATACTATTTCTCACATCCACCATTTACTCTCCAGTCTCACTACACCTATGCTATGTCAGGCCCACATAAGTCTTGCCTGAATTATTGTAATATCTTCCTACTGTGCCTCCCTGAATCCTGTCCTCTTCTCCTTCTAGTCCATTGTTAATACATGCCTGAAAAATTGATATTCCTAAACCACAAACCTGACCACGTTACTTCCCAGCTCAAACGGCTCTATGTCTCTCTCTTGCCTCTAAGATAAAATAAAAACACCTATGTTTAGCATTTAAAGTTCTTCACAGTGTGGTTCCAAACTACCTTACCAGGCTAATTACACATTAGTCCTTCTGATGCATTTTATGTTTGAGCCAAATTGGCCTACTTTTTATGCCAGACATAATGTTCCATCTCTCGCCTCTGTATCTTAGACTAGGCTATTACCTTTTCGTAGAATGTTCTCCCTTCTCTCCTCCATCTCTTACAGCCCCTTGCTCCCTTCAAGGCTGAGCTCAAGTACCATCTCCTACAAAAGACCTTCCCTAATCCCTTCTCCATATTCTGCATTTACTTTATGAACCTTTTGTATTTATTTATCTGTGAACATGCTTCTCCCAAGTAGAACGTAACCCTATGTGAGGGCAGGGACTCTTCTGTTCCTGTCTTTGTCTTTGTTTCCCTAGCATAATACCTAGTATGTAGTAGGCAATAATTAAATAATTAGATAAATGCATTGATGCCTTTTAGATTGAACTGACACAGTATACAAAAATCCAGATTTGCATTCCAGGCTCCATTTCTGCCCCTCCACCCCTCCCAAAGAGTCTAGGATAGCCAAATAACTAGGTGGTGAAGCCATTTATCTTAAACTTGTCTAACATGTTGATCTTGCTATTGCTACTATACAAAGGGATCCCAGATATCAGTAGTATATAGGGAATGGGAAGAATTGGCAGATGTTGATGGACAGATAGATCAGGATGGATACAGAAGAGTCTTGTGTTGTCTCTGCATGCTATATATCAGAAAAGCTAAAAGAATCTTTTAAGGATCTATCTCAGCTAGGTGGAACAGTGGATAGAGTACTGGGCCTGAAGTCAGGAAGACTCATCTTCCTGAGTTCAAATCTGGCCTCAGACACTTCCTAGCTGTGTGACCCTGGGCAAGTCACTTAACCCTTTTTGCCTCAGTTCTTCATCTATAAAATGAGCTGCAGAAGGAAATACTCCAGTATCTTTGCTAAGAAAACTAGCAAATGGGGCCATGAAGAGTCAAGACACAACTAAAACAACTCAACAATTACAACAGGACACCCACTGCTGGTTCCCTCAAATGCCAAGTCCTCAGAGCTTCTCAGTGAAAGGCAACCAATGCAAAAATTATTTACATTGTAAAGTCTGATTCTTGCCTTTTTGTTTTGGTTTGAGGAGTTCTTTTCATTTGGAAAATAACACTGGGCAAAGCCGAGGAAGGAAAGAGTTGTTGTCTACTAACCTTTGTTTTCTTTCTGTGGTTAAGGTTCCAGTAAAGTAAGTGCATTTTCTTTGGAGTGTGCTGTCTTTAGCATGAAATCATACAACTCATTCATGAGAAGAGAAATGTTTCTGAACTGAAGTGGGGGAGGGGGTGTCCCCCTGTTCCTTTTCACTTTCTTCTTCTATCCAGCACTTTATTCAATTCCTTCCACACAATCTCTCCTTTCTAACAAAATTCTTCTCCAACAAAGGATTTTCTTAGGAAGGAGAGAAGGAGCTCCATTTTTTCCCTGGTTTTCGATTTGGTTTTCCCATTCCCTAAACAAGTTTTATATTAGTTACTCAGAGAAAGCCAGGCAGAGGTCATGACTCCAAACCACGGAGTCCAAACACACAAAGGGCAGCTGGACATTGAAGGGAACTAGAGGCAGCATGACAGATGGCCTTAAAACTTGCAAGACCTAGGTCCCTCCTCTCCCACATACTGGTTTTGGAATTCTGGGTCACATTTGATTGCTCAAGGCTCTCAATAAGCTGCAGAGGAAATTTTCTTATGGAAAGTTCCCTTATATCAATGAAATCACAGGTCACATCACTATCTCTGGAAGTAGCATTTAACAGTGGACCACTACCATTCCACCCTACCAAGCCTAACCCCTTTGCCACCCTTAATTTGCTACTCCCTCCCCATTCCAAAGACAAGAAGGAAATTTATTCAAAATTATACTGGGTAACTCTGGTGTTATGTGACTTCAAAAGGGACTTAAACAAATCACTTCATTCTACTCTGCAGCCTCCCCATTTTCTGAAGCTGGCTGTAATTTTTAGATACTAGTAGTCTCAGAATTACAGCCAGTCCCAAAGGTGAAGCCAGATGTCCTTAGATGGATTTCAGATCTAAAAGGTAAGCAAATGGGCAGGGAAACTGATCTGAAACAGCCTATTTGAAAGGATGAAAACTGGTTGAAGTTCAGGTCAAAAAGTCAGGCCAGTCTACATAGCCCAGTTAATATTTTGGTGAATGAGACAATGTCTCTGAGAGAGAATCAAATTTTCTTCCCTGACTAATCTCTCTTATTGCTTCCACAGAACTTTTCATAACAGATGATGAACTCAAGAAAGTCCATGACTTTGAGGAGCAGTGCATAGAGGAATATTTTAGAGAAAAGGATGACAGATTCAATTCTTCTAATGATGAAAGGATAAGAGTGACATCAGAAAGGTACCTGCTGCATGTTTTCTTTTACATCGTGAAATGCTTCTTTGGGTAATGACTGTGTTCACAGCAGTAACGACAACCAGGAAGCATCAACATGCGCTTGTTGCCTGGTATTGCTAACACTTGTTACTTAGGAAATGAGCAAATGTATGCAACAAATTATTGTTCTTAGTAATTATTAATTATTGCCCTTATAGTAATCATTAAGCATTTGTTGCTTTAATATCAATTAATTATTGTTCTTAATAATAAATATTAGTCTCTAGACTTCTAAATAAAGTCAAAGGATCATAGATAAATCTAGACGGGGCCTCAGAAGCCAGGAAGTCTAGTAACTGTCCCAAAGTTATACAGGTCATAAGAAACAAATGCCATTCTTATGTCCAGTCCTGTGTTCCCTTAGTGTGGGCTGCATGAATAAATTTATCAACATGTATCATTCACTATTTTTACCTTCAGTGCATATAACTAGTACTTGTAAGATTTAAATGGCATTCAGACTTTACAAGCATTGGTTCGAATCCTGACTCTGCCTCTTGCTACCCATGTGACCTTGGGCAAGTCACTTAATTTCTTTAGGGCTTTGTTCCATCATGTGTAAAATGATAGCAGCAGACAGGGTGATATCTAAGTTTCCTTGCAGTGCTAAATCTATACAAAGGAGAAAAAAGAAATAATCAGTTATTAAGCACCTACTATATACCAGGCATCATGCTAAGTACTTTACAAATGGCATCTCATTTTATCCTCACAACAAAACAGGGGTACATAACTTGCCCAGGGTCACCCGGCTAGTAAATGTCTTAGACAGGATGTGAATAGCTATAGCAGCAACCACACTGGCACACCCGGGATGGCTGCTAGCACAGGTTCTTGGATCTCCTTTACTAGGAAAGATAGCTGATTAAGGGGTCAACAATCTTTTTTAATTACATTCACTAGTTCAGGAGAAAAGTCAGCACCCTGAACTTCAGAGAAAATGCAAGCAGAGAAATAAAACCAACAGACAGGGCTCTGACTGCCTGGATCAAAGCAATATTGCTAGACACTTTACATACATCCCTGGATTGAGAGAACCTTTATATCTGAGCAGTCTGAGAACTCTGAACATACAGCCATTCAGAATCTCCTTGACCAGGGAATCAAAAGATCCTTTTCATAAGTAAACCCCCAAAGCAAAGTACCAACTCAGAGTATATATACACTTCTCAGAGCCAAAAGGCATCACAACCCTAGTGACTCAGTGCCTAATTAGAAATTAGCAAAAGGTATGAGAGCCTTCCTACAAGCTTCCCCTAAGCAAGTTTCCCTTAATGGGCTCCACATGAGGCCTGTTAATGGGTGGGGAAGATCTTAAATCCCATTAATATTAAAATTGTGCATCATGCCTAGAGTAAGGAAAAACTGAGTTCAAATCCAATCACAGACACTTAATTTATTAATCTTTATTTATTATCATTCCTGACTCTAGTCCCAGCACTCTATCTCTTGCCCCACCTAGACACCTCTAATTGATAATCCTATGATCCAGAAAATGAGTTTATAAAATACAGCCCACTGAAATGCAAGAATGGTATAACTGATTTTTCTTAGTGTGACTGCTAAATTCCAAGATGCAGTGGTTCAAAGCAGGATGGCATCTACAGAAATCTGGATAGGATTGGAGTAACCCAAAGGCCAACTGAGCATTTGGCCAGTATCCTAGTCAACATGTATGAGAATGCAGGACTGACTTGTTGCCCCTAGAAACTACAGCCAGTCAAGATGGATCCAAGACAGGTCCACTTTGAGCTCTAGCTGAAGCCCAGCCCTGAGAAGCTGCTGCCAGACTACAGAATTCAATCTGTAGCAGATCTGAGGCTTCCTTGGGGTCCCTGAAGATTTGGGTTTGCTCCAAGACACCCCAGAAGGCCCAAAGCTTCTGATAAGTAATGAAGAGTCACTGTAAGAGTGTGAGTGTTTAGGAATCTTTTGAGTTTTAAACAAAAATAAAGAGAAAATAAAGAGAAAAAGTCAAACAAATGATTCTTAAACATTGAATTTTTTAAAAATAAAAATGTGTAATAGAGGGGCTGCTAGGTGGTACAGTGGATAGAGAGCCAGGCATGGAGTCAGGAAAACTTAAGTTCAAATCCAGCTTCAGACACTTACTTACCTGTGTGACCCTGGGCAAGTCACTTAACCCTGTTTGTCTCAGTTTCCTCATCTGTGAAATGAACTGGAGAAGGAAACAGCAAAGTACTCCAGTATCTTTACCAAGAAAATTCCAAATTAGGTCAGACATGACTAAAGAAATCGGCTAACGAACAAAATATAATAGAGGATTGAAAAAAATAAAGGGTGGCTTCTTTAAAATACCCATTGCCTTTGTAGATTGCTTTTCCAGAAGCTATGAGATAATTCCATTTCACTCAAAAGAAGGGAGCATATCTTTAAATATAATGGTTCTGGTTGCACTTGAAGGTCCAAATGACTGCCAATGTGTAACCTGCTAAGTCACCTCCCTCCAAGAAGAGTCAACGTTTGATTGTTACCCAGAATAGGTGGTTTTATCAAGTTCAGATTTTTGCTCTTGTCTCTGCTGCTGATTTGTCCTCCCCCCAAAATTCAAATGCTAGCAAACCTGCTCCCTATGTGGAAGTTGCTGAGGGCTTTGCCAACAAAGATGGTTTTAACGTGATATGACAACACAAAAAAATTGGAGGTTGCGTGTTATAGTGCATGATATACTTCAGGTAGATAGCTATTTTTCATGGATTCCGTCTTTACTCTTCAGGTTTGGAAATGAGGCCAAATTTTTGCATTCTATTCATTCTTGTGCTTTCTTTGTAAACTGCACGGTACAGTAAGAAGAGCACACAGGGTCTGGATTCAAATCTTGCTACTAATACTGACTATGCCTTTATACACATAAGCAAAGCACTTAAACCTTTAGTTGCCCCAAGTGCCTGAAATACAAGAAATTGAAGAGAAGGTGCCAGTCTGCCTTGGGAGAAGAAGTTGTTCAAGGAGAGTTCCCTGCGCCCATCTAAGGTCACATCAGAAAAAAATAAATTGCTCAGCATATTATACCCCCCCCCAAAAAAAGCAGTATTGAGTAAGCTATTCCCACATACTATTTATAGAATTGATGAAATCTTCATTTAACTTTCAAAGTGAAGTAATAGAGATAGATGTATGGTTAAAGGAGAGTAACAAACAAAATTCATAAGGAATTAAGACCATCTAGTTCAAATTTCTTAGCTTTGAGATAACTACATCTGCCTTTTGGGAGATATTTATAATTCAATCTAATCACCCAACTTGAAAACCTTCTCCAATTGCCGGGGAGAAATTGCACAAATGGCATTCTATTCCTGGTCCTGTGTTCCCCCACTCCCACCCATTCCTGAACATGTGGCCAGGATGAGTAAATATATGAGCACGTTCCATGCACTGTTTGTGCTTCTAGTACACACAGCCAAGACTAATCAAGTTTAAAGCTGTCCCAGGACTCTGTAAACATCCTGAACACCTCAGTCACTCCAAAACAAAATATACTGTGATCACAATAATATGAAGCCGTTTTTACTCTGGCTAAATAGACCATACAACCAAAAAATCAGCTTTGATTCTCTTCTCTGGCCTAGGACAAGATTCTTATTAATGAACAGACAAGCCTGGTATTCCCAGATAGCAACGTCATATACACACGTGACCTATGTCTTTGGTACACATTACTCAAATAAGTGGCGGGAGGAAGACAACAAGCTTTTATTTTAAGGGTGGAAGGTAAGGCAGTTGGGGGTTAAGTGATTTGCCCGAGGTCACACAGCTAGTAAATGTGTCAAGTGTCTGAGGCTGGATTTGAGCTCAGGTCCTCCTGACTCCAAGGCTGGTATTCTATTCACTGAACCATGTAGCTGCCCCACCACAAACTTTTATCAAGCACGTACTAAGTGCCAGGCACTCTGCTAGATGCTTTACAAATATTATTTCATTTGATCCTCAAAACTACCATGGGAGGGGGCAGCTAGGTGGCACAGCAAATAGAGCTCCAGCCCTGGAGTCAGGAGGACCTGAGTTCAAATCCAGCCTCATACACTTAACACAAAAACTAGCCTTGTGACCTTGCACAAGTCACTTAACCCCAATTGCTCTCCAAAAAGCAACAAATAAAAATTAAAAAAAAAACTACCATGGGAGGCATATGCTATTATTATCCCCACTTTACAGATGAGGAAACTGAGGCAGATAGATATTTAAGTGACTTGCCCAGGGTCACACAGCCAGTAAGTGTCTCAGTATAGATTTGAACTCAGGTCTTCCTGGACAACTAAGTGGTAGAGTGGATAGAGCATTGGGAATAGAGAGTCTGGAAAACCTGAGCTCAAATCCATCCTTAGATACTGACTGTGTGACCCTGGGCAAGTCACTTAACCTTTGCCTACCTCAGTTTCCTCATCTGTAAAATAGAGATAATTAGAATACCTACTTCCCAACATTGTTGTGAGGACCAGAGAATCACTGGCACGTGGCAAATACTATGTAAATGTAAGCTATTATTATCAGCCGTCACTCCTGACTCCGGTCTGATGCTCTATCACCTGCATCACCCAGACAGCTCGGCAGACAGAACATACATAGATAGCTAAAACATTTATTAAATGCTTAGTATGTGCCAGGCACTGTGATAAATGCCACAGATACAAATGCAAGCAAATAAAGACAGTCCCTGCCCTCAAGGAGCTTACATTCAGTCATGGTAAGGCAATATGTAAAGGGGAATCGTAAAGGGGATCAGGGATAGGTTGAGGGCACAGTGGTGAGAGAGCCAGAAAGTAGTAAGGAGATTAGGTTTTAGATAAGATAAAGTGAAAGTTCACCTAAGAGAGCCCAGACTCCCAAGAACATCATCCAGGTCTGGTGGGAGGATAATGGCCAGAACATATGGAAATGACCTGGAAGAACACTAGCTTTGTCGTCAGGAGACTTGGGTTTGGGCCACTTGCTACTTATTTAATCCTGATTCCTCTGGGCTTCAGTTTCTTCCTCTCTGAAGGGAAGAGGTCGGACTAAATTGCCTCTATGGTTTATTCCAGATGTAAATTCTATGATTCTACCTTGCTCAATAGTCTAAATCAGGAAAAATGACAATAAATATGATCAGTGTGGCATCTATCACATTGGACCACCTGATCTTGCTGGGTACTCTTTCTTTCCTTGACTTCCATAATAGTAACTCTCCATCCTGCCCTTTAAAAATAGACCTACTCAAAGGCTTTGTTCCTCTTTTTTTCCTCTTTCCCTTTGCGAGTGCATCTATTCCCACGACTTCAATCACAACCTCTGTGTAATGACGCACAAATCTATATTTCTACTCCCAGAGTTCCAATCCCTTATTTCAAACTGCCCCCGGGTATCTTCACCTTGTTGTTCCATCAGTACTTCAAACCCACCATGTCTAAAACCGAACTCATCTGTGGCATAAGGAATAGAGAATTCAACTTGGAGGCAAGAAGATTGAGGTTTGAATCTTGTTTCTAATACTTACCAGCTATGTGACCCTGGGAAAGTAATTTAACATCTTTGGAAATTAGTTTTTCTCATCTGTAAAATGACCAGTGTTGGCCTGATAACTTCTAAAGGTCCCTTATAACTCTCAATCCATGGATTGTTCCTCATTTGCAGTGACTTACACTGGATAGAGTGGAAAGATCATTTGTTCTGAAGTCAGAGAACCTGGGTCCAAGTAATGTCTCTGCCACTAACAATCATCATTATTTATTGCTTGAAGATAGCCATCAAAATTTCTCCCAAAATTTTCAGCATATTTTTCAAGCTAATCCTGTTTCAGAATGTGGTCAGTTCTTTGGGTAGGTAGGACATTTCAACCTGATTCCCAGGTTTGAGCTAATATTTCTTACTTCACAGCAGTTTTGTAGGAATGGCTTATCTTCATCTACTTCTCTCTAGGATTTGGGTACTCTTGGCTGAGGAAATACAATTCGTGCACTCTGCACCACACCATTCTATGCCCATCTGCTTAGGAGCTCATTGTATTTTTGCTAGTTGAGTTCAAGCCACCGCAGGGCACCCACACGAAGCAGAGATGTACAGGCACCATGCCTGATTCAAACTACAGCAAACTACGTAATACAATCTGGTTGGTGTTTGGAGGCCAGAAATGCATCCTATGTAGCTCTGAAAATCACAGAATCTTAGAAATGGAAGGCTCCTTAAAGGTCTTTGAGTCCAGCCTCCCATTCAATGTAGGAATCTCTGTTCCAGTGTTCTGGACACATGCTTATCCACCCTCTGCCTGAATACTATCAGTAACAGAGAAATGCTTTCTTTTTGGTTAGAACATTCTTCCCTAAAATTGAACCAGGATTTGCTTTCCTATAATTTCAGTTCAGTAAGCATTGATTAAGCATAGTGGGTGCTAGGCACCAAGGATATAGGCAAAAATTAAAATGATCCCTGTCTTCAGTGAGCTTACATTCTAATTTCCAACATGCTCTTGGTTTTTCCCTGAATCAATACAAAAATAAGTGAATTCCCTATTCCATCTGACAGCCCTTCCAGTATTTTAAAACATTTATCATATACTTATGTCTTCTCTTTACCAGTTGAAACATCTAGAGTTCCTTCAAATATTTCTTATGGCATTTCATCTGCTAAAAACCTGGGATATCCTGGTTGCTCCACTCTAGAAGTATTCTAAATAGTCAATGTTGTTTTTTAAATAGAGCACCTATTGTCAGAATACAAACTGAATCATACTATTTTTCACTTTCATTCTTTTGCTTTTGTTCAAATATTGTACAAAATGACTAATATGGAAATCTTTTACATGACTGCACATGTATAACCTATATTAGATTGCTTACTATCTCAGGGAGGAAAGAGGGAAAGAAGGGAGGGAGGGATAAAAGTTGGAACTCAAAACTTTTTTTAAAATGTCTAAAAATTGTCTACATGTAATTGTGGGAAGATAAAATATTATTTTTAAAAATAAAATGGAAGAATATAGCTGAATGGATTAGAAATTAAAAAATAAAAATAAATGTGGCACCTGGAACTGAGCACATGACCTAACACCAGTGCAGAGTATAATGGGACTATTTATTTCCTTGCTGTGTATACTATTCATGAAGCTGAGGCTAGCCAATGCATAGAGAATAGGGATGTGTCTTTGAAAACTGGAAGCTCTCTGAAACATACAGGCTATGTGATCCTGGGTAAATCACCTAACCCTTCAGTGCCTCAGACAACTTTCTAAACCTCTAGGTTTGCTGATCCTATACCGTTGGTTCTGCATTGTTAAAAGGAAATTTCCTCATTTGGTGGTGGGTGGTTTAACTTGCCTTCCATCTCCCTCAAGGTAGAGTTATAAAAGTTAGCTCTTTCCTCAAATTTTCCACAGAGCACATTATCTGGCCCTCTCTTCTATCCCTCGAACATCTAATAGGGATAATGGCCACTAGTGTAATATGTATTATACCCAGGGAACTAGGTGATTCACAGTCAGCAAGACCCAAGTTCAAATCCTGCCTCAGATACTAGCTGACTTTGGGCAAGTCACTTAACATCTTCTTACCTCAGTTTCCTCATCTATCAAATCAAGTCAAGGCAATACACATTTATTAAGTGCCAGGCACTGTGGTTAGAGTTGGGAATTACCAAAAAAGACAAAAGGTAGTTTCTGCTCTTAGGAATTCAAAGTCTAATGGATGATATAATATGAAAATAACTATATATAAAAAACTATATACAGGATAATTTGGAAATAAGGAATAAAGGGATAGAATTAAGAGGGACTGGGAAAGACTTATTGTAGAAGGTCAGATTTTAGCTGGGACTTGAAGGAAGCCAGAGAATTAAGGAGGGAAAACATTCCAGGCAGGAGGGACAAATAGTGAAACTGAGCAGAATAGGGAGATGGAAGATCATTTGAGGAATAGCAAGAAGGCTAATGGCACAAGACAGAAGAATATGTGGGGTAGAGGCTGGAAGAGTAAGGCATAAGAAGATTGGAGAAGTAGAAGGAGGTGAGACTATGGCTTCAGATGCCAAACAGAGGCATTTATGTTTGGAAGCAACAGGGAGCCACCAGAATTTATTGAGTGGAGGGTGAGGGGAAAAAGAAGAAAAGAGTGGTGGTGTGTAACAGCAAGTACCCTAACATACCCAGGATGACTGTTAGCACAGATTCTTTGATGTGCTTTTCTAAATGAATGCAACTCAAAAGGAGTTAATCTTACTTTAATCAAACATATGCATAGATATAGACAGATAGATAGACAGACAGACAGATAGATAGATAGACAATTCACTTAGTTCAAGGGAAAAAGTCAGCACCCCAAACTTCAGAAACAAACAAAAATTACAAGCAGACAAAAAATATAGACAGAGAAAATAACATAATTCAACAGACAGAGCTTCTAGCTGTCTGACCATTACATACATACAGTATTAGCACCAACATCTGGGTTTTCAAAGCCAGGGGGCTCAACGGCTGCCCAGAGTCTCATCTGGCCAAATCATACAACTCTTCCCATAAGTGAGCCCCAAAGCAAAACCTCACCTCACAGTATATATAGCCTTCTTCATGGTCAATTTTCATGACCTACTGCCTAATTACAAAGTAACAAAAGGTGGGCGCCTTCCTGAAAAACAAGCCTCCCCTAAGCAAGCTTCTCTTGTTGGGCTCCAAGTAAGGCCCATTAAGGGGCAGGGAAGATCTTCAAATTCCCTTACCATTACATGGTAACAAGGGGTTGGGCTTTGGGAAGATCAATGTGACTGCTGAGTGGAGGATTGACTAGAATGAGAGGAGACCTGAGATGGGGAAACCCAACGAGCAGGTTACTACAGTTGTTCCAGTGTGAGGTAATAAGGTCCTGTGCTGGAGTGATGACAGTGTCAGAGGAGAGGAGGTGGCATATACAAGAGATGTTTAAAAGGTAAAATAAATAGGACTTGGCCACAGACTGGATCATATAATCAGAAAATGTGATAAATTTGTCATTACTGCCTCCATCCAAATTGTTGATAAAAAACATAAAATGAGACAGGCAGCCAAAGGCAGCTACAAATCAAACTATTTTGATCTAGTCCACAATATTTACAGTGACATCATGAAGGATTTTGTCAAATGCATTGCTGAAATCATGATATACTGTGTCTGCTAGATGGACTCCAGCTTATCAATGACCTTCCTAAAATTTTTATCTTAACAAGTCAAATCAACAAGCATTTATTAATCACCTACTAGGTTCCAAGCACCATACTAGGTGCTAGGGATATGAAGAAAAGCAAAAACACAAAAACAAAGAGGCTTTCCCAAAGTACCCTTTGTCAATGTCTATTTCTATAGCAACTACTTCTTTTTTGGGGGAGGGAAGACAAGGCAGTCAGAGTTAAGTGACTTGCCCAAGGTCACACAGTTAGTGTCAGGTGTCTGAGGCCACATTTGAACTCAGGTCCTCCTGACTCCAGGGTCAGTGCTCTATCCACTGCACCACCTAGCTTCTCCCTATAGCGACTACTTCTTGCACTGATCCATAGGAGTTACTTTTAAAATCATACTGTTGGAGTGATTTACACTCAATATTCCTTGTGGATCCATAGCAGAGGGAAAAGGTACCCTTAGCTTCTCCAGAAAGGTTCTAAATCAGAGGTTCTTAACCTTTTTGTGTCATGGACCCCTTGGAAGGTCTGCTGACCCCTTCTCAAAACAATTTTTTTTTAATAAGTAGAATTACAAAGGGAACCCATTATACTGAAATTAAAATGCAATTTTTTCCATCCAAATTCATGACTCCCTTGAAATTTTAGGCATGGGCCCCAGATTAAGAAACCCTGTTTTAAATAGACCACCCTCTCCTTTTCCCTAAGAGTTGCCTCAAGACATTTTTTTAATGGAAATTTGGAATTGAAATATGGCTTGGCATGGATTGGACCTTTCCTTCTTAGCTTGGGCAGTTGAAAAAATACCATTCAATGTGTCTTCAATGTGCCAATTCTACCAACATGAATAAATGCTTAAATAGAGAACTATTCAGTTCTGTATTCTACTGCATTTCCCTCACCCTCAGTTTCCCTCTGGCATCCAATATAGTACTTGGCACATGTTTGTTTGTTTTTTTAATTTGGCCAGTTTCATGATTTCAAACATGTAGAGCACTCCTTGGGGGGAAACTTCTCTTGCTCAAGATTGGCAACTGATATGCAACTGATATTCTTAGAGAGTGCCTTAGGGCCCCAAAACATTCAGTGTTTTGCCTTGGGTCACACAAAAGCAGTAGTGATGTATCAGAGGTTGAACCCAGATTTAACTGATGCCCAGGTCAGCCTTTTTATTCACTATTCCACACTGCCTTGGATTCGTTTAATCAGTAAATCTTTTCTGAGTTCTTGTGAGTTCACTGTGCTGGGTGCCATGAGGAATTAATTTTTTGACTAAATGAAATATAAATAAGAAGCAGTTCCTGCCTTCAAAAAGCTTGTGATCTAGTATGATAGACAAGATATGAGCCCAAAGAATTACAATGTAAGATGGTTGTGGTAAGCAACATTCAGGTATTCTGAGTTCAGGAATTCACAAGAGAAAACTATCACTTCAATCTGAAACTCTATTTTTTGCTAATAAGTACCTCTGTGAATTTGTCTGGCACTTGTTTTCCCTGTTCCTGTGTTTTCATTTGTAAAATGTGAGGTCATAATATCATGAATTTAGAATGGGAGGAGGGACTGAATAAGATGATGGGAAAGGTCCCTTCTAGCTGTGGTTCCTATGATTCTTGGTGATAGGTAGTCTGCTTTCCCCTCTTTCATTTCTGAAAGAATAAATTAAAATGTCTAATATCTAGGCACCATTATGGTCTCCCTGCCTTGTACCCTGGCCCCTTATAAATTAACCTGTTGACATTCAGCTCCTTCCAAATACAAATGACCCATGTGTTCCTTTCTTCCTAAAGGGTGGAAAACATGTCCATGCGCCTGGAGGAAGTGAATGAGCGAGAACACTGCATGAAGGCCTCCCTCCAAACCGTAGATATCCGCCTCGCTCAGCTGGAGGACCTGATAGGACGCATGGCCACAGCACTGGAGCGGCTTACTGGTCTGGAGAGGGCAGAGTCCAATAAGATTCGTTCCCGAACCTCCTCTGATTGTACAGACGCTGCCTACATTGTTCGCCAGAGCAGCTTCAACAGCCAGGAAGGGAATACCTACAAGCTCCAAGAAAGTCTGGACCCTGCAGGTGAGGAGTCAATGTCCCCAACCTCTCCAACCTTAATGCCCCGTATGCGAAGTCACTCTTTCTATTCCATGAATATAAAAGACAAAAGTGGTATAGAAAAGTTGGAAAGTATTTTTAAAGAAAGGTCCCTGAGTCTACACCGAGCCACTAGCTCCCACTCAGTATCAAAAGAAACCAAGGCTGCTCCAGCCCCCATAAGTACTTTGGCAATCATCCCTGATGCCAGAAGACCATCATCTTGTATTGACATCTATGTCTCAGCCATGGATGAACTCCACTGTGACATAGACCCTCTGGACAATTCCATGAATATCTTGGGGCTAGGAGAGCCGATCTTTACAGCTCCAGCAGCATCCACTGCCCCTTCAAGTAGTGCCTATGCAACTCTTGCACCTACGGACAGACCTCCAAGTCGGAGCATGGATTTTGAGGATATCACGTCGATGGACACAAGATCTTTTTCTTCAGACTACACCCACCTCCCAGAGTGTCCAAACCCCTGGGATGTTGACCCACCCTTATATCAAGCAATAGAACGGTCAAAAAGTAGCCGTTATCTGGCCACCACCCCTTTTCTTCTTGAGGAGGCCCCCATTGTGAAATCCCATAGCTTTATGTTCTCACCTCCTAGGAGCTATTACACCAACTTTGGGGTACCTGTCAAAACAGCAGAATATACAAGTATTACAGACTGCATAGACACCAGGTGTGTGAATGCTCCTCAGGCAATGGCTGACAGGGTGATCTTCCCCGGAGGCCTTGGAGACAAAGTGGAAGACTTGACCAGCAGCCATCCAGAGAGAGAAGCAGAACTGAGTCATCCCGGCTCTGACAATGAAGAAAACGAAGCCAAAGACCGGAAGACACTTGCATTACCCACACAAGAGGGTAGTAACTCAGATAGAACCCTGTCCAACAACATAGCCCTCCCGAAAATTGAGAGAGCCAACAGCTACTCTGCAGAAGAGCCTAGCTCACTCTACCCACACACCAGGAAAAGTTTCTCCATCAGTGATAAACTTGACAGACAACGCAACACGTCCAGTAACACAGCCAGCCTCCGACACCCCTTCCAGAGGAGTAAGTCCTCCAGGCCAGAAAGTAGAGGGGACAGCCTGTCCATGAGGAGACTGTCTAGAACTGCTGCTTTCCACAGCTTTGAAAGCAAGCACAGCTAAATTTTAGACCTTCCTTCCTACACAGTGCAGGAGAGATGAGACATTATCCCCAAGTCCCTCCATCTCCTTGCACCCTATCTATTTTTATTAGCTAAGCAAAACTAACATCACTCTGGGAGGGATCTGTTTGAAAGCTCACTTCTGGGACACTGGTGGGGAAAACTCTGTGTTTCAGGGTCAAACGCCCTGACCTCAAATCACGCCTTGATTCCCATTCATACCTGAGCAGAGAGGGAGGGAAGGGGGAAAATAAAAGAGCCTAGTCTTAAGTTTGGATGAATTCCTTCATCTTACATAGCTGTGAGCTGCAGGGAATGATAGGCACCAAGCTCGACCACTGCTAGAAGGTGCCATTTTGATTTTTGACCATGATCAAGCTTTTTAGGACAGAGGGCTAATTTTTCTAAATGATGAAATAAAATAACCAGCATACAAATGAGCTATTCTTTTTTTCTTTTAAATGAGCTATTCTAAACTTCAATTCTGTTTTCTTTTCACATTGGTTCCGTCATTGTGGTGATTGATGAAGAGCATCCTTTTTGTTCTGTATAAGCCGGCAGCAAGCAACCCTAACGTCCCACATCCTTCACATGTCAACACCTCTGTAATTGATCATTGTAAAGAAACAAACAAGGTAACACTCCTAGTTCACCTGTCTCTTTTATATTCACTTCTGGTGCCACAACTGTTGGTCTTGTTTGAAGAAGGGGGAAAAGAGGAACAAGAAATGCCTTTGTATTTAGATTGTAATCTAAATGAAAGAAGAATTTATGTATGTAAAAAAATTATCCAGCAATTTGTTGTATAAGTGGGCATTCTAGTACAGTTTGAGCAAGCTCAAGATGAATGTAATTAAGTAATTTAATATTATATATTTATTTTTTTAATCACATTTATCATCAATGAATTTTTTCACGGAATGGTACCATGTTGAACAGTGGGCAGAAAGGGTTGAAACAGTGCCATAAGTTAGAGGGTTATCTCCTCACTGTCTGATGTAATTAATGTGTTCAGTTTGCTGCTATACTTCATTCATCCTTCATGTCACCACCATGTTTACTTGGTTTTTTGCATAGCCCCCAAAATCACACTGCCAATTTTTCACACCATCCATCATGATTGTTTTCTATGTTAGGACATGGTAATATCTAAATATTTTCATACCTACAGTTTTGCCATCTGATCTCATTTCAGTGATAATTTAATAGGATTTTCTCAAGGGCTGTTATAATTTTTTTTTGACAATGGATCCAGATACCTTTTGAGGATTGGGTTCAAAACATTAAATTATTTTCAAGGTGATTGGGGGTTGAATAACAACCAAAAGCCATCAACTACAGTTCTGCTACAAATATTATTCCTGCAAACACTTATAGTAAAGCTACAGAAAGATGCCATAGACCAAAGTATAAAGCAGATGAACCATTCAGATAGTTATATGAGAAATATATATATATGCATATATATGTGTGTATATATACATGAACAGTATATAAGTATATATATATAACATTCCTTGAAGGTTAGAAATTTCTGTGTGGCTTGGACTTTGCTCTTACTTTGGGTGTCTAAGGAAGATAACCAAAGATGGAGAGTTTCATTTATTTTTTAAGATCAGATGCTCAAATTAAGAAATGTTTTGGAGTTGTTTTTTTTATGAAAGCTAGCTGTCGTCAAGGAGAATTTTGGAGCTACATAGTGAAGATTCAGTTTTCATTACTCAGTGCTTCAGTCACACATTGGGGGGGAGGGGACAGTAGGTTACCCAGGTTAGATATGATATTGCCCCTACGTGATTATCTCAACCATGGCCAAATGCCTATGGGGCATACCTTGGCGAGTTCTGTTGCACAACCAATGAACTTTGTTTTTTCAGAATATAGACTAATAAATGGGGTTAGATGAGGCAAAGATTTAACTAGACATCCATCTATCTTTTGTTTTCAACATTGCTCCAACTAATTGAGTAAAGTTTTCTGCATAAAAGCCTCCTAGTGGATTGTCCTTGTGTCAGGATCCCCTTAACTACCACACAAACACCTTATCCTTACACTCCCTTCTAGTTTTATATTGATCAATGAGGGAAAAAGAATGTTTGGAGATATTCAATCCTACCTAACCGGCATTTAATTGTCACATGGTGATATAATTGTGATAGGGACCAGGACTGTAATTTCATTGGTTTAGGGAAATCCCTGATAAGAAAGTTCCCTCCACCAATGCAGAAACTTAGAGTCTTAGAACACCAAGAAATCAAATAATTTTCCCAGGGTTACATAGCCAGTATGTGTCAAAGGCAGGACTTGGTCCCAAAACTTCCTGGTTTCAAGACCAACTCTCAAACCACTATGCCATATTGCCTCTCATGTATGTAATGCAGTTTGGAAATATTTGACTTAGTGATAGGTCCCTTTAATTCTCAGTGACCAGTGTTGAAAACTTAGCCATGGATGCTTGCATCTTTGGCCTTATCAAAAATAATACCAAGCCACAGAAATAAAACTTGAACCAGACATGTTCTAGAGTTTTTATATATTTACATTTCATAGCTTACCTTTTTACTAGTTTGACTTCATAATCCTTGTGCCTGAAAGCTTTGAGAGTTTCAAACCCTGGTGAGCACACTGAGAAGACAGTATCTCTAAGAGAACCAAGGAATGATGATAAAGCCATCCTCTTCTGACAGAATACCATGCAAGCTCTTAAGACATCATTCTAGTTCAGAACTGAAATTTGAAGCAGGGCAAAGAAATCACAACCAGAAACAGTATTTCATACTGTGATTATTTGTGGGAGGCCGAGAGATATTAAAGGACAAGAAGTAAGGGGTCCCTAGAACTAAGTGCATCATTGTGACCAAAATTCTACCTGGTTCTTTGGTTTAAAAGTACATTGAAGCCAAATTCAAACTCACATTGCTAATTTCAGTCTTTGTAACAAAATAGACCTAATGTCTTTAAATGCAGCCTGCAACATTCTGGACCCATTTTTTTAATGTGCATGTATCACTCCAGAAATACAAACTTTTTTTATCTTGTTCCTTCCATCTCTGTTCTCTGCACACCAATGTTGCATTGATCCCATTGCCTTGTCTAGTCTGTAACCAGTCTGTTTATAACACAATGTCACTGATCCAGGGGGTGTTTATTGCATATCTCTGTGAGTGGAAATGATCACAAGAAGCAGATTGTAAAAAATGAGTGAGCAAAGCAGTACAGAACCCAGGGACACAAAAGCTTTGGATTAAGAATCTGCTTCTAAAGTGCCAACTTTTCTATGCTGTTTTCTGTATGTAATGATTTGTTATGAATCACTGTTTCTTTTCTTTTTAATCTAAGAATGTTTTATGAAAATGATTGTGGTGTGTTCCTGGATTAGCAAACTTCATCTTTACGGATAAGACTAGAATGTGCTTGAAGCATTAACTCATTAGAAAACTCCTCTTTGCTGAACTCTAGTTCAGGAGAGAACTGGCTGGGAATCCTGTGAGTTGTTTGCCTATGTCTCCAAGCCAAAAGCGATAGCAGAGGTCAGAACACAGCACTTTACTCAACTGGATTTTTATAATCCAGGTTAGAGATCCAGGATACTACTTAGCACTTTGAAAGTCCTCTCTTTTCAAATATATAAATCAAATGTTTTTAAAGTGCTCATGACAACGCAAAAAAGTTTTCTTCTGATTGTTTCCCTCTTCCTCCTAAAATATGGTTTCTATAGATAACATGATGATCGATGACAGGACAGTGTGTTTATTCCATATTCTGAGGTTATACAGTCTACTCTTCTTAGTGAATGTTATGTGCTGTTATAACTTCTCTAAAGACAATAAAGATTATCCAATAGTCCATCATGTCCTATCTATAGCTGATGCCATATGACCTGTTATACAATGCTGTATTACAAATACCTATGTAACCCAATGTAGAACCCAGTAGTATTGTGGCATGTGGTTGTATTAATGAATGTTACAGGACAGCTTCAACATTACATTATCTCATCTATTTACAAATCTGTAACATTCAATAACAGAAGCACATGTCCCTGTCCAAAATCCATCTTCTTCACATATGCATGGAAGAATTGCCTTTTTGGTTCCCATCTGTAACTATTACATGATTCCCACATTCTCCTGTATGGCTCCACTCTAAATGTCTGTATGAGCTGCTGTATATTCATCTTCTAATGAGCCACTGTGAGCTGTGATCGGTGAGTTGTGACTGGATGAAAGATGATCTGGCATGTTATGGAAAAGGACTGTCTGAAACAAATGAACTTATGATACTCTTTTGAAACTCAGTTGATTTAGCTGCTTGTTTACATCTGCTGGCCAATTCAGGAAGCAGTGTACAATATTTTATAAATATTTTTCACCTAGTAATGTTCTGTTTGTAGTTTAAGTGATGCTATTTGATAGGTGGCTAGACACATGTCTTAGATGGTGCACTGTAGCACACAATGCTTTTGCAATGACAATGTGACCTACTGCAATAGTTTCTCTCCCTCGAGTCCAGTCTTAATTTGTGTTGATAAAAATGCATGCATCGCTTCATGAATTTCTTTGGACTTCTCCAAGGCGCTTATCATGTTACTGTTGCCTGCCTGTGATGCTGAAACCAGTTAGAAATTCATTCAACTTTCTGGGTTTCTTATTACTGTTTTTGAATCTATTCAATTTTTAAAGATTAAAAATATATATAATCAAGTTTTTTATTATCCTTTATTAAAGTGATGAACAAGTAAGAGGAAATGAAGCATTAACCACAAGGTACATTGCTCCAACACACCTGAGATGGCTGAGAGCTGACACAGCTCAGTTTTGTAAAAGCTAAGGGACTTCCCTGATATTCAAAATGCAATCATCTTATACCTTGAAACAATCACACAGAAATTGCTAACCAGTGAGGGACAGTGAGGAAAAGTATACCAAGTCACAATGGACCAAAATCACAGCAAATTAGCCATCCAAAATCAGTGCCATGTGAATGTGCTTTTCTGGTTTTTCAACAAGCACATACTTGACCTCTTTTGGACAGGTGAGAATGTGTCTGAGTGATCCCCAAGTGACTGAGTTTGCCTTTGTTCTTTTCAAAAAAGTCATCTTTCCTTTCCTGGGAACTATCCAACACATGGAAAACTTCGGAAAGGATTCATGTAGCCTCAAATCAACAGTCCCAAAGACAAAGGAAAAAAAGCTCTTCGTCTAGCACCCACAGCTGGAGGTTGCAAGTAAAAGAGACACAAGCTGACTTTTATCTCCCTTTTAATAGCCCATCACTTCCACCAGCTAGGAATTAGCCAACGCATCTGTTGGTTCTCATTCAAGAAAAATGGGGTGTTTTATTGTTTTCTTATTTTAAGTTAAAAAAATAACCAGTGGCGTTGCTTATTCTCAGGTGATTTCCTTCCATTTATCATTGCTAATGAAGTGGGGATGTGTAGATTCCAACATTTCCACAGGTAGGGAGGGGCTTGATGCTTTTTTTTCCCCCAGTGACTAGATATTCATAATGATGACAGCTTAGGAACTGGATGAGTTCTCCTCTACTGACACTGACCACCTGCTGCCCACTTTAGACTAGTAGATTTCACATGTTTGCACAAATATTATGTTCAACAAAGCCATAAGTGTATTTACAGAATAATATGGCTTATGGAAGAGCATACACACCAATGATGATTATGTCCTCAGCATTATCTCAGATTGAGATTCCCTTTCCCAGCTACCTAATTTTCCCATTATTAGGGCTATAAGTGAATGGGTGAAGAGGAAAAGTTGGGAATGTGTCATTTGTAGGGTTTCAGTTGTGTTGTGTTGTATTTTGTTACCTAGATTCAAGAGATTTAAGAGAGGGAAGGGACCTCAGTGGTCATCTAGTCCAACCCCTTTGATTTACAACAAGGAAACAGACCCAGAAAATTAGCGTGACTTAGTGAGTTGCCTAAAATCATACAGGTAATGAATCAGAGCAAGGATCTGAACTCTGGACCCCTGAGGCCAAATCCAATGCTCTTTCCACTATTTTTCCTATTGTAGTAACTAAATAATCTTACCAAAATCATTTAGGCCTTTTATCAGAATCTCTTGCACAATTTGAATGGAGTACTAGATATAGACTCAAGAAGACCTAGTTTCAAATCTCCCTTCTCATGTTTGCTAGTTTGTAACTTACGTGCAAGCCACTTAACTTCTTGGCCTCAGTTCTCACATCTTTAAAATGGGAGAAGTAAAACCTCCAGTACCTACACCTCAGAGCATTGTTGTGAGGCTCAGCTGTTATAATACATCTACAATGCTTTACAAACACTAAAGTGCTATATAAATGTCACCTATCATTGTTGCTGTTGCTGTGGACATATAATATGCAGCAACAGTAACCTATTGGAAAGTCAATTATTCAAATTCTGCCCCACTTTTCATATGTCTTTCTAAACAGTCTCTAAATTCCTTTCCTTTCCTAAATCCTATGATCCCCTAAACCAACCCATCCCATTCCTCCACCCCAACTCTAACCAACCCTGGATGTAAAGTCTACACAGTTCTCATCTCATTGACTTCATTTTCCAAAGAACCCGTATCACTCTTCAGCCCAGCTTCCCTGAATACCCATGTGGCACAGGCAGATGGAGCATCTGAGTCTGTCCTGAGCTCATTTAGAACCAACTGCAGATTCTCATTTAGGAATACCCAAGTCAACAGGCTTCCACATCAAGTTCCCATTCTTCAAGAAAGAATTGTGAAGGGGAGAGAAGGTATGGGGCTGTTCCTGCTGCTACTGGGTAATTTTTAAATATTTTGATAGTAAAATATATATATATATGTGTGTTTGTGTGTGTATATATATATATATATATATATACATATATATACATGTATACATATATATACATGCATACGTGTGTGTAACTAGTTATTTGGCTGTTAACTAAATGGCTGGTGGATTAGGAGAACGTCTGCAAGGGACATTCAGTGACTGGGGCACCAGCGCTGCCCTCAACATCAGTCTGCCTCCCATTATCGCAGCTGACTTACTTATCTGAGAAGTCGGTGTTGCTGCTACCACTGTGTGGACAAGTGTATGCAATATACTGTACTCACAGTAATCTCGTCATGTAGAATTTGGGTTCTCATTTGTAAACATTCTAACTGTAGTTTCTAAGAGGGAAAGGGTGGGATGAGGGTGACAAATGACATTTTTAAACAGATTCCTATAAATATGAAGATTTTCAAGTTGGGTTTGTGAAATAAATATATATATATATATATAAATATATCCATCTCTTTCTTTTTTGTGTATGGATAGACATGGGTTTACATATCTATCTATATATAAATATATATAAACTCTAGGAAAATAGTTCTTTTTTAAAGGTCTATTGTACTCACAACGCACTTTTAGCTGTATGTTTAGATATGTAATTCCAAGCAGAAGTTGGCAGTTACCACAATTTAAGAAAAAAATTCTTTCTGAAATTTCTGTAACAAATGTTTTGCAATAAAAGGAATAATGTAGCTCAAAACACATCTCAAGTTTTGGTGCACTTCTTTACAGTGTTCTACTCCCCTCCATCCAGAACCCCAGAGTAACCTGTCCACACCATAGACAAAGGACTTTAGGTTTGGTTCGTAATTTGTGTCTGTGTAGACTATATGGAAGAGCAGGAATGTGGGGCATGGTTCCTACCTTTGGGTGCCCTACAACAGTGTTGGAGAAACAAGCTATACACAAACGAAAAGATAACTGTGATACTTACTATTAAGTAACAAATGAGAATAGGCAATGAGTGCTATTGGAGTCCAAAATGGAGAGATTGCTGGGCCCAGGAAGAGTCAGAGAAAACTTCATGGAGGGTGTGGAAAATAAGGTAGGCCTTGAAGGATGGGTAGGATTTGATCAGGGTAAGCAGATGAAGAAAACGAGTCCAACCTGTGACTCATTGAGAACTGAATGCAGACACCCACTTGAGAACACTCAAATAAGCAGACTTCTATTTCAACATTCCACTTCTCAAGAAAGAACCAGGAAGGAGACAAAAATGGTACAGTTTGGGGTTCTTCCTGCTGCCATAGCATAAAGAAAGATTTGACAGCAAAAAAATGTTCTTGCATATATGTGATGGGGATGTATTACATATGTGTGTGTGTTGCCATAAATTTCCTCATCTGTAAAATGAGTTGGAGAAGGAAATGGCAAACCACTCCAGCATCTTTACCAAGAAAACCCCAAAAGGGGTCATGAAGAGTCAGACATGACTGGAAAAAGACTAAACGACAACACACTACATACATAGTTGGTGGACTGTGAGAATATCTGAAATGAAAGGCTATTCCAAGTGAGAAAGCTCTTTGATAATAGAAAGTACCACATAGGTTAGGGTTGTGAGCTGTTTGAGAGATTGTCTTTGCTATGCATCATCTATCTTTGGATACCCCTTCTGAACTGAAGCCAGTTTTGAAAATAATCTAGGAAAGATGAAACCTCACCTCGAAGGCTCCTCATGCCCAGGGTCACAAATCCAACCTCTCCAGGTTGATCTCTTCCCCTGTCTTTGGACCAGACCTATGATTTCATTGATCTAAGAGGTGCTTACCTGCTCACCAACTTCAAAAAAGTTAAGTATGTCATATAGCTAGTACATATCAGAAGCTGGAAAGGAACTTCGGGCTTCCTGACTCCAGGGCTGGCTCTCTATCCACTTTGCCACACTGCCTTGTGCCCAAACATTGGGTTTCAAATTCATCTGAGGACATGTTGATTATTCATTGGAAGACTGTTAAAATATAACGTGATATCTGAGTTCTAAAGAATGTCTTTCTTCATGCATCAGTGTTTTTTAGGTACTCCTGTAGGCCGAGTTGATCTTCATGGAAAAGTTAAAGCTAAATATGATCTCATCATGGAGGAAAAAAGATTTCAACAACCAAAAAAGGACCACTTAATTTTCCAAGAAAATCCAAGGTGCACATTTGAATGCTATTTTACATAAATGTGCCTGCCAGATTTCCTGGAAAATCAGACCTTTTTCTGCTGCCAAAATTCTTCATTTTTCACAATATCCTATTTTGCCATCCTCTATCTATGCAAAAACCAGCTCAGAGCTGACAGTAGGACCAGAGGAGTTACTGATGCACAAGACATTCCCTCTATACCTTAGACACTCTCGCTCCTGTATTGCTGTTTGATTTAAAAGCAGCAGAACTGCTTACAATACTAAAGATCACACATTATCACACCATCTAGCTGTAGAAAGTTGTCCACAACCATTTTATTATTCACCCTTCCCTGCTTTCTACCTCTGCTTGGTTTAACCCATTTCTTTGGGGTCTTATGGTACATACCCATCATCACCCTTCCATTCATGGAAATAACACTCTCCCTCCAAATATTCCCTTGTTTTTCATGGTCTCCCTTAAAGATATGAACTGATGCTACTAGGAAACCCTGGGATTTGACTTCTGCCATTTGCAATCCATGTGAATTTGGACTAGTCACTTAACCTTTGTGTTGTCTCAGCTTTCTCATCTGTAAAATGAGGGGGTCCCAGATCTCAATCTATGATCCTTTCTTTCTGAGGACTGTATTGGTTTGTTAAAGAGAGGATTTGTGGGCAAATACACCCGTTTGATATGATTTTCTTTCTTCTTAATGGACTCAGGGTTCAGTAGTAGAGGAAAGAATCCTAGAATCACAGATTTGGAACTTAGAATGGACTTTAGAACTCATCAAGTCTAATTCACTCCTTTTACAGATAAGCAAACTGAACCCTGAAGACAGTAAGTGACTCATTCAAAGTCCTATGGCTAGAAAATAGCAAAACAGGTAGTTGAACACAAGTACTTTGACTCCAAATGCAGTACTCTCAATTACACAAGACTTTTCTCATAACTACTAATTTAAGCTCAAATCAATCACTTGGGTCTCAATAGAAATCACCTCAGTCCACCAAACACTTATTAAGCATCCACTATGTATAAAGTCCTGTGGACACAAAAGATAGAGATGTCACAGAACCAGCTCTCAGGAAACAATCTAATAGGAGGGAAATGGTATGTCCACAAATAACTATGATACAAGGGAAGGTGAGATCAGTAGAAAAGCACAGTATAAGGAGAAATATGAAGACAGAACACTTTTACCTAAAAGGCCAGGGAAGTCTTCACGGAAGAGGTAGTACCTAAAGAAGACTTTTTTCAAATATCAAATCTATAATTTCAGTGGCAGAGTATTGAAACTCCTAACCAATGCAGATCCTTCTTGTTATTTTTGATTACTTTCAATCATGTCTGATTCAAAGATGTCGGGTTTTCTTGGTAAAGATACTGAAGTGGTTTGCCATTTCCTCCTCCAGCTCATTTTACAGAAAAGAAACTGAGGCAAACAGGGTTATGTGACTTGACCAGGGTCACACAGCTAGTATCTGAAGCCGGATTTGAACTCATGAAGATGAGTCTAGCTGTCCATGCAGATCCTTACCTCTTCAGTAACATAGTCTTAGAGAGTTTCCTGAGCCACTGAGTTAAGGGACTTGTTGAGAGACTTCTAGCAAATATATGTTACTGGCAGGACCCAGAAGTCCCTGACTGAGGTCACCTGTGTGTGTGTGTGTGTGTGTGTGTGTGTGTATGTGTTGTTTTAAAGTTTGCGAAGGACTTTTCTTTTATCTCATTTGATTCTTATAACAACCACATAAGGTAGTCACTCAATAACCATTTACTAAACACTCGCTACATCTTAGGCTCTGTACTAAATTGAAGATTAAAAAAAAAATCTCTGGCCTCCAGGTTCTTGAATTCTAGAGGAATGGAAAACATATAAATAAATGGGTACAAGCAAGATGCATCCAAAACATTTATTAAGCACCTACTATCTGCCAGGCACCGTACTAAGAACTAGGAATACAAAAGGAGGAGAAAGTCCCTGCCCTCAAGGAGCTTACAGTTTAATGGGGGAGAGAATATGCAATAAATATATACAAAGCAACGAAAGGAAATGATTAACTGAGAGAAGATACTGGAATTAAGAGGGACTGAGGAAGGCTTCAGGTAGAAAGTAGGATTTTACTTGGGACTTAAAGGAAGCCAGGGAATTCAGCAGTCAGAGCAGAGAAGGAGAAAATATTCCAGGCACAGAGGACAATCAGAGAAAATTCCCAGAGCCAAGAGATGGAGCGTTTTGTTCCTGGAACAGCCAGGAGGCCAGAGTCCCTGCACCAAACAGTACGTGTCAGGGAGTAAGATTTAAGAAGACTGGAAAGGTAGGAAGTGACTAGGCTATTAGGGGCTTTGCATGCCAAACAGAGCATTTTGTATTTGATCCTGGAGGCCACAGAAAGCCACTGGAGTTTATTGGGGAGGGACGTGGAGGGGAAGTAATGTGATCAGACCTGTTCTTTGGGAAAATCACTTTAGTGGCTGACTGGAGGATAGACTGGAGTGGGGAGAGGCTGGAGGCAAGCAAACCCACCTATTTGCAATAATTCAGGTGATGAGGGCCTACACTAGAGTGTTGGCAATGTTAGGGGATGTAAGGGGGTGATCAGAGAAATGTTGCAAAGGTGAAATCAATAGGCTTTGGCAACAGATTGGACATGGGGTGTGAAAGATAGTATGGAGTTTAGGATGAAACCTGGGTTGCAAACCCAAAGAACTGGGAAGACAGCGTTGTTCTCTATAGTCATAGGGAAGGTGGAGTGGAAAGAAAGATAATGCGTTTTATTTTGGACATATGAAGTTTAAGATGTTGTAGTGCCAATGCAATATTTACAGCACCCATGATCAGGATCAAGACTGACTATAAATATCACATGATGGTCAATCATTAAAATATACTAGATTCTCCAGGTAGAAGACAGAACTGAAACATTTATTTAGACACCAGAAAACTGAATCCCCAAACCAGTAAGCCAATTCCATCATAGTACCAAAGATATTAAGAAGCCACAATAATGCTGAGAGCCACAGCATCTTTCAGCATTCCCTCAAACCAATACAAGATCAATATCTACTCACAAACCTCTCTATCTTCTTGCCTGAGCATCCTTTCTCCCCCACCATCTCACTAGCCCTGACTACCAGCTTTCTGTGGGCTCTGCATCCCTTCAGCAAACTCCTCCCACCACAGGCTCCATGTGACTATATTTAGCCTATTAGGGGATAGCATTTATCTTCACAGCAGGGAAGTTTCCTGTGGGCTCTGTTGCACCCTTTAGCACATTCCCTCTATCATAGGCTCCATGTGATTACATTCAGCCTATTAGGGGACGGAGTTTTCTTTCAAAGCAGGTGAGGTCTTCAAACTCCCCCCTAGGTCCATTAAGGGGCAGGGGAGGTCTTCAAATTTCCATTCCTATTACAAATGTCTATGGACATCAGTTCAAGATGTTTGAAAGGTAGTTGGAGATTCAAAACCGGCAGTAAACAGAGAGATCAGAGCAGGATAGGTAGATTTGAGAATCATCAGCATAGAGGTGGTAATTAAATCCATGGGAGCTCATGAGATCATGTGAAGCATCATAGAGGGAGGAGAGGGCCTAGGACATAACCCTGAGGAACACCTAAGGTTAGAAGGTGTGATATGGAAGAGAATCCAGCAAGAGACAGAAGGTAGATAGATAGGTAGGAGGAAAACCAGTAGTGTCCCAAAGCCCTAGATGGAAAAGAGTATCAAGGAAGAGAGCTATCTGTAGTGTCAAAGATCTAGGTAGAGAATGAGGATTGAGAAAAGGCCACTGGACTTGGCAACTAAAAGATGATGAGTAACTTTGGAAGCAGTTTCCATAAAATGATAATGTCAGAAGCTAGACTTCAAGGAGTTAAGAAGAAAGAGAGGAGAGAAAGTAGAGGCACTTATGGTAGATGAGGGGTTTAGCTACAAAGGACTGAAGAGACATAGGATGATAACCTAGCAAAGATGGAAGGATCATAAAAGGATTTTTTTTCAGGGTAGCAGAGACATAGGCATGTTTGTAGGCAGTGGGAAATGAGCCAGTAGAGAGAGATTGAAAATAAGTGAAAGAGTAGGCATGACAGAGGGGGCAATGTGTCGGAGGAGACCAGATGGAACAGGATCACTTAAACAAGTAGAGGGGCGAGCCTTGGTAAGGAGCCACTTCATCATGTGAGACAGGAGTGAAGGAGAAGAAAGGGTAATAGGAGATGAAGAAGAGGGGAGAAGAGGCGGTTCACAGCAAATGGCCTCAATTTTTTGTGTAAAATATGAGGCAAGCATCTCAGTTGAGATAGTGGGGGAAGGGGAAGTCAAGGAAGGTTTGAGGAGGGAAGAAAAGGTTTGGAAGAGTCACTATAGCAAGTGGGATAGTGAGTTGATAAGGGAAGTACAGTAGAATTGCTTAGGAGCAGTAAGGGTGCAGTAATTTGTAGCAGAGCCATTCAGAACAGTTGCATTATATTTTTCCAACTGCATTCGGCAGCAAAGTTGACAAATGGTGGTAACGATCCAAGAGCTGAGGCTTGGCTGGTGTAATCAGAGATATAAGGAGTCTAAGGATTCAAGAGAGGAAGACAGCATAGAACAGAATTGGTTTGCCAAGGGATCAAGATGAGGAGAAGAGGACAGGCTGGCTAGTACAGGGAGAGAATTGACGGGGAAAGGGTGGTCACAGTGTGGACAAAGAGTCTGGTTTGGTAAGGGAAGACAGTGGGAAAGGTGAAAAGCCAAGAGATTATGATTGGATAAGGAGATTTCAGAATTCTTGAACATAGAGGTGGTGCATGTAGGGGTGATAGCAGGATCAAGGCTATTGTTAACCTTTTTTTTCTAACAGATAAGGAAATAGAGGTTTGAAAAAGTTAAATAAGTTATACATATCTGAGCCCAATCATTAATGACACCCAAGTCCAGGGCTCTATCAAGTACGCCATACCATCTCAAGCAAAGAAACTTCAGTAGACTGAGAGTGATTGGGGTTGAGGAGGGGAGCAGGCAGTAAAAAGGAATTTCACATACTGCAGGACTACGTGAGCAAGGGCAAATTGAGAATGGGGAAGAAAGTTTAGAAGGAATGTATATGAAAGGGTAGTAATATAAAAGAAGTCTAAAGAAATTTAGTTGTACATCCAACTGGAACTTGAAATACACAGGCACTGTGGTTGGGAGATCCATCCTGCCCTACCGAAAAGTGACATAGGAGAGAATAGACTGGGGGAGGGGGACACACTGGGATGGCTGTTTTGGGGCGGTGGGTGGGGGAAAGAGGGGGAGAAAATATGTAACTCAAAATCCTGTGGAAATGAATGATGCAGAATAAAATAAAATTTAAAAAAATTTAAAAAAAAAGAAATTTAGTTGTGATCAGATTGTAGACAGTCTTATGTGAGACAATGAGCTTATACTTTTTTTCAGTAGCCATGAGGAAGTTTTTTTGTTTTGTTTTGTTTTGTTTTTTAAGGAAGGGAGTGATTCAATTAGAAAAATACATTTGGAAGATTACTCACATGGTAGAAAGAAGGATGGTTTGGGGAGGAGATAGATATAGTTCTGGAAATAAGAACAATGAGACAAAAGAAAGCAATATAGGTAAAAAGGAAAGAAAACTAGCCCACTTTACTGATGATATGATGCTTTACTTAGAAAGTCCTAGGGAATCAGAAAAACTATTGATTGAGACAATTTATAACTTCAGCAAAGTTGCAAGCTACAAATAAACCGTTTATAAAAATCAACAGTATTTCCACACAATAACAACAAAATCCAAGAGGCAATAATAGAAAAGAAAATCCCACTTGAAATAATTGCAAAATGGTAAATATCTGAGGCTCAAACTACCAACACACACAAAATACTTGTATAGATTCAATCACAAAGTGTTCCTTAGAGAAATAAAGGATAACTTAAATAACTGGAGGAATGTTCAGTATCATGGCCAGGTCATGTCAATATAAGTAAAATGAAAGATACTGTCAAAGTTAACTTATATTTTCAATGCTGTATCAACCAAATTATCAAAGGGATAATCTACAGAACTCAATAAAATTTAAAAAATTTCACTGGGAAAAATGAAAAACCTACCAAAATATCATTTCGGAATATGCGGAATGAATATTCGGGCATTCGAATATCAAAGGAAATAATGACAAGACATAGGGGGGTGAAGGGAGAGTAGCTCTTCTAGACCTGAAACTACAAAATAACAATAATAATGATGATAATAATAATAATATCAAAACCATCTGGTTAAAAAACAGAGAGATAGATCAATGAAACATATTAGAAAAGAGAAAATCAGAAACAATGGGACTCAGTAACACAGTGCTTAATAAACTGGAAAACATAAATGACTTAGGAAAGAATTCCCAATTTAATACAAAATTGCTGGAAAAACTAGAAATCATTCTGCCAGAAATTAATGCTTAGATGAACTCTTCACACTATATCCCACAACATATTCTAAATGGTACATAACCTTAATATAAAATGAAGAACATATTATAAAATATTTAAAGAAAAGCAGATCACATACTTTTCACAGCTATGAGTAGATGTACTCTTAACTAAGCAAAGCATAGAAGTAATTACAGAAGATAAACTAGATAATTTTGATTACATGAAACTGAAAAGCTTCCTGCACAAACAAAATGAACGTACCTAGGTTAAGATGAGGAGTGATTAAATAAAAAAAATCTTTGTATCAGATTTCTCTGATAAGAGTTTGGTATCCAAGATATATAAACAATTAACATATTCCCATGAATGTGTATATAAAACAAAAAGTCATTCCAAATAATAAGTAGTCAAAAAATATGAACAAACAATTCTCAAAAGAAGAACTAAAAACTGTTAACAACCACGGGAAAGAATGTTCCCTGTCAAATAATAAGAGAAATGCAAATAAGACAGTCCTGAGGTTTCACTTCACACCCTGAAAACTGGCATAGATGACAAAAGATGGAAATAGTCAATGTTGGAAGGATTTGGGGAGAATTAGTCCATTTTTGGTAGAGCTATTAAGAAGTTCATCTGTTTTGGAAAACAATTTGGAATTATGCAAATAAAGTGACTAAAATGTCCACACGCTGGTAAAGCCAAGCAGGAGCCGCTCTCCAGAGGACTGTTGCTGTGAACAGCATTAAGGTTCTGATTACATAGTATTGTAACTCTCTATTTATTCAGCAGAAAACTAAGGCAAAACATTCACAGAAACCAAATTACAGCATTCACAATGTTATAACATAAAAACATATCACTAAAGTGGCCACATAGTTTTCACCAAAGTGGCCACATAGTTTTAAACAAAAGATATCATTAAGGAACAAGCCTCCTTAAGGGACACAAAGTACAAAGGTCAGAGTTCTCCACTCCTAGGTCACATTGTCTTAATCTCTCAGTCAAAAAGTCTTCTTTCTTCTTGATTGGAGATTAGTTTCCAATCATCCTTAACTCTATCATCCTTAAGAGGTGCAAGGTACAGAGTACAAAAGTCGCCCACCCCTAGGCCACAGTAAATCATGATCTTCTCAGTCAGCACTAAGTACCCAAGGAAAGGTCTTTTTAGCTTGACTTGAGGCTGGCTCTCAAATTCCATGGTTCCTCTTCCATGGGTCCAGCTTCTGCCTGAATCTACCCAACTGTCACATGGATTCAAAATGCAGGCAGCTCTCAGCTCCTCATCCAGTTCCTGTTCCACACTGAAGTTCACAGTGTCCAGTCCACCTCAAGTTCTTCCCAGTTTCTGTTTCTGGGAAGACAAAGCTTAACAGGGCTAAAAACAACACTCATACACATTGCTGGCACCATCATCAATTCACTTTCTGTCTGTGAAATCAACACAGACCTACAAACAAAGTCTGAAAACTCAACACAAATCATCAGTATAGTCCTAGGACCTCAGAAACCCTCCTCTAGGGCTTCTGCAAACAGACAACAAGAAAATCCTTTTTCAGGGCTTCCAGTAAGATCCCAAGGCTTCTATATGAAGTATTACAAACACAAATCAACACAGACAGAATAGACAGAGTGCCAGGACACCATAAGTTTTCTCCTTCTCAACTCTGCCACCACAAGTGTTCCCTTCTCAGTTCTGCTCTCTCTCAGCTGGTGCTCAGCTTTTTATCTGGTCATTAGCTCCTCCCTGTTCCACACACTTCTTATGTCCTTCCTGTTCCTGTCTTTAAGCTAACCCTAAAAATTCCAGTGATGAGAAGAAAGTCTTCACATACATTATTTATAGCAATATTTTTTTTTATCATAGAAAAGAAATGGATATAAATGGATGTCCACAACTGGGGAATGGCTAAACAAATTATGATACATGAATGTCATGCAATATTACTGTGTTATAGATAATAAATATGATGAATACAGAAAAACACAGATTTATACAATTTGCAAAGCCGCAGAAACAAGAAAATAATATACATGACTACAACATAAATGAAAAGAACTACCACAAAGCAATCAAAAGTAAATGTTCACAAAATTACAAAGAACATACATGGCCCTATATGGGAAAGCCCCTTTACCCTACTTTTTTGCAGAGATGTGAGATCTATTGTGATAAGCTGTGTGTATCTTTCCAGATTTTTTTCAATGTATTGATCAGTTTTGCTGATCTTTTCTCTTTAAAAATTATTGTTTATTTGGGGCTGCTAGGTGGTGCAGTGAATAGAACACCAGCCCTGGAGTCAGGAGGACCTCGGTTCAAATTCCGCCTCAGACACTTAACACAGAAACTAGCTATGTAATCTTGGGCAAGTCACTTAGCCTCAATTGCCCTTCAAAAAGCAAAAAAAATATTATTGTTTATTATATGGGATGGCTCTTTGGGAAAGGAAAGAAGAGGGGTACTGAGAGAAATTTTGGTGATACAAAACACCAGATCAACAAAATTTTATAAATCAATAAAAATCAATAGATAATCAATCAATAAGTAAATAATAAATTCTATAAATCAATCTGTAAATAATCAATAAATTTTATAAATCAATAAATAATAAATAAAAATGTATAAATATCCCCAAAAGTTCATCATATGTGGCCTTATATTGTTTTTGAATTAGAGCTGTCAAAAAAATGAAATAGACTGCTTTGTATAGTTAGAACCCCGTAAGAAGGCAGTATACATAGTGAATAGGCTTTTGAAGATTTGGGTTTAATTCCTACCACCACTAGTTCCTGCCATTTATTGTCTGTTTGACCCTGGACAAATCAATTATTTAAAGTCTCTGAACCTCACTTTCTCATCTGTAAAAAACAAGGAGAATAACACCTATCCCATAGGATTGTTATGAGATGCCAATGGAATCACATATTTCAAAATGATTTGCAAATTTTAAAGTGTGATATAAAATATCTGTCCTTATTCCAAGGAGCTCATCAAAGCTCAAAGGATTCAAGTGGACAAACTGATGTTGTAGATACCATAGATGGGTTGTGCACTGAATGGAGGTTCAAACAGACAGATTTTTCATAATATTCCACCATTGAAAATGTTGAAAGAGTGGTAAGGATAGTGCTGCAGGAGGGAGAGAGATCATTGTGGGTGTCTGTGTACAAAGAAGGCTTCATGGGGAACATGGGACTTGAGCTAAGTGTTAAAATGATTAGGACTTGTATAACTCCTATACAAGAGATTGGGCATATCATCTGGGGGTCTCCCATTGCATCCTGGGTCATCTCTAGTCATCCTGATGAATATCTGGGCACTTGCCACAGATGGCTTTGGAGGAGAAAGTGAGACTGATGATCTTGCACAGCCCTCCCTCACTCAAATCAAAGTCAACTGCAAGTCATGTCATCATTTCCTTGATGCCATGGTCCTCTTCTAAAATGAAAGACAAGCACAAATATCATCTCAGGAGCAGCAATTATAAGCAAAGATGAAGAAGTAGAAGTGAGTAAGTCCTGATTGGGAGAAGGTAAATTAAAAGTGTATTACAGTGAACAAAGCAATCTGAGTACAAAGTAAAATGTGAGGAGTAGTGATTGATAAAGTAGAACTAGAAACGGGGAGGCAGGGCCCAAATGGTAGAACGTCTTGAATGCCAGTCCAAAGAGGTTGGGAAACTGTGGGGAACAAGTGAAGGGTTTTGTGCAGGTGTTTTAGGAAGCATAATCTGGAAGTTGTATACAGAACAGATTAGAGGTTTAATTTAAGAGGCAAGGAGACCATAAGAGCATAAAATTTAGAGCTGAAAGGGGTCTGAGAAATTATCTAGACCAAAACCTTCATTTTACAGGTGTAGAAACTGAGGTCAAGAGGTGAAGCAATTTGCCCAAAATCACACAGCTAGTTATGGAAAACAATTTGGAATCATGCAAATAAAGTGACTAAAACATCCACGCTCTTTGACCAGAAATTCTCTTAGTAGGCTTATAGCCCAAAGATGCCCATGATGAGAAGAAAGTATCCACATACACTATTTGTAGCAAAGCTATGATAAGATTTATTGTTGACTTTATTAAGGATAAATTGATCGTAGCTGTGACTGAGACAAAACTGAAGAAACTCCAAAGTATGGTCCATGGATTACTGGTAGTCCCTAAGAATCCTCCCAGGGTTATAAAATGACCATATGAAACTGTTATTTTTAAAAGTTTAGGGTTTTTTTTTTTCTCCTACTTGGTATATAATATAGGTAGTCTCACCTGTGTAAATGTGGAATCCGAAGTTCCTATACCCCCACTCCCACCTTAGAAGACTATATAAGCTTTTGGAGGTCAGGAACTGTTTCAGAATTGTCTTT
>CM053590.1:143449446-143470919 GCA_028646515.1 Pseudochirops corinnae | reverse complement strand
GTCCCAAATTGCTGGGGTTTTCCCAGCTGCCAGGGCTTTTAGGAGGCTGCTGGGTCCCTTCACAGCTCTGGCTCACTGAAAAAAAAAACCTCAGGACCACCACCCAAGACCACAATCTGGATCCAGGCCACTCAACGTGAGAGCACTTGGCCCCCCTGCTGTCTGCCGGCCAGGAGCTCTGAAGCGGCAATGTGGAGGCGGGTGCAGAACCTCCGCTCTCCGCTTCCCAGCCCTGGAAGCAGCTTGGCTGGACCTGCTTTTCTTTCCCAGTTTTTAGCCAAGTTCTACTAACTTTATCTTTTTTTTTGCCCTTTATCTTATGGCTTGAAAATTCTGGATCCTGCCACAGCTGTGGCAGATCTGCTCTCCTCAAGCTCCAGCCATGGCAGGGCTTGGCTAGTCCAGCTGCCCCTGGGGCAAAAACCACCGTTTCAGACTGGGCTGGTTTCTACTCTCAGAGTTGAAATGGTCACTTTGAGCCAAGCTGCCTTCAGCAGGAAATATATCTGTGTGTGTTTTAGAGCCCTAGAATTTGTTTAGAGTCATATTTTTTGGGTATTTGATGTGGCTGTATTGGAGCTGCAATTTCTTGCTGCTCCTATGCCGCCATCTTGGCCCAGGCAGTGGATTTTGTATTTTGTCCTAGAGTCAATAGGCAGCCACTGAAGATCTTTGAGTAGGGAAATGATATGGTCAGATCTGTTTTAGAAATATCAATTTGGCTGCTCTGTTAAGGTTGGATTGAAGCGTGCAGAAGTCAGAAGTAGGCAAAGCAGTTAGTAAGCTATTATAATAATATAGATAGGAAGCAATGAGGAAGCAAACTAAGAAGGAAGGTGTATGAATGGATAGAAGGGGAAAGATGCCAGAGATGTTGTGGGCATACACAAGACTTGGTAACTATTTGGCTGTGCAGGTTCAAAGAAAGGGAATGTGTCAAAAGTTGAGAGCCTGGGTGACTGGAAGGAGGGTGATATCATTAAAAGTCACCTAGAGGAAGATGTCTAGAACATAATTGATAATTCAAGACAGGAGTACAGAAGAGAAATTAAGCTTGGACCACATGCATGCATTGATTGTGGGCCAAATATCCTGTATGTACCTTATTTGTACATAGCTGTTTGATGTGAGTTAGCCTGTGAGTTCCTTGCAAGCAGGGACTGTCTTGCCTTTGCCCCCAGTATTTAGCACAGTGAATGGCACATGGTGGATACTTAATAAATGTTTACTGGCCGACTGCACCTATGAGGGCTGGATATGCAGATCTGAGAATCAACTGAATAAAATAACAACTGAACTTAGAAGATTTCTGAAGATCACCAAGGGAGAGAATGAGGAAATAGAAGAAAAGTGGGTTCAACTCAGAGCCTGAGGCTGCCCAAGACTGACAGGGCCTTAGTGGGTGGGAAAGGGATGATGATTCAGCAAAGACTTGGAAGAAATAGTTAGACAAGTACCAGGAGAACCAAGAGAGAGCTACGGGGAGAGAGAGTGTCCAGGAGGAGGGGGTGGTTGACAATGTCAAAAGTGCTCAAGAAAAGACTGACCACTTCAAAATTAAGAGGCTACAAGGCAGTGGTTCTGGTGCATTTCCACATCTACCAATCTCAAAGCAGAGAGAAAGTCATTTTCTTTTTGTTTTGATGAACCTGCTTTTTGGCTCTCCCTCAATCAGATTCAATGTGCTCTTCAGATTTTCATGGAATTTGCCATAAATAATAATAACCCGGGGGCGGCTAGGTGACAGTGAATAGAGCACTGGCCCTGGAGTCAGGAGGACCTGAGTTCAAATCTGGCCTCAGACACTTAACACTTACTAGCCATGTGACCTTGGGCAAGTCATTTAACTCCAATTGCCCTGCATTCCCCACCTCCAAAAAGCAATAATAATAACTCATATTTCGTAATCCTTTAAGGGTTTCAAGGTACTTTGCTCATAACCCCATAAGGTAGATAGTCCAAGTATTATCCTCATTTTATAGGTGAAAACCCTGAGGCTCTGAAATGTCAAGTGACTTGCCCAGTAACACACTATTAAGTGCCAAAACCAGGACTCAAATTTAGGCCACTTGAATCTAAGACTTCACCATTCCCTAACTTTGTTTCATTTTTTTTTTCACTTTCTGTGTATCCCCATTGTTTAGCACAATGCCAGGCACATAATAAATGGTTTTGTTTCTTTTTTTTTTTTTTTGGAAGGAGAAAGGCAAGGCAATTGGTGTTAAGTGACTTGCCCAAGGTCACACAGTAAGTGTGTCAAGTGTCTGAGGCCGGCTTTGAACTCAAGTCCTCCTGACTCCAGGGCCTGTGCTATATTCACTGTGCCACCTAGCTACCCATTAATAAATGTTTATTAACTGATTGATAATATACCAGATTCTAGGCTAAGTTCTGGGTGTGTATCAACCACAAAATGTAAGTCAATCAGCCAACAAACATTTCTTAAAGCCTTCAGCATGCAATAAAGTCCTTGAAAAAGAAAGATTCCATGTATACCAACAGACTTATATCAGCACCTTTTGTGGGAGGAAACAAAGTAGATGCCCATCAGTAGTACCTGAATAGAATGGAAGATTATTGTGCTGTAAGAAACAATTACTGTGCTGTAAGAAATAATGAATACACAAGAAGCATGGGAAGACTTACATGAACTGCTGCAGAGTGAAGTGAGCAATACACAAGAAGCATGGGAAGATTTACATGAACTGCTGCAGAGTGAAGTAAGCAATACACAAGAAGCATGGGAAGACTTACATGAACTGCTGCAGAGTGAAGCAAGCAGAACCAGGAAAACAATATACATAGTGACTACAACAATGTAAATGAAAACGACAACCACTACAAAACAAACGCATATGATATGTATAACTGGTATCAAATTGTTTGCCTTCTCAGTAGGTAAGGGAGTAGTGGAAGAGGGAAAAAGAATTTGCAACTCAAAATTTGAAAAAAAAAAAGTTAAAAATAAGTAAATTTAATGAATTTTAAAAAGGAGACTGAATGGATGCTTCCTCCTTCCCCCTGCACAAAATGGTGCATTAATTTTAATACCATTAGAAATTACCTTTTTGGGGCGGCTAGGTGGTTCAGTGAATAGATCACCAGCGTTGGAGTCAGGAGGACCTGAGTTCAAATTCAGCCTCAGACATTTAACTCTTACTAGCCATATGACCTTAGGCAAGTCACTTAACCCCAATTGCCCTGCCTTCCTCCCTCCAAAAAAAGAAATTGCCTTTTTCTACCTGTCCTTCAATTCCCATTTTCTATTTGGCTGAAGGCATTTTCTCTCTGTGTAAAAGAAAAGGTCGAAACTCTTAGAAGGTTAAGGATGCCACTCCAAGATCCAAGCTGAGTTCCTGTAAGGTTTGAAGTATTTATCTCATTTACCTTTGAAGCAGATAATGTGTTCTTCATGGTCATTCATTGATGGGGCCTGAGGTCCCCTGGCTATAAGGCTGTTTAAGAATTCTGAAGATTCTATTTCAAGGCCAAGCCCAAGCATAACTGTGAAGTCAACAGTTTGGTATGGGCCACCATCCCACCACACTAGACTTCCCTTTCAGGATATTCCCCTCTACAATCACTTTCCTTCTGAGTTTTCTCATTTATAAAATGAGGGGGTTGAATTCTTCTTCTAAGGTCCCTTAACAACTCTAAATCTATGATACAATGGTCCTCAGATCCTGATTTCAGATACTCAGTGCCCCTCATATGTCTCTCCAGTTGCCCTACTTTTGGGGCTTTAAAAGTATGTCTGTATTCTCTCATGACAAAAAAATGCTATCTAAAAAAAAAAAATGCTATCTACCTCCAGAAAGAGAACTGATGAATTCTGAGTGCAGATTGAAGATTTTTTTCACTTCTTTATTTTTCTGGCTTTTTTTTTCCCAGCTTGACTACTGTGGAAATATGTTTTCTATGACCTCATACATATAATGGGTATCATTTTTCTCGCCTTCTCAATGGTTGCTGGTAGGGATGGAAGAAGGGAGAGTATTTGGAACTGAAAATAAAAATTTAAGGAAAAAAAGGATGTCTGTCCTCCCCAGACCAAACACCTATTTCCTCAATGATTTCCTTTCTACCTGTTAGAATTCTATTTTGTGACCAATGATCACACGCTCTGGGTTAACTTAAATTGAGTTCAATATTGGGGGTTTCTCAAAAAATCATATGTCTTAGATTTGTTTTGCCTCCATAGAAAGTTTCATCTGGGAGCCTCAGAATATAATTCATGGTTAGATTTGTGTCAAAATAAATAAATAAATAAATGAAAGCCCTCAACTCTGAGAGTCACTGTGGCTTAGTAGAAAGCACTCAAGACTTGGAGTCAGAAGACCTGGGTTCGAGGTTCAGGTCAGCTCCTTGACCTCTCTGGGCCTCAGTTTTCCTTAGAAGTAAAATGAAGAATTTGGATCCAGTGACCTCCAAGGTCCCCCCAAGCTCTAAACCCATAGTCTATGAACATCTGTTCAAGCACTCTAGATTATAATACATGTTAGGTACAAGACAACTTTTATTTCATCTCAGAAAGAATGCAGAAATCAAAAGTAGCCCCTCGGCATAATGTTCCCACCTTTCTAGTGAATCCATCTTCTACCTGTCTCCCTACTAGAGACCCATCTATTTCTCTAGACCCCATGGTGCCAACTTTTGATTTGAACTTCTCTCAAAAAGGAAACAAACTTGCTAGAGAAAAAAACCTCTCCCACCCCAAAAAAAGTTCAGTGAGTCCCACTTACACTACAGGAACTGAGAGAGGTTCCAGACTTATGGCAGTACTCTAAGGTCTTATACTTTTCCCTAAAAAAAAATGTATTTAAGGTACTTGCTTTGGCCTCATTCCTTTCTCACTTTGAAACTGAACTCCTCATGTGTTCAATCATCTAAACACAGGATGTGTAATGTTTTAATAAAAAATAAGCTTCTTGAGGGTAGAGACCATTCCTTTTCCTTGTCTTTATTTCCTTGTCTCAGGTGGTCACTGAGCCTGGAGTCAGAAAAACCTGAGTTCAAATCTGACCTCAAACACTTACTAGCTATGTGACCTTGGGCAAGTCACTTAACCCTGTTTGCCTCAGTTTACTCATCTGTAAAGAGGATCTAGAGAGGGAAACGGCAAACTACTTTAGTATCTTTGCCAAGAAAACACCAAGGGGTGGCTAGGTGGCTCAGTGAATAGAGCACCGGCCCTGGAGGCAGGAGGACCTGAGTTCAAATTGGGCCTTAGACACTTAATACAAAACTAACCATGAGACCTTGAGCAAGTCACTTAACCCCAATTGCCCTACCTTCCACCCTCCAAAAAGCTAAAAAAAAAAAAAAAAAAAAGAAAAGAAAAGAAAAGAAAAAGAAAAAGAAAACCCCAAGTCAGACCACTAAGAGCCAAACACAACTGAACAACCAAGCCAATCTTCCTCTCCTCTGACCTCCTTGTTTAAGCAATTCATGGGAGAAACTGAGAACGAGGTCTAGGGTTTTGTTCTTCTATATCAAGATTCAGTTTCCAAGAGGCTAATGTTGCCCCAACTCATTCTAAAAGTCTACATCCCTAGAACTCTCAAAAAGGATTTCTTTCTGAGATTGTCTTCCGTCTCTCCTATGTATATCTCATAGGTACCACGGTTATTTGAATGTCCTCCGCCATTTAAATGTGAGCTCCTTAAGGCCCTTGTTTTTGCCTTTCTTTGTATTCCCAATGCTTGGTACCTGTCTTGATTCACAGTAAGTACTTAATAAATGCTCATTAACTGACTAAAGCATTTCAAGACCTGTTCTTGTTTTATATAAAGTGGAACCTCTTTAAGAATTCTGAAGAATATTTCAAAGAAAACCAAAGCTTTATTGATGGATTTTACCAATACTTATCTGGGAAAGTAGGGGATATCCCAAATGGGGATTTTGCCTTTGGGACTGCATCAACCACAGCAAAGCCTTCATAAATTGTAGGGTAGAGTGGAGTGTTTATATAAGCAAGGGTTTATAGGACTCTGGATGAGTAGGTATTCACCAGGAGTTATATAAGTGAGTTATTCAAACCCTGTTTGACTCACAAAAGTGACTTATAAAAAAAAAATTCACCAATTAGAATGACTAGTCATAGTATAACTTCTTCCAGGGCTAGTTGCACTTTTTTTTTTCCAAAAAGAAATCTGTAAATATAAGCTGTCTAGAAACTCAAATGAAAAATTCCCCTGGTAGAATTTTATACAGTTAAGCAAGCAGACAACAAGAAATATTTTTCTAGGACCTGTATGTACAAAAATATTTATAGCAGCTCTTTTTGTGGTGGCAAAGAATTGGAAATCAAGGGGATGCCCATCAATTGGGGAATGCCTGAACAAGTTGTGGTATATGAATGTAATGGAATACTATTGTGCTGTAAGAAATGAGGAGCAGATGGACTTCATAATAACCTGGAGAGACTTACATAAACTGAAGTTGAGTGAGAAGAGCAGAACCAGGAGAAATTTGTGCACAATTACAGACACAACATATGTGTGACAACTAACTTTGATAGACTGGGTTCTTCTCAGGAATCCAAGGTTATAAGACAACTCCAAAAGACTCATGATGCAAAGAGATAAACACATCCAGAGAAAGACCTACACGGTCTGAATGCAGATTGAAGCAAACTACTTGCTCTTTCTCTCTTTTTATTGTTTGGTTTTGTTTCCTCTTTCTCATTATTCATTCCATTGGTTATAATCTTTCTTTACAACCTGACTAATGTTTAATGTGAAGGTATCTGTAGATCCTATATTTGATTGCATGCCACCGTGGAGGTGGCGAGAGAAAGGAGAGGGAGAGGGAGAAAATTTGAAACTCAAGGGATTGTGGAACTGAATGTTTTAAACTAAAAGTAAATAAATAAATTTTTTTTAAAAAAGAAATATTTTTCCATGGAGATGGTGGGGGACTTTCTCCATACTCCTCGCGTTACATTATATGGCCAGCTGCCTACACACAACACCAGCACTGGCAATATTTACTTTGGCCTCATTTCTTTCTCACTGTGAAATTGAACTCCTCGCATGCTGAATCATTTAAACACAGGATGGGTAATATTTCAATAGAAAATAAGCTTCTTGAGGATAGGGACTGTTCCTTTTCCTTGTCTTTATAGTCCCAATACTTAATATGTGCCTTGCAAACAACAGGAACCTAATAAAGGAAGAATTAAAGTGAACTTGGTATATGGAAAAAGTTATGGACTTGAATCAAGTGCTGGATTCAAGTCATGGAACTGACTCTTGTTTTGTGACTGTGGGCAAGTCACTTCACCCAAAGTAACTACTTCATGGGGTTGTTGCGAGGAATGTCCTTTTCAAAGTCTTATGCCATCAAAATATTGATGGCCTGAGGTATTGCATGTTGATTTTTATCGTAAGTCACCCTCAAGATTATGTTGTTGTTCAGTTGTGTGACTCCATTTGGGGGTTTTCTCGGAAAAGATACTTGCCATTTCCTTCTCCAGTTAATTTTACAGATGAAGAACTGAGGAAAACAGGGTTAAGTGACTTGTCCAGGGTCACACATATAGTGTCTGAGGATAAATTTGAACTCAGGAAGATGAGTCTTCCTGACTCCAAACCCAGTGCTCTATCCACTGAGCCACCTAGCTTCCCCTTCAAGATTATAGCCTTGTCTCAGGTTATAGCATAACCTTGTTCATGGGGCCCACAAGTTTGTTTTATTGTAGTTTTTTTTTTTTTTTTGGCAACTCTATTTCAATATAATTGGTTTCCTTTGTAGGGAGAAAGGAATGGAAAAAACCATTTAAATGCCTACTATGCACCAGGCACTAAACTAAGTACTTTACAAACATCTCATTAAATCTTCATAATTACCCTGGGAAGTAGGTGCTATTACGACCCCCATTTTATAATTAAGGAAACTGAGGCAAAGAACCATAAAAATGAATTGTCCAGGGTCACACAGTGTCTGAGGTTGAATCTTTTTTTTGGAGGGGGGAAGGCAAAGCAATTGGGATTAAGTGACTTGCCCAAGGTCACACAGCTAGTAAGTGTGTCGAGTGTCTGAGGTTGGATTTGAATTCAGGGCCTCCTGATTCCAGGGTCTGTGCTCTATTAACTGCACCACCTAGTCACCCCTCTGAGGCTGAATTTTAATTCAGATCTTCCTGACTCCAGACCCAGCATTCTATCCACTGTGCCATCTAGCTGCTTTTGTAATGTTAGATGTTTTGTTTTATGCTTTTAAAAGCATTATTCTATCAAGAATCCTTGTGTGAGCTTCACCAGACTGTCAGCAGGGTCCATGACATGCACTCAAAAAGGCTAAGAAGCCCTTCTCTAGTGAGAAGGTTTCCACTAAAATTAGTGCACAAATTTAGAGGATGTATAGTCAGAAAGGACCTTGGAAAGATCGTGCACCCCCAAGCCCCTCATTTTATAGGTGACACTGAAGGTTGAGAGTCTTGCCTAAGCTTGTAAGCAGGAGAGGTCTTCAAACCCACAGCCTTTGAGTCCAAATTCAGGTCTCTCTCTGCTGTCTGAATGTGCTTCTCTGAGTTCCCTTACCCTCAGCGTCCCAAGCTCCACTTGGTAAGATGCCCTTCCTAGAAGCCATTGGGCATGGGTGTCCTTTCTAATTCATCCCAGTTTGTTTTATCGCTGGATAATGTGCTGGATTTCTTAATTAAATTTAGTTCTTTGGGAGCTGTTTCTGTAGGTGTTATAAATAATAGAATGGAATCTGCATCCAGAATTGTAAAAATTAATTTCCCCTGCCTGGCATACTGTGCTGTTATTATTTAGTTATTTTTTATGGCTGGTTCAGTGCCCAAGAAGGGGCCCAGAACAAGGGAACTAAGGCTGTGTCTTTGCCACAGTAACAGAAGAATTCTGAGAATAATAATAGTAAAAAAATAATAGTAATGGCTGACATTTATAGGGAGGTTTGCAAAGGGCTCTCAATATAGTCTCTTTGGATTCTCCCAACTGCTCTGTAAGATAAGTGCTTTTAAAAAAACTATCACCCATGATTCATTAGCATAGGTAGCTCCCAGTGAGGAAACTCTCTCTACCAAAGCAGGTCAGCATTATTTCTTCAGCTTTTAAGTCTTACAGAGTTGCCTGGGCTACTATGACTTACCCATCACACAGCTAGCACATCTGCCCCCCAGAATACTGGGATGTGAACCCAGTTCATCCTACCTCTGATGTCACTTCTCTATCCATAACACTCAGCTAACATTTAGGTAAATATTACAGAGATTATTATTTTCATTTCATGGCTGAAGAAATTGAAGCTGAGAAAGATTAAATACCAGATTCAGAGAGAGAGTGAATATTCATGAGAGGATTTGAGTCTAGGTCTTTCTGGCCATTCAGCCATGCTTCCTTTCATCGTTCCTCTCCTTTCTTTTTTGTTGTCATTGATACATTTCTTAAATAAATTTATAAATCAATTTCTTACTTTTTTCTATTAAAAATTTGTTTTCTCTACCTCCCTCCTCACCTCTCCTCCCCTCCCCCACTCGCACAATTGAAAACAAATAAAACTCACATGCATAATTAGGCAAAATAAATTCCTGCATTGGGCAAGTCCAAAAATATGTGTCTCATTCTGCCCCCCTGAGTTCAGTACCTCTCTATCGGGAAGTAGATAGCATGTTTCATTCTAACTTTCAAGAGTGGGCAAGACTGTTCGTTCTCCTGATGTTACTTTGAAGAGTTTGGCTACTTTCATTAATTAACAAAACACTTCTATAGTTTTAGGATCACACACTTAAGAGATCAGAGGAATCTTCAAGGTCATCTAACATCATTATCTCATTTTAAAGGTGAGGAAACTGAGGCTGAGAAGTTAAATGATTTGCCCAAGGTCACACAGGTGGTAAAAGGCAGAGCTGGAATCTGAGCCAAGGTTCTCTAATGCCTAACCTAGTATTCTTTCCTCTATATTACAAAGCCTCCCTCTGTGCTCTTCCACAGCATATTGAGATTTGAATAAGATATCAATTAGGTTTCTCTCTGAATACAAGAGGGAATATGCCATTGTCAAGTAAAGCACTATATGCTTATAAGGAAGTATTAGACTTGTGTCTAATGACTTTCAAATGGTTGGTTGTCTTGCCACATCTGGCAAGGGACAACAGAGTAACGCTTACTAAGCTTCTGTGTTAGTGTCTTAATGGCCTTGGTCCTTGTGTACATGTAGCTCTCTCACTCATGTCTCACTAGCTCAGCAAGAGAGTGATGCAAACACCTGCAACCATCCGTAGGCAATGGGTAGACATAATGGCTTTATGACAGATTATAACACAATTTGGTACGTGGGGCAAGTAGCATCAGATGTGGGAAGGGAACTTGGCTCATCTGGGGGTGCATATCGGATGTGAGGTTGTAGCATGGGATATACTAAAGTTTCTGTCCTTCCACAAGACTATATACCCTGGTGCCTTCCACAGTTCCTGACTCCCAGGGGGAGTAAATGTTGTTGTTGCCATTCATTCTCAAAGAGAACCAATGACATCACGAGGGTGATATTTTAACTTGCACATGAATTGGATTTAAGTGAAGTAGTACTGTGCAAAGTTGTCAGTCCCTCTCTTTTCTCCAGAGTCACTGAAGGCCAATGGCAAGACAAAAATCAAAACAACTGACAATAGCTTGGGATGCAATGCAGCCTGAGATTATGCTATGAGTGTCCCCTAAATTCACTGCCCTGGGACAAAGTTCTCATTGTCCTGCCTTAGTTATGGCTTTGCTAAACATGTGTGATGAACAAGAATCATCAGGTGGTTAAAGGACTTTGGATCCTTTAGAGAAAAACAAAAGTCTTATGAAATGACTGTTTCACTCTTGTATATTAGATTACTATTTTTTTCAAAGTGCTATCTCTTTCCTCCAAATATACTTTATTCATTTATATATTACATATGTGTGTGTGTGATATGTGTTTTTCCTGAGCATGGGTTTTTGTTTTGTTTTGTCTTTGTATCCCCAAAATGAAGCACAGTGATTTCTTTGTTCATAAAAAGCACTTAATAAATGCTTGTTTAATTAAATTGAATTAGGCAATCTGCAAGCCATCAGAAAATTCAGGTTTCAAGTGAATATAGTTCTGTCCCTTATTTTCTGTAAGTTCAGAAAACTATTAATCTGAGCTTTCCTCTGCATCTAAAGCTAGGAAGCCTGATATGAATGTCTTGGGGCTTCTCATGCCATTTAGGTGGCTATGACTTTTCATTAGGGAAGGGGGACTTCTGATTTATCAAGACCATTATATTAAAGGAATGAAAACCATTTTTTTCCACGCTAAAAAAAGCAGAGAAGTTCTACTGTTCTCCTCAGTCCCTCCATCTTGTCCATATTTAGTGAGCAAGAGGATTCAAAAATATCAGAACTCTTGGGAAATTCTCAGGAAAAGAATTTATTTTGGTTCAGCATAATGAAGCCCCACTTGGGGCTTTTTATGCTAAGATTAAGGATCTCCTTTCCTTTTAAAAATTTTTCCTTCCCTTAAAGGGATAGTGGGCAGCAGATAAGACTTGGGGCCAAAGGTCAAATGGCACGTTGACCTCTTTGCCATTTATTTTTCCCATGTACATCTTAATGAAAGGAAGCAAAAAAAAAAAAAAGTAAAAAGGAGTGAAAATAACACCAACATGACCCTGGAAAATGGATGGATGGGTTCTGTTTCTAGAGATCCTTATCTCAGTGTAATGATGATAGAGAGTGGTCTTGTATAAGGAATACCATGTAAATGCAAAAGACTAAGAGAGTAAATTTATAGAAAACAATTATACAGAAAACAAGCCACTGATATGTCTTCTTCATCCATCTCATGGCAAGCATATTCAATTCAATTCCACAAAGGTTAACTAATCACCTACTATGTGCAAAGTGAAAGGCTTCACTGAAAGATAGTCTGAGAGCCAATAGAAAGGTGACTTTGGAATCTAGAAGACCTGAATTTTCACTGCAACTATATTTTAGATCAGGGACTGATCTGCACTGGTAGGAGTTTTCTTCCTAGAAATCTTCTATAAGAATGAATCATAAGTCAAGCTCAAAAAATAATGGGCAACATACTACTATGCCAAGTGCTGGTGATAAAAATGATGACTACAAATTTTCACTGATCTGAAAGAGCCTACAATCCTACCAGCAAGTGAACACAAATACATATCACACAAGGCAGAGTAAGATAATTACAAAGGAAAAACCCGGGGAAAATATTATGAGAATTTTGTATTTCCCTTATACCTGGGGGTGTTATATAAGGCTTCACAAGAGAAGAAGCACCTAAATTGGGCCTTGAAGGCAAGGAGGAACTTCAGTAGATGAGAATGGGAAGTGAGGTGGGAAATTTTTTTTTCAAAGAAATGAGAAAAGTATCAGAAAAAAGAAGACAGAAAACAGCATGAAAGAAGAAAACAACATATAGTCCAATTCGGTTGAAAAAGAATAAATGTGATGTGGGTCTATGTGAAGGGCATGATAATGAAATCTTCATTACTAGAGCTACCCTTCCAAACTCCTATTCATAGGCCAAATTCAGCAATTGAGATTACTACCCCCAGGTTTCAGGATAGACTATAGGTCCAAACTCCTAATACTATAACTCAGAAGCTGTAGCATAAGCAGCAATCACACCCTGATAAAACCATCTCAGCAGACAGGCTCAACCAAGTTAAGAGTAACTGACAGGCCTCAAACCCATTGGTGAGTTAGGGGGATGTCTACCCCAAACATGGGAAGTTTTCCCTCGGCAGAACGGGTGGATGAGAATAATTTGTTCCAACAGCCATGAAGGCAGCTAAGCACCTCTGTGGAGCACTTAGAACTTGCTTAGACATCAAAGATGCCAAGGTCATCTACTGCACTCTGGGGCTATCACTAGTTGTTTTGACTTTTGTTCTGCCATTTGTGAAGAGAGAGTTAGGCTGACAACTTTGTACAACACTGACCCTTAAATCTAATTCATACACAAATCAAGACATCACCTCATGATATCATTGGTCCTCTTCGAAAATGAAGAACAACTATAGGTCAGGAGCCCCCAGTAATGAGCTTATCTTTAATAGTCAATCAGTAGACACAATTAACTCAAAGCAAAGACATGTATTAAAATGACATAGTAAGAATCATAGCAACAAAACATTTTCTCCAAAAATCTGGGGCACACTTTCACACCAATACACATGGCACCTTTGAGGAGAATGAACACAATTTTAGAATAATTGGGGGTGAGATTATACATTTAGGAAACACATATGATCAAGGCAACTCATATCTCTGGACTGTTGATTCTTGATTTTCTCTCCTTGTAGAATCTTCATACTGCTTTCCTGAGCATAGCATCTCTGCTAAGTGGATTGATCAGCTAGGTACCCTGAATCTGTAATGATCCATTGCTCTACTCTCACATGCAAGGACTATTTCTCCCTTGAATTCATGATCACCTCTCTTCTCTTTGCTGGAAGTCATGCTCCTTGAAGCTACTTCCTATCCTGACTCTCTATATCTATCTCTCTTTGCTCCTTGGTACAGACTGTACCCCCTTCTGAGAGAATAGTTCTATAAAAAAAATCTATGGTTGATAGGAAAGGAGAGAAAATCATCTCTCTCTCTGTGTTCTCCAAAAAAAAATCACAAGAGTCACCTTCCACTAAAGCTGATGTCTGCCTGCCCAAATGTGCCTAAACTTGAATTCCTCACTGAAGTTAGCAGTCTAGAGCTTTAAGAACCATCTAGAGCATGGCCAATCTTTTCCCAACCAATAGCCAGCTACCTTTATAATTCCTTTAGAGAATAAAGATTAAAAAAACTTTTTCACACTTTGTAAAGGTACAACAGAGCCAGATATGTACCTTGTTAGTATAGTAGGACCTCCTCAACTCTTGTTTTTCTGCCCCTTGTTTTCTATAATTATATTAATTAGCTGGGTTTGGGGGAGTTGACTTGGTAAACCAAATCTGAGTCTGGAAAGGATATGACAATCTACTCTTCTCTGGATTTACTCATAATCCCTGTCACTATCAAGACAACAGCTCCCCTCTTTGGCCTCCATTACCCAATATGATCTGTATCCTGGTAAGTAAGTGGCTCCACAGGTAGATACTGCATCTAGTCTTAGACACCTACTAGGTGTGTTATCCAAGGCAAGTCAATCAAATAATCAGCAAGCATTTACTAAGTGCCTCCTATGTACCAGGTACTCTTCTAAGCACAAATGGTAGGAAAATAGGCAAAAAAAAACCCAAAAAGCCAGTGTCTGCCCTTAAGAAGCTTACAGTCTAATGGGGAGACAAACATGCAAACAAATATACATGAAGCAACCTACATACAGGATAAATAGGAAATAATTGACAGAAGGAAAGCACTAGAGTTAAAAGGGGCTAGAGAAGGCTTCCTGTAGAAGGTAGGATTTCAGTTGGGGCTTAAAGACAGCCAGGTTGATCAGGAAAGTATTATAGGCATGGAGATCAATCAGAAAAAACGCTCAGAAGCCAAGATATGTAGTATTTTATGCATGGAACAAGCAGGAGACTAGTGTTACTGAATCACTCAAAATCAGCCTCAGTTTCCTCATCTGTAAAATGAAGATCATAACACCTACATCCCAAGGCTGTTGTGAGAATCAAATGAGATAATATTTGTGAAATGCTTTGCAAACTTTAAGCGGTTTGCTATTATTATGCTAAATGTTATCCACCTAAAAAATACAGATTTCTTGAGAGTATATTAGTTACTTCATAATTGTTTGTTGGAGGGACATAAGTCTGAAATGATGGAAAGAAGCCAGATTGTAGAGGGTCTTCAATTCCAGGAACAGTAGGCAATTCAGCAGACCTGGGAAAGGCATTGAAAGTTTCTGAGTAATCGAGTGGTAGGACCAAAGGGTATTAGGAAGGCAAGCCTTAATTTCTATAGCCAGAGAAAGGCCAAGAAAGAATTGGGGAAAAAATACGTTCAAAAAAGAGTTTAACCCAAGAAACAATGATCTCAGAGAATCATAAAATTAGAGTCATAAACTCCTAGAGCTTGAAGAGTCCTTACAACACATTTATTTAGCAGTTTAAGGTATTGCAAAACTCATTACATGCATTATCTCATTTGATTCTAACACAAATCTTGGGAAGTAGGTACCGTTATTATCTTCATTTTACAGGGGGAGCTCAGAAAAGCTGTGACTTGCCCACAGTCATGCAACTAATAGGGGTCTGGGGCAGGATTCAAACACAGGTCTTCAGAATTCTATATCCAGGCCTCTGAACAAAATGTTCAACACTAGCTCTACCTTAAATGTTATCTGATGACTTTACAGATGAGGAAACTGAGGTCCACAGAGAGGAAGCAACTTTCACAAATATAGGAAGCCAATAACAAGATCTACTGTATCACAGAGTCAGTATTATTTCTAGTGAAATTTCCTCTGTAAGGAAAACAAACAGGGTGTTGGCCAAGTATTCTATTAAGTTAAAATTAAATTAAATCACAGAATTAAAAGGGACCTTAGCAACCATCCATTCCAACACATATATGAATAATAATTCCCTCTACAACATACGCAGCAAGTGGTCATCTGGCCTTTGCTGAAAGACCTGTAATAAGAAGTAAACCAGTACTTCCACAGCACCCCATTCCACTTGTGGATAGCTCTCATCTTTTTTTAATAGTATTTTATTTTCTCCAATTACACATGAAGACAATTATAACATTCATTTTTTTAATTTTGAGTTCCAAATTTCCTCCTTTCCCCCTTCCCTTTTACCTCTCCTCCCTCCCTAACAGTAAGTAATTTGATATGGATTATATGTGTACAATCGTGTAAAACATATTTCCATAGTAGTCACGTTGTGAATGAAAAAAACAGACCAAAAGAGAAAACCACACAAAAAAAAATAAAGTGAAAATAACATGTTTTGATCTGGATAGCCCTAATCTTTAAGAAATTTTCCCTTACATTTAGCCTAAATCCACATCTTTGTCACTTCTACCCATTACTTCTGGTTCTATCCTCCAGGGCCAAACACATCTTTTTGATCTTTCTTCAATAAAACAGCTCTTTAAGTCCTAAAATGCAAATCTCATTCTCCATTGCTTCCCTCTCAAGTCTTCTCTTTTCCCAGCTGAACAACCCCAGTTTCTTCATAATGTTCCTCACAAGGCAGGATTTTGAGACACTTGTCCTCCTTCAAGGACTCTCAAGGGCAGTGGTATCAATTTCAAATAGAAACAGATCTCTGCTAGCTGCATATTGACTTAGAAAACCACAAATTAACATCTATTTTGTATAATATTTTAATTTATTTTTGTTAAACATTTTCCAATTACATTTTAATATGGTTTGGGCTACTCTGAGGAGTAGAAGGAGCTATGAGTTTAATGCCTCTGCTCTAGGATACCTTGCAGATTTCAAGAAGTGAAATTCAATGAGGATAAATGTAAAATCTTAACACTTGGATACAAAAAACTCAATTTCACAAGTACAAGATAGGAGACACATGGTTAGACAGTAGTTTTTCTGGAAAAATGATGAGTTTTTGTTCAACGGTGTGATGTGGCAGTCCAAAAAAATTCATTCAATCTTTGGCTGAATTAGGAGAAGCACTGCTTCTAGTAATGAGACAGTAATATCACCATGCTCTCCTTGATCAGAATTCCATCTGGAGTCTTGTGTTTTGTTCTTGGTATCACGGTTTATGAAAAACATTGATAAACAAAAGTGAAAAGAGTAAAGGAACCAGGATGCTAAAGAACCTTGAATCCATTTTATATGAGGAATGGGACGTGTTTAGCCTGGAGAAGGGAAGACTTGGGAAGGACATGGCAGTTATCTTTGGAGTTGCTGAAAGAGTCTCGTTTGCCAAAGGGAAGAACTAGGAACATTTGGAGGGAGTTGCAAAGAAAGTCAGTTTAAGGCTTGATATTAGGAAAAACTTCCTTATAATTACAGATGTATAAAAGGAAAATAAGCTACCTTGAGAGCAATAATCATTGGAGGTCTTCAAGCAAAGACAGTATGAGCATGATAGGCTTCTGAACAAAGTGTCTTGAAAGTGATTAGACACAGTTTAATGTGTCCCAAAAAATGATTTCCATCGCTTATTTTTTTGGTTTTAATGTTTCTTTTTTTAATTAAAGTTTGTTTTTTTAAATCTATATATTCTCCCTCCCAAACCTCATAGTCCAGCAGAACAAATTCCCTCATTGACCATATACAAAAAAGTGTGTGTGTGTGTGTGACTCAGTATTCCCAGTATATCACCTCTCAAGAAGTAGAAAGCATGATTTTATCATTGGCATCAAACTCAAATAGAAACAGCTCCACTAAGCTGTACATAAGGATCCCTGTGGCATATATATTGACTTAATTTTAAAATGTAATATTATCTATGTTTTATTATATTTTCTAAAAAATATTTCCAGTTATATTTTTATCTGGTTCAGACCACATTTCAGAATGCTATGTCACCTATCTGACATCTCTGCTCTAGAATCATGGATGGTCAGAGTCCTCACCTTTCAAAGTTGTTTTTCTTTACAGTGTTATTATTCCATATAAAATGTCATCTTCATTCTGATTCTGTCATCCTGATTCTATTCTTCATCAGTTTATAAAAGTCTTCAAAACTGTTCTTTTTATAATATTGATTTTATAGTATAAATTTTTCTTCTGTTTCTGCTTACTTCGTTCTGCAACATTTATATGACTTTTTGAAAGCATCTATTTCCCCATTTCTAATAGCATACTAGTGTTCTATCATTTTCCTATACAACAATTTGTTCATCTATTCCCCAAATTATGGGCATCTTAGTTTGTATGGGTCTTTGTCATCACATGAAAAGTTGCTAGAAATATTTTATATACATAGAATCTTTTTCTCTTTCCTTGATCTATATATTCCTAGAATCTAGGCCTAGGAAATGGTACAGCTGGGTCAAAGGGCATGCAATGTTTATTAACTTTTTGTAAAGAATTCAAAATTGCTCTCCAAAATGTTTGTACCCATTCACAGTTCTACCAGTTATGCATCAATATGCACTGTGCTATTTTTCCACAAACCCTCTAGCATTGTAATTTTTTTGGGGGGAGAGGAAGCAACTTTGCCAATCTAAAGTGTATAAGATGGTACTGCAGAATAGTTTTAATTTGCTTGTCTCTAATTAGTAGTGATTTTTTATGGTTATAGATAGCCCAGGTTACTTTTCTTGAAAACTTCCTGTTCATATCCTTAGACCACTGATCAACTGAGAAATGGTTATTATTCTTTTTTCTTTTTTTTTTTTTGCTTTTTGTAGGGCAGTTGGGGCCAAGCAACTTGCCCAAGGTCACACAGCTAATAAATGTTAACTGTCCGGTGTCGGATTTGAACTCAGGTCCTCCTGACTTTAGGGCCAGTACTCTATTCATTGTGCCACCTAGCCGCCCCGAAATGGGCATTATTTTTAAAATTTTGAATCAGCTTTTTTTACATATCTTGAAAATGAAATCTGTGTCAGAGAATTTTGATATAAAGATTTTTTTTCTCAGTTAATGGTTCCCCTTTTAATCTTAGTGTTATTATGTTTATTTATATGCAAAAACTTTCTTTAATTTTATATAATCAAAATTATTCATTTATCTTTGGTGATTGTCTTTATCCTCTGTTTGATCATGAATTTTTTTTCTATCCATAGATCCTACAGGCAATTTTTCCCATGTTTCTCTAATTTGTTTAAGATGTTATCTATGTGAAGTATAACTTCCATTTAAAGTACATCCATTTAAAGTATAACTAGGCATAAGGTATGAGGTTTTGGCCAAAATCTAATTTCTTCCATACTGCTGTCCAGTTTTTCCAGCAGTTTTTATGAAATTGTGAGTCACTTTCCCAGTAACTGGAGCCATTTTGTTTGTCAAATGTTAGGCTACTAGATTTGTTTGCTTCCATGTGTCATACATCTAGTCTGTTCCATGGATCCGTTTCTCTTTTCTAACTAGCACCAAATTATTTTGAGAATGATTGCTATGTAGTATAATTTCAGATCTGGGACTTCTGGGCCACTTTCATTCCTGTTTTTTAATATTATTGACCTTGATATCCATGACTTTTTTTGTCTCCACATAATTTTTGTTGTTATATTCTTTTAGTCCTATGAAGTAATCATATGGTAGTTTGACTGATGTGGCATTGAACAAATAAATTAAATAGATTGAACTGTCATTTTTATTTTATACATTCATTCTATCCATGAACAATTAATATTTTTCCAATTACTTAGGTGTGCCTTTATTTCTGTAAATAGTGGTTTATAGTTATATTTAAATAGTTCTTGAATGTATTTTGGTAGGTAGCTTCCCAAGTATTTTATATATTCTGTTGTCGTTTTAAATAGAATTTCTCTTGTTCTCCGTTTCTTGAGTTTTAATAATATTACATAGAAATGCTGATGATTTGTGTGAATTTATTTTATATCCTGCAATTTGACTGAAGTTATTATTTCAATAATTTTTTGGTTGACTCTCTAGGATTCTCTAAGTATGCCATGATATTACATGCAAAAAGTAATAATTGTCTCTCTTCTCTACCTATGCTTATTCCTCCAATTTCTTTTTCTTATCTTCTTGCAATAGCCAGCACTTCAAATGAAAGTATTTACAATGGACATTTTTGTTTTAGCCCTGATTTTACTGGAAAAGATTCTTGTTTATCCCTTTTACATTTATTTCTAGTTCTTGGTTTCAGATGTATGCTATTTTTCATTTTAAAGAAAAATATATTGTTCCTATGTTTTCTAGGATTTTTTTTTAAAAGATGCTTTTACTTTTTGTTAAAAAGAGTTTTCTGTAGCTATTGATATAATCACATGACTTTTGGTATTTTTTAAATTAATATTACTTAAGCTCACAGTTCTTCTAATATTAAAACAACCTTGTATTCTAGGTACAAATCCAACCTGGTCATAGTGTATATATAATCTTTGTCATACGTTATTTTAGCCTCTTTGCTAACATTTTATTTAAAATTTTTATAACAGTATTCATTAGGGATATTGGTCTATAGTTTTATTTTTCTGTTTTGACTCCCCCTACTTTACATATCAAGAGTATATCTGTGTCAGAGAAGGAATTTTGTAGGATCCCCCTTGTGTTCTTTTTGCAAACAGTTTATGTAATATTGGAATTAATTGTTCTTTGAATGTTCCATAGAATTCCCCTGTCAATCCATCTGGTCCTGGGTTTTTGAAAGTTCACTTATGGCTTGTTCAGTTTCTGCCTCTGAGCTTGGGTTTTTAAATTCTCTATTTTCTATCCTATTAATTTAGATATTTTAAAATTTTGTAAATGTAACTTCATTTTATTTGTCAGTTTTGTTGCCATGTAACTGAACAAAATAATTTCAAATAATACCTTTTATTTCTTTTTAATTTGTTGTGAATATGCCTTTTTCATTTTTGATGATTTCTCCTTTTTAATCAAGTTAGCAAATGGTTTATCCGGTTTGTAAAAAAAAAAATCTAGTATTATTTGTTCATTCAATGATTTCATTTTCAATTTTGTTCATCTCTTCATAGATTTTCAGAATTTCTATTTTGGAGAATAATTGGGGATTTTTAATTTGTTAAGTCTTTTAGTTTTTTAAAGTTGCATTTTCAATTTGTTGACCTGTTCTTTCTCCTTTTTATGTTACTGAAAGTGTTTAGAGATACCAATTTTCCTCTAAGGATTGCTTTGACTGCATCCCTCCAATTTGGGTATGCTGTCATTCATTATCTTTAATGAAATTATCAATAGGTTCTATGACTAATTCTTTGACCTATCAATTCTGTAGTATAAATTATTTAGTCTCCAGTTGATTTTAATGCTTTTTAAGCATCATTTTATTTAATATAATTTTATTGCATAGTGGTTGCCAAAGGACGCTTATAATAGTTCTGCTTTTTTGCACTTCTTTTTTACACATACATCCTCCTATACATACATATGTATGTATGTATACATATATATATACATATACACACACACACACACACACACACACATATATATTCCCTTCATCTATCCTCATACTGAGAAAAGTCTTATGAGTTACAATTATCATTTTTCCATTTAGGAATGTAAATAGTTCAACTTTAACAAGTTCCTTATGATTTCTTTTTCCTGTTTACCTTTTCATGCTCCTCTTGATTCCTTTATTTGAAAGTCAAATTTTCTGTTCAGCTCTGGTTTTTTCATCAAGAATGCTTGAAAATCCTCTATTTAATTGAATGATCACATTTTCCCCTGTAGCATTATACTTAGTTTTGGTGGGTAGGTGATTCTTGGTTTTAATCCTAGCTCCTTTGACCTCTGGAATATCATATTCCAATCCCTTCGATCTCTCAATGTAGAAGCTGCTAGGTCTTGTGTTATCCTGATTGTGTTTCCACAATACTCAAATTGTTTCTTCCTGACTGCTGGCAGTATTTTCTCCCTGACTTGGGAACTCTGGAATTTGGCTATAATATTCCTAG
>CM053590.1:143417683-143448946 GCA_028646515.1 Pseudochirops corinnae | reverse complement strand
ATAGGAGAGAGCAGATTGGGGGAGGAGCTATACAGTGGGATCACTGTTTTGGGGTGGTGGGTAGGGGAAAGATGGGGAGAAAATTTGTAACTCAAAATCTCGTGGAAATGAGTGATGTAAACAAGAAAATAAATAAATTAAAAAAAAAAAGAAACTGGTTCACCTCAAGCTCCTATATGATTCCTTGGTCTGAAATCAGATAGAGAACATCTTTACATACTTTAATCAGTCCATACCCTTTACACTTTTATTTACTTCCACATATACGTGATGTTTCTCACAATCAATAGTAAGGATCTCTTCATCATAATCTATCCTGAGCCAAGGCAGGTAAAAGGCCATCATATGAGGGATAGAGGAAGCCTCCCTGAGGCGTAGGCATTTTTAAATGGTGAAACTATGACAACATTTTAAAATGACTTTCAGTCTTTGATTTGGAGACTAAAATTTCAAGAATCTATAAAGGAAGGGAGTTTAAGGGGACCCCTGATTAATTTGATGAGTTCCCCCAAATCAACTTGATGGGACATCTCCCTGAGAGAACCGAGAGAACCCTTCTGATTGGTTTCCAATGACTAAAACTGCCACCAGGATTAACTTCTGAGAGTTAGGGAATGGACGTTTGTCTAAGGAACTGCACCTCCCTGTAACCTAAGAGTAAACTGTGGAGTAGCTTTACCTTCAAGGCCTTTATTCTCCTATTTTCTCTCCCTGTAAACTTTTAGACTGGAGTGCACAAGTGTATGTGAAAAATTTGTCTGTTTTCTCCTCTCATCCTCCACCTCTCCCTGCAAGAACAGAAAATGACCAATTGATAAATGGTCAAACGATACGAACAGGCAGTTTTCAGAGGAAGAAACTAAAGATATCTATAGGCATACGAAAAAATTATCTAAATCACTATTGTTTAGTGATTAGATAACACACCACACCTGTCAGATTGACAAATATGACAAAACAGGAAAATTATAAATGATGGAGAAGATGCGGGAATATTGGAACAGTAATGCATTGTTGACAAAGTTGTGAAGTGATCCAACCATTCTGGAGAGCAATTTGGAACCATGCCCAAAGGACTACAAAAATGTGCATGCCCTTTCACCCAGCAATACCACTTCTAGGGCTGTATCCCAAACAGATCATACAAATGGGAAAAGGACCCATACGTACAAAAATATTTATAGCAGCTTTTTGTAGTGGCAAAGAACTGGAAACTGAAGGGATGCCCACCAATTAGAGAAAGACTGAACATGTTGCAGTCTATTAATATAATAGAATACTATTGTGCTATAAGAAATGATGAACAGGCGGACTTCAGAAAAAACTGGAAAGACTTATATGAACTGATGCTGAGTGAGAGGAGCAGAAACAGGATAACTTTGTACAGAGTTACAGATACATTGAGTGATGATGACTTAGCTCTTCTCAGCAATGCAAGGTTCCAAGACAACTCCAAAAGGCTCATGATGGAAAATGCTATCCACGTCCAGAAAAAAGAATTACAGTCTCAATGCAGATCAAAGCATACTGTTTACTCTCTCTCTTTTTTTTTTGTTGTTTTGTTTCTTCTTTCTCTTGGTTTATCCTATTGGTTATAATTCTTCTTTGCAACATGACTAATGTGAAAATATGTTTAATGCTAATGTATATGTAAAACATATCAAATTGCATTCTGTCTTGGGGAGGAGGGAAGAGAAGAAGGAGGAGAAAATTTGGAACTCAAAAGCTTGTGGAACTGAATGTTGTAAACTAAAAATAAATAAATAACTTTTAAAAGATAGCAAAGAAAAAAAAGAACAGAAAATGACAGCTTGAAGGAATGTTTGAGTTATGTGCTTGCCTAAGTGTCCTAAGGCTCCTGGACCTTGTGGTTTCTAGCTGCCTCTTTATTTCCTTTTCTGGGTACATTAGAGATTAAAATTTCTAAGAAAGGACATTCCATACCCAAGATATAGTGGTGGCCAGATCATTGATGGGATTCTTTTAGCAACTCATGGCAGTGGTACATGACATGTTGAGGCAACTACGTGTATATTATGCTGAGACTTGGAGTCAGAAAACCTAAGTCTGAATTCTGCTTCAGTTATATGACCTTAGCCAAATCAGATTTTTCATCTATAAAATCAAGGTTACCTTGAATACTTCTGAGTTCAAAGTTTTCCCAAGAGATTGAGCTCCTGAATTTGATATTTCAGACACAAACCTCCAAAGGGAAGAAGGCTGATTTTACAGTGTGCTTCTTAGGGAAGAAAAACTTCTAACAGAGGCTGTGTTTGGACTGAAGTCATGCCACATAGGGACAAGAGACAGATCTGGATCTTGCCAACTCCTATCCATGAGCAGTTCAGACAGTACAGGTTCAATGGGAAGGGGAATTGTGTGTTCAGTATCCCCTATCCCCTCAGAATGTTTACCTTCCAGTAAGCCTCCTGGGCTTTTTGAGTGGTTTATGGCTCTGTATTTATTCACAAGTCCTATAACCCTTTTGTATCTTATTTATTCTCTGTGGTGGGTGAAATTAAGGGTGTTTCATACCCAATACTCATATTGTATGTATGTATATAGAGTTCATGTAGGTAAGTTGGGGACCTTATTGCCCACATCTGAGGAAACCTAGATAAGAGTCATAGCTTATTAATTTGGAGACTTCCCTGGAATAAAATGAAAGGGTGACAGTGCAACAATAATGGGAATTTGAAGATCTTCCCTGCCCCTTAATAGGCTGAATGTAATCACATGGAACCTGTGGTGAGAGGAGTTTGCTGAAGTGTGGAGTACAGTTCACAGGAAGCTGGGAGTCAGAGCAGTTAGAGACAGAAGGAGGAGAGGACACATCCAGTCAGACAGCTAGGCTTGTGAGTGTTGGTTTGTGGGAAAGCTAAAGGATGGCGTGGCTCTCTGCTGCATTGTGGTATATTAACTTCTATGTTGCTATGATGGATTTGGTTTCTTGGTATTAGGATTTGATTTTCTGGTGTCTGAATAAATGTTTTGCTTCCTTCTTCTATATGGAGAGTCTGTTATATTTTGCAATTGAGCACTATGCCGGTGTATTCACAGTCACCATTAGCACTGTGAATATTGCATTAGCACTACAGGGAGCAAATGCCAAAGAGAGATTAGTGACCTTCTTTGGAAGAAGGTCTCAGAATCACACCTAGACCACGTGACCCCAGAGTCCTTATGGGGATCTGGACCATAAATGACAAGTAGAAGGAGAATGATTTTTAGACTAGGGAACTATAAGGAGAAAGGAGTACCTCAAGGAAATTAGAAGACAGAATAATCCTATGACTGGTTTAGGAATATCAAGATTTGAGTCTGATCCCAGGGACAAGCTGAATACCATACTGAGAACTAAGCATCTGCCAATTCTCATCTTAGCATAACCATATTTTTAATATTGCTTTAGAAACTAATAATCACATATTGCTGTCTGGCTACACTCTTTACCTACTGTATAATCAGAGTCAGGGAATATTCACAAGGGCAGGGAAACTATTATACAGGTTCACAGCATTTAGATCTGGAAGGAAATTTAACACCACTAAGTCTAACAGGTAAAGAAACTGAGTGACTTGCTGGAGGCCAGGCAAGTCACAGAACCAAGATTTGAACCCAGGTACTCTGACTCCAAATCCAATGTTCTTCCTAAAATACTGCAGACATATTCATTTTACAGATGAAGAAACTGAGGCCAAGAGAGATTAAATAATTGCCCGCGGTCTCTTGTTGTTGTTATTGTTGAGTCATGTCCAACTCTTGGTGACCCTATTTGGAGGTTTCTTGGCAAAGATACTGGAGTGGCTTTCAATTTCCTTCTCTAGTTCATTTTACAGATTAGTAAACTGAGACAAATAGAATTAAGTGACTTGCCCAGGGTTACACAACTAGTTCAAGGCCAGATTTGAACTCAGGAAGATATGTCTTCCTGACTCCAGGCTTAGAACTCTACCTACTGTGTCACTAAGGTACCCAAAGTCACACAGCTAATCAATGGCATAGCTTTACTTATCACAAAAGTTAATTATAAAGCAGATGCTTTCAATAAATCCTGTGCTTTGAGTTGTAAAAAGTGAGATAAATGTACCCTTCAGAAGCTGTCTTTCACACAGGAAATATTAAATTTATTGATTGACTGTGTATGATGCAAGGTTTTCCAAACAGTAAAACAATAAAGCAGTAGAACAGAACAAATGCCTAAATGAACACAATCCTACAATGACATCTACTTCCTGTCTCCAAGTCTTTGCACATGATACTGTCTCTATGTTCCATCTTCATCTCCATTTCTTAGAATACCTCATTTCCCTCAATCAATCAATAAGCACTTACTAAAAACCTACTGTGTGCTAAGTGCTGCATATACAAAGACAAAATGAGCCAGTACCTAATGGGAAAGAACACAAATGCAGGTAAGTATACAAAGTCTGTACAAGGTAAATACAAAGTAATCTTGGAGGACCAAGGAACAACCTCCTGTAAGATGGAGCTCTTGAACTGAGCTTTGAAGGTAGCTAAGGATTCTTGAAGTGGAGGAGAAGAGGGTGTGCATTCAAGGGGAAAATTGGAGAGAAGGAGGCAGCTTGGTGTCATGGGAAAAGCATTACCCATCATATTGGCAAAGTTTACCAGAAAAGAAAGATGAAAGATGCTGGAAGGGCTTTGGGAAAACAGGCACACTGATGAACTGTTGGTATAACTATAAATTGATTTAACCATTCTGGATAATAATTTGGAACTACACCCCAAAGCTACTAAACTGTCTATATCAGTGGTTCTCAACTTTTCTAATGCCGCGACCCTTTACTACAGTTCCTCATGTTGTAGTGACTTCCAACCATAAAATTATTTTCATTGCTACTTCATAACTGTAATTTTGCTACTATTATGAATCGTAATGTCAATATCTGATATGCAGGATGTATTTTCATTGTTACACATTGAACATAACCCACAGATTGAGAACCGCTGGTCTATATCCTTTGACTCAGTGAAACCACAATTAGGCTTGTACCCCAAATATATCAGAAAGAGGAAAATGACTTATATGTACAAAACCAGTTATACCAACTCTTTTGTGGTGGCCATGTACCAGAAACTGAGGAGGTTTTCCTCAACTAGGGAATGACTGAACAAATTACGGTCTATGAATATAATCAAATACTATTAGGCTGCAAGAAATTATGAGGGGTACAGTTTCAGAGAAATCTGCAAAGACTTGTACATGATGCGGACCAAAGTCAACAGAAATAGGAAAAGAATTCATACTATAACAACATTATTAAAATGAACAATTTTGAAAGACTTAAGAACTCTATTTAATGTAATGATCAAGCATGATTCCATAGCACTGATGATGAAGAATTCTATAAATGTCCTAACAGAGGGGCAATGGTCTCATAGGCAGAATAAGACATATTTTTGGACATGGCAAATATGTAGGGATATGTTTTGCTCGACCATGTATATCTTCTGTTTTGTTTCTAATGGGGTGGATGGAGATGGGAGAGAAAATGAACGCATGTTAATTGAAAAAATAAAATTTAATTTAAAATATATAAATAAAAGGGTATATGACATATATTGAGAGAAACGACTATTTTTCTATTATACTAATAACCAGTGATTAAATCAGGATTTCCTCATTCAGGGACCAGTCCCTGTGGGTTACTCAGTCAGCCTCTCTGAAGGAGTAGGCTGATACAGGTGAGATTGGTCTAATCCTTGGACCCCACCTACCTAGGAGAATTTACTTTTGTTTATAGTATAAACAGAATCTAATCTACATGAATTCCAACCCTAAAGCAGTAAACCCACGCCCTCACAGCCCTCCACTGATGTCTAGGGGAACCCAGGTCATGGAGGAGAAAGCCAATTAGATTGGTCTGGGTAGAAATGGATTCCTTTGCCCAGATTACTGGGGCAGCTGAGTCTCATGATCAAGTCACATTCTCAAGCAGGGGGAGCTGAAGACTTTTAGCCTACCTCCTCATTAATATGACTATCCCCTCATTAATTTTTCATCAGTCAGGGTTGATTTTCACCTGTTAGGGTGAAAATACTTTTTTTACATTAGAAAAGTGCCTTTTTCTAAAGGCATGTAAGCATTCAAGGACCTCCATGGTTTTGTCTTTGGTTATCAACAGAAACCACTGACCATTAATTTATTGATTATCAGCTAGCTTAATTAATAAATCGATTATTAATTACCCAGAAACTCTGTCTCTATTGGGTTTTTCATTCACCTCAAAATAAATACATAATATACATGATATACAGAATTTATATAATATAGAAACAATATACCTAATATTTAACATGTGATAAATAATATCTATATATAAATAAAAAGGTAAAAAAACCTTTAAAAAAATCATGATCTCTAGAGTGAGAGAACTTTTGTTTAAGAACTGACTGCCATTTACTATCTTTATTACTATGGGCTAGCCACTCAAACTCTCTGGCCTCCATTTCCTCATCTATAAAATGAGGTAGTTGGTCTAGATGACCTTTAAGGTCCCTGTCAGATTTAAATCTGAGATTTTATGATAAAGCACAAGACAGAAAAAAGGATACATACAAGGAACATGAAATATGCCAGTGGTGCTGGACTACTGAGTACAAGGAGGACAGTTCTGCATAATAATCCTGCTGGGAACATAAGCTGGGGCCAAATTATGAACAGTTTTACACACCCAATGAGAGAGTTCGTGTTTTGCCCAGAAGGCCCTAGGGAATACCTGTAGTTATTTCAGTAGGCACATAAGTATCATGGTCAGACTTGTGCTTTAGGAGTATCACTTTGGTAGATACTTTGACAGTAGTCTCCAAAGTGGTGGCCATGGCCTGACTCCAAAAGCAACTTAACTGCAAGAGATATGACTGATCAATCAGAGGGTAAGAAAATCATTTGCATCCCACCCTTCCCTGACAGCAAATTCTGAGGCTTGTCACCAACACAAGTGCACCTACTCTCATCTCCCAGTCCATGCAAGTTACCAGCCTCCTACTATGCTCTTTCTGAGCCTAGGGTCAGCTCCTCAGAACATTTCTATTCTAATCACTACCTGGAAACTTATAGCCTGGAAAATTTATCCCACCCACCTACCCAGCATACTCACTCCTTGTCTCACAAATCACATAATGGCTATTGCTAAAACTAGCTCTGGACCTTGTGGTGGTGACCAGTGAATAAGAGCCCACCCTCATTCCCTATACAATTTTCATCAAGCAAAGTACTCTCTGAATGACCAGAGATGGATAGATGCATGGATGGATTGTGACAGATTGCAGGTGTTGTTACATGATCTTTTCCCCCAAATCCACCTCTCTTCCAAGGCTCCCTACTACTGTGTAGGAAGAGCTCCTGCTGAGTCAAAGCATAAAGAGGGGGTGAGAGAAGCAGGAGATGTTTGGGAGAAAGCATGGGATGACAGAAAGCAGAGCACAAAGAGACAGATGAGGTTGACACAGGAATAAATGATGTGTCAGGAAAGGTGTCATAGAAGCAGCAAAAGGAGCTGTTGCTTAGTCACTCACAGCCCAGTTCAAGGCTTTTACTCCAACATTAAAGAAAATTTGCATTTAAAAAAGGTCACTTTGTACACTTTTGTTAATTAACTACCTCCATCCTCCACTTACCTCATCAAAAAAAAAAAAAATCTAAATGTATGGGCAAAATCAGTTGAAAAGCATACAGATGTACCTGGTTTTCTGATAAAAACCCAAGGCAAAAACACAGTCCCTAACCTCAAGGAGAACACATCCTAATGAGAAATTCCATGTGCAAAATAGTTCACATACAAGATATATACAGTGTATATGGGAGGTAATCTCAGAGGCACCAGCTCCAGAGTTTTGAGCTGCAGTGGGCTAAGCCAATCTCAGAGAAAAGATGCCAGAAGAAGGTTATACTGAGAAAGGTCTTTTGCAGAAGGTAAGATTTGAACTGAGTCTGAAAGGATGCCAGGGGAGTTAGGAGTCAGAGATAAAGAGGGAGAGACTTCCAGGCATGGTGGGCAGATTAGTGAAAAGTCACAGAGTTGGGAATCGTAAAAGAATAGTAAAGAGGCAAGTATTACTTGATGGTAGAAGGGATTAAGGTGTAAGAAGACTAGAAAAGTAGGAAGGGGCCAAATTGTGAACTGTTTTATAAGCCAGAATGAAGATTTTGCAATTGATCCTGACTGTAATAGGAAGTCATTGGAATTTATTGAGAAGGGGTCAACAGGGAAGTGGGGACATGGTGAGATCTGGGAATATTCTAGCAAATGATGAGCAACTGGCTTTTTTTAAATGCATGACATACTTTTAAATTTAATCTGGATTACTACCATTTTCTCCATTGCTTTCTTTTTAAAATTTTAGACAAATACTAAAACTTAAATATATAAGAAGAAAAAGAAGCATTATAAATTTAAATACAAAAAAAGAGAAGAAGAAAGATGTCATGTGCACAGCTGAACATAGGAGAGGATTCAAAATATATAGCAATAACTTAATCATTTCAAGAAAGCCTATATGTTAAATACTGTGCAATAATTATAAAGCTGTCCATCTTTTCTTTGCTTCCTTGTAGGTTTTCTTTTGTTCTCTGCTGTACACTTTTTACTTTGTTCTTTTTTTCCCTCTTCCCCCCTCCCCACTACCCCAAGGCTACAATTAAGCATAGATATAGTTATAGATAGCTATTAATATATACATACACATATACATATATATACATACATGTATACACACCTACATACATATATAAACATATATTTTCCCTAAAAGATTCTGCTCCTAATCTTGTTTGGCTTTTTTAAAAAATGTTTAATTTTAGACAAATACTAAAACTTAATAATAAAAGAAAAAGAAACATGATAAACAAATATTAAACTTAAATATAAAAGGAAAAGAAAAAACATGTACACAGCAGAACATAGGAGAGAATTCGGAATATATAGCAATAACTTATCATTTCATGATATCATATCATATATATTTGTAATGTTAATGGGATAATAAGATCTTCCCCACCCATTAACAGACTTCATGTGGAGCCAGGAAGGGACTTACCTAAGGAGAGGAGATTGCTTAGGGAGAGGCTTGCTTATAGGAAGGTTTCCATACCTTCTGATACTAGGTTGATTAGGCACTGAGTCATTAGCGTTGTGATGGCTTCTGGCTCTGAGAAGTGTAGATCTACTCTGAATTGGTATTTTGCTTTGGGGGTTCACTTACAAGAAGGGCCATTTGATTTCCTGGTTGAGACTCTGAATAGCCATATGTTCAGACCCCCGACTGCTCAGATGTAAAGGTTCTCTCAATTCAGTGGTGTATGAAAAGTGTACAGCAATATTGCTTTGATTCAGGCAGTCAGAACCCTGTCTATTGGTCTTTATGCTAATTTCTCTGCTTATATTTTCTCTGACATTCAGGGGGCTGACTTTTCCCCTGAACTAGTGAATGTTATTAAAGAAGACTGCTGACCCCTTAAAAAGCTATCTTTCCTAGTAAAGCAGATCAAAGAACCTGTGCTAGCAGCCATCTTGGGCGTGCTAGGGTGCTTGCCATTAAAATATTAAATACTATGCGATAATTTGAAAGCTGAACATCTTTTTTTTGCTTCCTTTTAGGTTTTCTTTTGTTCTCTGCTATACACTTTTTTTTTTTTTGCTTCTTTTGGAGGGGGGAAGGCAGGGCAATTGGGGTTAAGTGACTTGCCCAAGGTCACACAGCTAATAAGTGTTAAGTGTCTGAGGCCATATTTGAACTCGGGTCCTCCTGACTCCAAGGCCAGTGCTCTATTCACTGCACCACTTAGCCATCCCTGTACACTTTTTACTTTGTTCTTTCCCCCCCTCCTCTCCCCTACCACCAAGGTTACAATTGAGCATGGATGCATTTATATATAGGAATTGATATATACATACATGTATACATACATACACATAAATATATATATATATATATATATATACATACACACATATACTTTTTCTAAGAGATTCTACTCTAATCTTGTTATGTTTGTGCATATCTCTTTTTTTTCCCTATCTCTCCTAACTCCTCTACTTTACTTCTACCTTGCCCTCCTATTACTTAACCTATCCTCTTTTCAAGGATCCCTCCCTTGTCCCCAATTCCCCTAAATCTCAACACCCTTTTATACACTCCATTGACCTATTTTTCCCCCTTCCCTCTAAAATTCCTTTCCTTATCCTCACATTCCCCAAAATTTAAAGACTCTTCTCTACCCTTTTTAACCTATTCCCTTCCCCTCCCCTCTAAAGATCCCTCCTTTATCCTCTCCCATCCCTATCCCCTTAGAGTTTTATTTCTTTCTAAATTTAGAAGACTTTTATACTCTTCTAAATGTATATGTATTTTCCCCTCTTAAACCCATTCCTGATGAAAGTACACTTCCAGAACAGACCCCCTGCCCCCATCTAATCTAAAATTGGTTTGTCCTCTTGCACCTCATTTGTATAAGATTATTCTCTTAGCTGTTCTTGGATGGTTTTACTTTTTGAAGTCATATCATACTCAGGCGTAGCCCAATCTTTCTTATCAGCTGCCTAACTACTAAACAATCTTAGACATAGGCTTGACATTTTACATACATAAAAGGTAAACATTCTATCCTTATTTAGTCCCTTATAACTGGTCCTTGTATATACCTTATATTTCTCTTGGTTCTTTGTATGTCAAATCTTCTATTGAGTTCAGGGGGGGTTGAGGGTGGGGGGGAGCAGGGTTAACAGAGTCCTGAAAGTCTGACAGTTGATCAAATGTCCATTTTTTTTTCATTGAGAATTACACTAAGCTTTGCTGGGTATGATATTTTCAACTGGAGGAACAGTTCTTTTGCTCTTTGATATACAGTGTTCCAAGATCTGCGATCTTGTAGTGTTATCTATGCTAGGTCTTGTGTGATTCTAACTGTGGTACTGTCATACGTAAATTGTTTTTTTTTCTAGTTGCTTGTAATATTTTGATCTTGATCTGGGGGTTTCAGAATTTAACTATAATATATCTGAGAGTTTTCTTCACAGGATCTCTTTCAGGTGATCGGCCGGTTTTTTCTATTTCTATTTTTCCCCTCTTGTTCTAATGCTTCAGAACAATTTTCTTTAATTATTTCTTGTATTACTGTATCAAAATTATTTTTTTGATTAGAACTTTCAGGTAGTTCAATTATTCTTAGGTTTTTTTCTTCTTGATCCGTTCTCTAGATCCATTGTTTTTCTTATGAAATGTCTCACATTCTCTTCTATTTTTTTCATTCTTTATATTTTGATTTTTTATTTCTTCATCTCTTATAACTTTGCTGGCTTCCCCTTGTCCACTTCTGATTTTCAGGGAGTCATTTTCTTCCTTAAGAGTCTAGATGTCCTTTTCTAATTGGTTGACTTTCTTGACATAATCTTTGTGCTTTTCTTGTATTATTTTTCTTTTTAATTTTTCCTCCATCTCTCTCATTTGATTTTTAAAGTCTTTTTAAAGTTTTTCAATGAATTCTTTTTGGGCAGGTGACCATTTGACATTGCTCTTTGGAGTCGAAGAGGGTTTCTTCCTCTGAAGACAAACCCTGGTCTTCTCTATTCCCATAGTAGCTTTCTGTGGTTGGATTTTTCTCCTTTGCCTGCACAATTTTTTTTCTTTGGGGGGGGGGGTAATAATTTAGTTTTTATAATCACCTCTAGTCCTGCAGTATGGTAGATAGTGCCTCTGGCCTCTGATCCTCTTCAGTTCTCTGACCTTGAACTCAAACCAAGAACTCCAGCCTCCTCTAAGTGTCCACAGTCAGTAGCATCCCTGCCCCACTGTTTCCGCCCTCACTGGGCATGTGCTGGTTCCTTCTCATCCCTGCTGCTTGCCCAAGCACAGCTGGGTTTGGTGTTCCTTGTCGACAGAGGTTACTTTGATCTTCCCCAACTCAGATGCCCAACTCTCAACTCCCCTCACTATGGGGAAGGGAGTAAAAGTTCCTGTGGCTGGGGCTGAGGAAGCCTCTCAAACCAACTAACCCCAAGGTTTGCCACTAGTTGTTAAAAGGGACCCTAACCTGGAGGTGTTTTCTCTTCACAGGGAAGAAATTTCTTCCTGGGGTTTTTCTATCGTCCCAAGAGAACCAATATTCTTCCCCTACTCTTATTTGTTTTCATGGTTCTATGCTCTCCCAGAGGCACTATTTTATCTCTTTGGGGGAGAGGGGAAAGAATCTTGAGAGCTTGAAATTTTCTGACCTACTCTGTCATCTTCCCAGAATCTTCTCCCCATTGCTTTCTAAAGTATGGGGTCACAACTCACAGTTTAAGAAGCCCTGAAGAATACACCAGTGGAAAAATTTTAAGAAGCCTTGGTCTAGACAATCAACAAAATAATGTCAATCCAGTGACTGACTTATTTTAGTGATTGTAGTGATTTCTAGCATTTGTCTGAGGTATAAATTCTCACACTGAAAATTTAACAATCAGCTCAATGGATCTGGGCTGACCTCCAGTGAAGAGGAATCAGTAGCATTAGAAAGATCACTAGGCCATCTTCGCTTTGATATGTATCAAACAAGTCTCACCCAGAGTTTATTATATTGATCATATATTCCTTCCTTGGAAAAGGCAGCAAGCATGGCACCACTTAATAACTAGACTCTGGAACCTGGAGTCAGAGAGATCTAGGTTCAAATCCTGCTTTTGAACTTAATAGTGATACCCAGGCAAGTCATTAAACCTCTGTGCCTCAGGTAATTCTCTAATACTTGCCTACTCTTGTAATAATGGCAATCTTAACACCAGGAATTCCCCAGTAATGACAAAATCCTCATCTCTGTCTCTACTTTCCTTCAAGCCTCTCCTGATTCTTCCTCCTAGCAGCTAGTGCTTTCTCTTACAAAATTACCTTGTATTTATTTTTCATATGGACAGCTAGGTAGGCAGTGCAAAATTCATCTTCCCGAGTTCACATCCAGTCTCAGACACTTACTAGGTATGTGATCCTCGGTAAATCACTTAACCCTATTTGCTTCAGTTTTCTCATTTGTAAAATGAGCTGAAGAAGATAATGGCAAACCATTCCAGCATCTCTGTCAAGAAAATCCAAATGGGCTCATGAAGAGTCAGACATGACTGAAAAATGTCTGAACATATATCTCCCCTGATAGAATGTTTGCTCCTTGAAGGCAGAGACTTTTTCACTTTTGACTTTGTATGCCTACTCCCTAATATAGTGCCTGGCATATACTAGGCACTTAATAAATGCTTGTTGATTGATTGGCTATAGAAATACCTACCTTTGTAATAATAAAACACAGCCCTGTATCAGGCAAACGAATTCCTTAAAATCCCATACACAATACCTGATAAGTACTACAAATTCACTGCCAGCTAAAATTCAGAAATTGTCATTAGGAAAGTCTGCCTTGGACACCATCCAAGGGAGATTATTATCAGAAAGTTTGTGTTACTGTACTTTAACATATAACACAGTCCTATGGCACAGACTCTGAGATTCCAGTACATGAAGGATGAAATGCTTCTCTATGGCATGAGAAGGTCCTTCAGGAATTAATTTCTAGATTCAAGTCATTCATTCAACAGACATCTAAGTGCTGGGTACAATGCTAAGTGCTAATGGTACAAAAGTAAGAATTACAAAGCTCAAAAAGTACAAGCTCAAAAAGCTTACGGCAGAGGGTGGGAAGGGAATAACTTATACATTATAAATGCAAAGTATGTACAACATAATTAAGGAGGGAAGAATGCTAACAACCTGAAAGAAGAAGAAAATCAAGAAGACCTTGTTTAGGAAGAGGACTATTATTTTTAAAATTTTATTTATTTAGTATTTTATTTTCTCTCAGTTACATGTAAAACCAATTTTTAAGATTCATTTTAAAAACTTTGAGTTACAAATTCTCTCCCTCTCTCCCATCCCATCCCAGCCCCAATTGAGAAGATAAGCAATTAGGGACAGCTAGGTGGCACAGTGAATAGAGCACTGGCCCTGGAGTCAGGAGGACCTGAGTTCAAATCCAACCTCAGACACTTGACACACAAAAAACCTAGCCCTGTGACCCTGGGCAAGTCATTTAACCTCAACTGCCTTGCCCTTCCCCCTCCAAAAAGAAAAAGAAAAGAGAAGATAAACAATTCAATGTACGTCATACATGTGTAGTCACGCAAAACATTTCCATAATAGTCATGTTGTGAAAGACTAAGTAGATTTTCCTTCATCCTGTTCCCTCTACTGTTTATTCTATTCTCTCTCTCCTTCCACTCTGTCCCTACTCAAAAGTGCTTTGCTTATGACTAACCCCTCCCTCAATCTTTCCTCCCTTCTATCACCCTCCCCCCTTTCTCTTGTCCCCTTCCCTCCTACTTTCCTGTAGCATAAGATAGAATTCTATACCCAGCTGAGTGTGTAAGTTATTCCCTCTTTGAGTCAATTCTGATGAGAGTAAAGTTCACTCACTTCCCCTCACCTGCCCACCTCTTCCCCTCCACTCTAAAAGCTTTTTCTTCTCTTTTATGTCAGATAATTTACCCCATTCTACCTTTCCCTTATTCTTTCTCCTAATACATTCCTCTCTCAACCCTTTATCTTATTTTTTAGATATCATCCCTTCATATTCAACTCACACTTGTGCCCTCTGTCTATATATACTCTACCTAACTACCCTAATAATGAGAAAGGTCTTATGAGTTAACAAATATCATCTTCCCATATAGGAATGTAAACAGTTCAATTTTAATAAGTCCCTGACGATTTCTCTTTCCTGTTTACCTTTTCATGCTTTTCTTCAGTCTTGTATTTGAAAGTCAAAATTTGTATTCAGGTCTAGTCTCTTCTCAAGAATGCTTGAAATTCCTCTATCTCATTGAATATCCATTTTTTCCTCTCATGAATTATACTTAGTTTTGCTGTGTGGGTAATTCTTGGTTGTAATCTTAGGCTCTTTGCCCTTTGTAATATCATATTCTAATCCTTTAATGAAGAAGTTGTTAAATCATATGTTATCCTGACTGTGGTTCCACAATACTTGAATTGTTTCTTCCTGGCTCCTTGCAATATTTTCTCCTTGATCTGGAAACTCTCGAATTTGGCTATAATTTTCCTGGCAGTTTTCATTTTGGGGAGGTGATCAGTGGATTCTTTGAATTTTTGTTTTACCCTCTAGTTCAAGAACATCAGGGCAGTTTTCCTTAATAATTTCTTGAAAGATGACGTCTAGCCTCTTTTGTTGATCATGGCTTTCCATGATCTCTCCTGGATCTACTTCCAGGTCAATTGTTTTTCCAGTAACATATTTTACATTATCTTCTATTTTTTTCATTCCCTTGATTTTGTTTTGTGAATTCTTGATTTCTCATAAAGTCACTAGCTTTCCATTTGCTCCATTCTGATTTTTAAGGAATTATTTTCTTCAGTGAGGTTTTGGACCTCCTTTTCCATTTGGCTAATTTCACTTCTTAAGGCATTCATTTCCTCATTGACTTTTTGGGCCTCTTTTACCATTTGGCCTAGTCTGTTTTTTTAAGCTATTATTTTCTTAGGTATTTTTTTGTGTCTCCTTTACCAAGCTATTGACTCATTTTTCATGATTTTCTTGTATCACTCTCATTTGTCAATTTTTCCTCTACTTCTTTTCATTTTCAAAATCCTTTTTGAGCTCTTCCATGACATGAGACCAATTCATATTTTTCTTGGAGGCTTTGGATGTAAGAGCTTTGACTCAGCTGTTTTCTTCTGAGTGTGTGTTTTGATCTGCCTTATCACCAAAGTAAGTTTTTATAGTCTGTGTTTTTTCCCAATTATTTGTTCATTTTCCTAGCATATTACTTGACTTTTTAACTCTTTGTTAAGATAGGGCTCTACTTCCAGGGCTGAGCGCAAACTGTCTGTCCCAAGCTTCAGTGGTTTTATGTGACTGTTTTCAGAGATGCTTCTAGGGACCTGTAAGTTTTCAGTTTTTCAAGGTGGCATGATCTAAGGAGAGGTATTTACTCTTCTCCTGGCCTGTGAACAACCACAGGCATTATTTTCTGCTCTGGAATTGTGAGGAAGGTCCCCCCTCCACTGCTGCTGCAAGCTTTGCTATGCTAGTGCTCCTCCTCACCATGAGATTGCCATCTCAGTGCTAGCAAAAAGACCCTTGTAATCTCCTTCTGACTAGTCATTCAACCCTCTTACCAATGTAGGCTGAGAGTTATGGAAGCAGCTGCTGCTGTTGCCACTGCCACTGCCACTGCCAATTCAGTCACTCCAAATGCCTGCTTCTGGTTTGCTGGGGTTAGGGCTGTGCTGGATCAGACTGCACTGGACTGTGGTCCTCTTTCAAGACCTTTCCTGCTGACTGTCTAAGTCAGTGGTTCTCAACTTTCCTAATGCTGCGATCCTTTAATAGTCATATGTGGGCATGTCTGCATGTAGGTGGACTTGCCTGGAGACAGAGGAGGTTCCTAAGACCTTTGGAAATATGTGTTTTCCGATGGTCTTAGGTGATCCCTGTGACCCCTGTGAAAGGGTTGTTAGACCCCCAAAGGGGTCGCGACCCACAGGTTGAGAACCACTGGTCTAAGTTGTCTTTGGCTTCTGTGGGCTGAGAGATCTGCAAATCACCACTGCTGCCAGTGATTCAGTAGTCTGGAGGCTTGCCCCGTGTTTGCTGAGGCCCAGTGTGCTTTGGCTCGGCCTGCACTGGACTGTACTTCTCTCTCACCCTGGTGCAACACACCTTGCCTGACCACCTTCCAGATTGTTTTGGGCTAGAAATTTGTTTCACTCTGTCTTTTTGTGGGCTCTACTGCTCTAGAATTTGTTTAGAGTCATTTTAAAAAGGTATTTGGAGGGATTTGGGGGAAAGCTTAGGAGAGTCTCTGCTTTTACTCTACCATCTTGGCTCTTGAGGAAGAGGACTTTAAGCTGAGCCTTGAAGGAAATTAAGAATTCTGGGGCACAGAGGCAGTGCAGTGGACAGAGCATCAGGCCTGGAATCAGGAAGATCTGAGTTCAAATCCTGCCTCAGACACTGTGTGAACTTAACCCCTATTTGCATCAGTTCTTTATCTGTAAAATGGGGAAGTAAACGGCAAGCTACTCTAGTATCTTTGCAAAGAAAACCCAAAGGACAAAGTCCATGGAGATCACATAGTGATATGACTATATTACTCAACAACCAGGATTCAAAAGAACAAAGATGAAAAGAGACAGCATTCCAGGTATGGCAAAGAGGATGCATAAAAACAGGAACACAGGAGAAGGACAATAAATAGGCCAGTTTAGCTGGAACGTACAGTGTTTTCAGGAGAATAATACAGAACAAACCTGGAAAGATCATCTGGAACTACACTGTGAAAGGTTGTACATGCTAAACAAATGAGTTTGTTTTTTATCCTAATCACGAGTCACTGGCACATGAGCAGAGGAGTGACATGGTCAGACTTACGCTTCAGGAACATCAGTTTGGGTGTGGTATGGTGGTATAAACCTGTAATCCTTGCTATCAGAGGAGGTTGAGACTGATGCATTGATTGAGTTCAGGAGTTCTAAGCTGCCACAGAGCTAGAGCCAACCAAGTGTCTGGACTGAGTGCTGCATCAATATGGTAAGCTCTTGGGAGTGAGGAGCCACTAGGCTTCTTAAGGTGGAATGAACTAACCTAAGTTAGAAATGGAACAGATCAAAGCTTTCACCAGAAGTAGGATCAGGCCTATGAGTGGTTACTGACCTTCCTGCCTGAGGATGATAGACCCAGCCACCCCCCACCTACCCCTTAGCAATAAAAGAAATATCAATTTGACAGGTGTGCCGAGAACAGACTACAGAGGGGAGAGCCTGGAGGCAAGAACAACTACTAGAAGATTATTGCAGTAGTCCAAGCACCTGGATTCGGGCAGTGACTTTTGGAAAGAAGGGATCTGATGTAAGAGCTGTTATGGCACCTAATTTGATACGGGAATGAGAAATAAGAAAGTGAAGAGTTGAAAAAGACTCCAAGGTTGTGAACCTGGATGACTAGAAGGAATGGTAGAAAAGTGGGGAAGAGGAATGGGTTTGGAGGAAAGATAATGAGTTCTATTTTGAACTTGTTGAGTTTCAGATGACTACAGGGCATCCAGTTGGAATTCTGCAATAAGCAGTTGGTGAAACAGGAATGGAACCCAGGAGAGAGGCTAGAGCCAAATACATAGATCTGAGAGTCATCTGCATAGGGACAAAAGAAGATACCTCAGAAGAGAGTCTTGGGGAATAATACCCATAGACCTAGCAAAGAAGATTGAGAAAAAGCAGCCAGACATGCAGAAAAAAACCAAGATAACAGCATCTGAAAACCAAGGGACAATAGAGAATCTAAGAGGGAATGGTCCATAGAATTGGCAGCTCCAAAGAGGCCAAGAATCAGGACAGAGAAATGGCCACTGGATTAAGCAACTGGGGATCATTGGCAACTGGAGAGAGGACTTTTGAGTTGAGTGATAAGACTTAAAGTCAAACTGCAAGGGAGTGGCAGGAAAATAAAAGAATAGTCAGTTTTTTCTAGGAGTTTAACTGTAAACCAGGGGAAATATCTAGGATGATAGCTTGAGAAAAATAAAATCAAGTGAATATTTTTTTTAAAAGCATGGCAGGGAGTTATAGACATACTTGTAGAATACGCCACAAGGAGAAGGAGTCAGTAGAAAGGGAAAAACAGAAAATTAGAGAAAGAGTAGAAATGCTCAGGACTGAAGGGACTCAATTTTGTGAGGAGACTGAATCATCAATGTCACAATCTCACAAAATCACAAAAAAAGACTTTATCTTATACTATATCTCTTCACTTATACTACAGTCTAGCCAACCTGCTTACTTTCCAGATTCTGTTCTTATCCTGTCTTCTTCTCCCATGCCCATGCCTTGCTCACTCCATCTCCAATTCCTGAATGGGACTATAGCCCTCCCCAAATCCAACCTCCATTTCTTGAAAGCCCTGCCTTCCTTTAAGATTTAGTTTGGCTGAGTTAAATTTATAAGAATACAAGTCATTTCCCAATAGAAAAATGGTTAAAGGATAACAACAGGCAGTTTTCAGATGAAGAAATTAAAGGGATCTATAGTCATATTAAAAAATGCTCTAAATCACTATTGATTAGAGAAATGCAAATCAAAACAACTCTGAGGTACAACATCAAACCTATCAAATTGGCCAACATGACAAAACAGGAAAATGATAAATGTTGGAGAAAATATGGTAAAACTGGAACACTAATGTATTGTTGGTGGAGTTGTGAACTGATCCAACCATTCTGGAGAGCAATTTGGAACTTTGCACAAAAGGCTATAAAGCTATGCATACCCTTTGACCCAACAATACCACTTCTAGGTCTGTATTGCAAAGAGATCATAAAAATGGAAAAGGACTCACATGTACAAAACTATGTATAGCAGCTCTTTCTGTGGTGGCCGAGAATTGGAAATTGAGGGGGGGGGGGCCCATCAGCTGGGGAATGGCTGAATAAGTTGTAGTATATGAACATAATGGAATACTATGGGTCCATAAGAAATCATGAACAGGCAAACTTCAGAAAAACCTGGAAAGACTTATATAAACTAATGCTAAGTGAGCAGAACCAGGAGAACGTTGTACATCATAAGAGCAATATTGTGCAAGGACTAACTTTGATAGACTTAGCTCTTCTCAGCAATGCAAGGATCTAAGACAATTCCAAAAGACTCATGATGGAAAATGCTATCCACGTCCAGAAAAAAGAACTATGGAGTCTCAGTGCAGATCAAAACATACTATTTGCTCTCTTTTTTGGGCGTTTCTTCCTTCTCGTGGTTCTTCCCATTGGTTCTAATTCTTCTTCACAACAAGACTAAAGTGAAAATATGTTTAATATGAATGTAAATGTAGAGCCTATATCAGATTACGTGGGGAGGGGGAGAAAATTTAGAACTCAAAATCTTATGGAAGTGAATGTTGAAAACCAAAAATAACCAATGAATTCTTTTTTTTAAGTTTGGGTGCCCCATTCTCAAGGAATGACACCTTTCAGTTCAAAATGATCTCATCTTGCTCCCATGTGTAATAGCACATTGGCTATTACTCTCTTTCTTGAACTTTAACTCTTTCTCCCTCATTTTATACTTATGTGCATATAGATAGGTCTTTACTCACTATTAGACAAAACTGGCTCATCTATATCTTTGTATTCCAATGACTACTACAGAGCCTTCTACATAAGAGGCATGAGTGTTGTGAAGCTAAAATAAGATAACAGATATAAAACTTCTGCTTAAAAACTCTTACTTAAAGTACTATGAAAAGGGGCGGCTAGCTGGTACAGTGAAGAGAGCACTGGCCCTGGAGTCAGGAGGACCTGAGTTCAAGTCCAGCCTCAGACACTTGACACACTTACTAGCTGTGTGACCTTGGACAAGTCACTTAACCCCAACTGCCCCTCCAAAAAGCAAAAATTAAAAAAAAAGTACTATGAAACATTTAAAGGACCATAAACACTTTTATTGGGGCAGCCAGGCAGCACAGAGAATAGAGAACTAGCCCTGAAGTCAAGAAAACCTGACTTCAAATCAGACTCTTACTGGCTGTGTGACCCTGGGCAAGTCACTTTATACGTCCAAAAAAACCCACCCCAAAATACTTTTACTTAAATACTATAAAAATACCTGTTATTACTGTTATTATTAGCCCACAGTTACCATGCCTCTAGGTGGGTGATGATTTCTCTGAGCCTCGTACAACTCAAACAATATTTACAGAGCTAGACAAGTGTGTGTTAGAAAATGTTTAACAACAGACTTTCCAGAAGAAAAGAAGAAAGCATGCATGCTCTATTAAGTTTAATTAGCGTTATTAACATTTCCTCAGTTTCTTCCTTCCTTCCTTTTTTTCTTTTTTCCTTCCTTCCTTCCTTCCATCTTTCCATCCTTCCTTCCTTCCTTTTTTCCTTCCTTCCTTCCTTCTCTTCCTTCTGCTCTTCCTCCCTTCCTTCCATCTTTCCTTCCTTCCTTCCTTCCTCCCTTCTTTCTTTCCTTCCTTCCTTTTTTCCTTCCTTCCTTCCTTCCTTTCTCCCTCCTTTCTTCCTCTCCCTCCTCCCCCCCAATTAAACAATTAACAAGAAAATAAATCAAACCCTGATTTGTAGCATTTGTTGATTCCTGACCTGGAAGTGCTCAGACTGAAAATTATTTAACAATTGGTTGTCATGTACCTGTTGGAGCTGGCCCAATTCAGTACACCAGACAGCAAGTGTTTCCATTCAATTCAACCAGCATTTACTAAATACCTACTGTATACCAGGTGTTGCGGGCTCTAAGACAAAAAGTAAACAGTCCCTGCCTTCTGGAGTGACTTACATTTTTCAGGGAGAACAATGTGACATAATAGATAAGAGTTTTAGACCAGAAGCCCAGGACACCTGAAATTTGAATCTTGCCTCTGATACTTAATAATTAGCTGTGTCAACCTGGGCAAGTCACTTAAACTCTCCCAGGCTCAGGTTCCACCTTTGAAATGGGAATAATTATAATAGCTACCACAAAGGGTTATTGTGAGGTGGAGATTAGATTTCAAAAGTGCTTTGCAAACATAAAAGAGTTATATAAATACCAGCTATAATTATTGTTGCTACTACTAATAATAATAAATGTTTAACAAATGAATGAGATGAAGTAAAATGCCAATAATCCAATTGAAAGTTAGCTCTTAAAAAAAATGACAACGTATTAAAGGCTGTTCCTATGGATTTTAGCTGCCTAAACACCAATATGTTCTCCTAGGAACCTCCCAAGGACCAACAGAATCAGAAATTTCCTCTTTCCATAGCTTTGGCTACTGGTGTCCAAGTTGTGGCTGTCAGCAAGTAGGTGGGACTGTCATTTCACAGTCACCTCTGCCCCAATCCATCAGTTCTGAGAAAATGCTCGGTTGGCAGGGGGATGGGAGAGAGAAGAAGTCAAAGCCAGGAGCAGGACGACCCAGGGCTGAGGTCAAATTCCAAAGCAAGGTTCCACATGTAAGAATCTAGTCCCAGAAACAGTGACATGACAGGATGGGCAACTAATTGATTCAATTACAGAACTTATGCTGCCTCCTTTGAAGCCACAGAATCAGGCCAGATTGTTGTTTGTCCTTTATTTTCAAAGAGAACTGTCAGCAAGTAGGTGGGGCTGTCATTTCACAGAATGTGAAATGTAGCAGAAATTAAAGGTAGCAGAAATTAAAGGACCTTTCACCTCAGAAGCCTTGTAGGGCCTTAAATAAACATGGAATCACAGGATCATTAGTTCAGAGTTTGAAAGGATATTCAGGGCCAGATCTTCCAGATTCCAAACCCATCTCTCATCCAGCCCCTCACCACATGCTCTAGGACTGGATGGAAGAACATTTTCTCAGAATAGTTTAGAATACTAAGTTAACATGGCTCCTAGGCAGCTTATGAGAGACAGAATGGAATAGTGGAAAGGACATTTGGAAAGAAGACTTGGAATTATGAGCCCTGGATTCAAGTCTTGTCTCTGATACTTTAGCTTTTTTTCCTTTTTTTATGGACGGGAGAAGGCAAGGCAATTGGAGTTAAGTGACTTGCCCAAGGTCACACGGCTAGTAAGTGTGTCAAGTGTCTGAGGCCGAATTTGAACTCAGGTCCTACTGACTCCAGGGCCGGTGCTCTATTCACTGCACCACCTAGCATCCCCTGATTTGTTTTTGTTTTTTTCTTTCTTTTTGGAGGGTCTCTGATACTTTCTAGCGATGTGACTGTGGGCAAGTCACCCAAGCCCTCTGAGTCTCAGTTTCCTCATCCAAAAAGTGGAGGTGATAGCATCTGTACTACCTATGTAATAGAACTTTTGTAAAAAGAACACTCTGTAGACTCTGAAATGCTACAGTAGCTAATAATAGGAAAAATAGCTCACATTTCCATATGATTTTAAGGTTTGCAAAGCACTTTATTTTTCCCTTCCACCATTAACATATAACATATGGTTTAGTTGAGACCAGGAACAAATGGTCTCCCCAGGAAGTTTGCTCCAAATTTGCATATGAATTCTTAGGGTCATAGATTAAGAACTGGAAAGGATCTTAACAATCATCTCCAATCCCCTCATGTTACAGATGGGGATACTGAGGCATAAGCAGTCATACAACCTAGACTACTAGCCTTAGAGTCAGACCTGCCTTCAGATCCCATCTGGGACACTGGCTATGTGAACCTTGATGACTGACAGAGCCCCTTCCAGCTCTAAATCTATGATTCTCAAAGTGCTGCTACCGTGGCACTTTTTTTTAAAAAGCAGGGGTTAAGCAAGGTCTCACTGACAGCAAGTACCAGGTGGGTCCTAGAACCCACGTGCTTTGACTATGGCCTCCCTGCCCTTCCCTTGGGAAGTACTCTATCTCTTGGATCACACCAGGAGGACTGGCTGTGAGCTAATACCTGTGACAGTGTGATTGTGCAAACTCACTTTCAGGCATTTTGACTCTTTCCTGTTGGTGAAGATCATTTGCTCCTTACCTGAGGGGAGGGAGCTAATTTAACAACAGTTCAAGGGTATTGGCAAGTAACTAGGCTTTGGATAAAGAATAATTTCCCTGACTTTGAATGAGACCATTACATACGTTTGAATTCTCAGGAGAACCAAATTATTTAGTTTTAATTTGGAAGAAAAAACAAACTAGCAAAGAAATTCTCTGGAGCCAGTGCAAAAGGGACAAAGATTGGGGTGGCGGGGTTGGGGTGGGGAGGGAATGGGAGATCTGCTCTTTTCCCTTGTATCTGTATGGTTCCTCAAACAAAGTAGGCTGGAAAAGTTCAATTGCAGTTCACGGAAGAGAACATTCCGTACTCTGCAAAACACTCAGTATCCCTGTAAAACAAAAATCAACAACATGATGTCAGCCTCGGCATCAGCAGCCCGCCCAGCACGGTACAGCCCAGGCACTCTCAATACATCAACTGTTCAAAGGCCTTCTCTATACAATTCACTCAGCAGGAAAACACACACACACACACACACACACACACACACACACAGAGCTGGGCCCTGTCAAGGTCAGTGAATGAGCTGACTTTCTGCCCCAATACTTTGTTATATTTCTCCCTCCTCTCTCTCTAAAGGACTGGAGGAAGTTGTTAAGACTATTTTTCTTCAATGTGTAATTGTAGCTGAATCATTTCCAAGGAAACGGAGCCCCCTGAGTGTGCAGGGCTCTCTGGAGAATTGAAGGGAGTCTCCTCCCCCCGTATGTTTCGGTGTTACTGTCTTCAAAGGATGGCATTAACCCTGGAAAACATTGGTTCTTTGCCAGGGAAAGAGGGAAAAGGAAGAGGAGGAACAAATTGCTCTCAGTTCTCGGATGAGACTAACCACTGGATCCTGAGCTTTTTTGCCACCTAGCTAGAGTTTACATTTCATTTAGGACAGTCAATAAACATATATTAAGTGCCTACTGTGTGCCAAGGCACTGTGGGGTGAATTCTCCTGTGGGTTAGGCAGGAGACCTAACTTCTATCTGAAGCTTGCTGGTGTGGGAGAGTCCAAGGGGCACTGAATTTGATATCCAAAACACAGAACATATAGTAATAGGAGGCAGTGGAAAGGAGTCAAAGGATCTGAGTTCAAATCCTGCAATGCTTCTCACTTCTATGACCTTGAGGTCACTTAATTTCTTAGATCCCAGTTTCCTTATTATAAATGAGGAAATTGGACTGTTTGGTCTCTGAAGTACCACCTACTTTTCTATCTATGAAGTATGGTCAAGTCCAATCTTAATTATTATTCCTCTGACCAGTTTAACCTCTCCCTCAGGTCTCAGGTTCCTCATTTATACAATGAAGTGATTATAAAATGAGATCTCTAAAGATATCTCTAAATAGATCTCGAAAGGAGATCACTAAAAAATTCATCTCTATAATCTACAATGAGGTGGGGTAGTAGATAGAGTGCCAGAACTGGAGTCGGGAAGACCTGAGTTCAAAACCTGCCACAGAAACTAGTGGCTTAGATCCTCTGGGCAAGTCACTTAATCTGTTTGCCTCAGTTTCTCCATCTGTAAAATGGAGATAATACCAGCACCTGCCTCCCAGAGTAGTTGTGAAGATCAAATGAGATATCTGTAAAGCGCTTTGCAAACCTTAAAGCACTCTATAAATGTTATTATTATTATTATTATTACTATTATTGTTATCTGGGATCTGCCAAAGGTGTAGATAGGGTTATTTTCCTTCTGTGACCACTGGTAGTGTCTTGAAATACTGTTTACTTATGATATGTGAAGACCATAAAACTGACTCAGAAGACATTCCTTCCTTCTTGGTCAGAGGTGGTGGACCACAGGTTCAGAAGAAGGCACACTTTGTCAAACATGGCCAATGGTTTGTTTTGCTTCATTATCCATCTTTATTATACAGAAGGGTTCTATAGGGAAGGGGGTGGTATGTCATGGGAGGTGAATGCAATGACGAGAAAAAGCATCAATAAAATGTTTATGCATAAAATATACATTATAGAGAAAGAAAAGGAAAGACACTGACTCAGTTGTAAAACATGAAAAGCAGAAATCTGGAATAAAATTGGTTTTTCAGATACCTTTCCATATCAAATTCAAATTGATTTGCAAAAAAGAATAAACTTCACAAGCAACCTACAATATGGCACAGCAAGGGAAAAATCCATTTTTGGTTTTAATCCTTGTTTTAAAAAATGTTACATGGAGCTGGATCAGAATATGCTACCACAATTTAAGACTAGACATTTTCTCTCTGAGCCTTAGTTTCTTCATTTGTAAAATGAGAAGGCTGGACTACATGACTCCTAAGGTCCCTCCCTCTTCCAAATCTATAATCCTATGATCTACTGAGCAGTAAAGAATGAAATGCTTCTAGGGCCATGGTGTAAGTCTGACAGGTGCTTCTCCCCATCTGCTCCCAAAAGTATGGCAGTGTGGCAGGGTGGACAGAGGGCCAGTCTTAGGGTCAGGAAGACCTATTTCAAGTCCAATATCTTATACATATTAGTTGTGTGACTTTGAAGAAGTCACTTTACCCACCTAAAACAATTTTCTAAGGATGTTTATCATAGCCAAGGTGGTACCAGTCTTCATCTATGAGAGCATAAAATATCCATCAGTAGAGGGTTCTCTTATATCAGGAGTTCGATGCAGGATAAAATCATAGGTCCAAAAAAAGCCTCTGCCAGCCCATGCTGCTTTTCCAGATTCCATCCGACAGATGGTACCCCTAGGGGTAGAGTAAACTAGAGTTACGGTGCTCTGGGATGTATTGTTAGCTGATATCTTTTTTTTCCACATCATCTATATTTTCCAGTTTAGTTCTCCCTTCCCCTATAGAACAATCCTTTATGATAAAGAACATAAAAAGAAAAAAAAATAGCTATGTTAACCGACACCCTCCCTATGTTGTGTTCCACATTCATAGTCCCCCACCTCTGCAAAGAATAGTGAGGAAGTGTCTGGAATGTCAATACTTCCTCACAGTCTCACATCTTTCAAGCCCAGCCTCTTTTTTTTTTTCCAATTTATTAAATTATTTATTTTAAGTTTTCAACATTCCACTTCCATAAGTTTTTATTTTTCTCCCCCTCCCTCCCCAAGACAGCTTGTAATCTGAAATGGGCTCTATACATACAGTCCTATTAAACACATTTTCATATTAGTCATGTTGCATAGAAGAATTATAATGAATAGGAAAAACCATGAGATAGGAAAAACAAAACAAAACAAAAAGAAAATAGTCTGCTCCGTTCTGCATTCTGACTCCATATTTCTTTCTATGGATGTGGATAGCATTTTCCATCATGTGTCCTTTGGAATTGTTTTAGGTCTTTGCATTGCTGATGAGTGGGGGAGGCGAAAACTTCCCAGACCATATCCTAAAATCTGGTAAGGTTTCTTGTGGGAACAGGCCTGAGTTTCGGCTTCCCCCTTCCCCCTTCCTTGCTGCCATATCAACATTAAGTCCTTTAGGAGTCTTTAAGGACCCCTCTCCCTCCCTTGTTTTAGGTTTGCCAAATAAGGACATGTACATTTGGACTGGCTATATCCTGTTTTCCCTGTTTCTTGCCTTTTTCACGCCTAGACTGTAAGCCTGCCTCCCAGCCAACAGGAACAAGGGATAGTAGTGGGAAAGGGTTTGTCTGCATTAGGATATAAAACCTTGCTTTGTCTTCTATAACACACCTCCTTCCATCAGTCCGTCCTGGTGGAGGTGATGGCCCTCTTCTCCCAAAAACTGAATAAAAGCTTCCTGTTCTTACCTTGAGACATCTCTAGGTTTTTGTAAAATTTGGGTAGGGGATTTTTGGGGTCCCTATACCCCACACACTGAGAAGGGCTAAATCTAACAAAATCAGTCCTCTCACATTGTGGCTGTTACTGTGTACAATATTGTCCTGGTTCTGCTCTCCTCACTCAGCATAAGTTCATAGAAGTCTTTCTAGGTTTCTCTGATGTCTGCCTGTTGTTCATCGTTTCTTATAGCACAATACTATTTCACTAGGCATACTGATGGAAGAAGACAACTTCCAAGAAGTTACCTTGATTGGGAAGCAAGGAAGCTGTCTAGATAGATACAAGATGTAAACACCCCTTCTTAAGTACTTCAGAATTGGAGTTCCTGTTACGACTTTCCAAAACAAGTTGCTGTTACGCTGGAAGCAAGAGCACCACAGTCATGTTGCTTCAAGGATTTTAGTCATGAACAATACACCTCATACGTAAAACAAAAACAGAACATAATCAGCCAAGAGTTAAAGGAAATATAAACACTCAGCACTGGGATTTCAGGGTTTCCTTACAGATGGCTCAAAGGATCAAATTATAAAAACCATTTCTTAACTGAATTTTTCCTGCTACTAATAACTTGTATACACAGTTCAGAGACCTAAAACTCAAGCTGTTTTGTTTTGTTTTGGTTTTTAACAATTTTTTAACTGTTCTCTGAGAGACAGTGAATACGAAGGGAATAGAGTTGGCTTTGGAATCATGAATACCTGTACTAAGCCAATCTTCCAACACATCCAGGCTGTGTGACAAGAGGTAAGTCTATTTAACATTTAACCTCTAAGTGCCCTGAGGCAATTCTCTAAGACAAAATCACTAGATGAGAGTTGATCTGTACTGGTAGAACAAGTTCCTCTCTGGAGACTCCCCACACTGATGAAGTCACTGGTCTAGTTCAAAAAACAAAAACCAGATGCTGCCATAACAAACATGGAATCCAAAAATCAAATATAGGAAAAAAAAACTACTTTCACACTAACCTTATAGGGGTTCATTTAATTAAGTTGACAAGTATTGATTAAGCAATACTACTACCAGGCTTAGTGCTAGATGCTGTACATATAAATTTAGACAAATACAGAGTCTCATCCTCAAAGAGCTTACATTCTACCAGAAGCTACTTTCTACTGGGGGAGGGATGAACCAACATGTACACAGGTAGATACAAAAAGTATGCACAGTAATATTGGCATTAAGAGAATTACTATTAAACTATTATATTAATGACTCATTATTAACTTGTAATCCAGGCTTTTCACCTTCTAATTTCTGTTTAGAGTCCTCACTCTTTTTAAGGTCAGTTAGTCTCTGAAGGACAAGACTGACTGAGATTTCTCCTATCCCTACGCTCAGGATCATACCCAATTAGGACACCTAATTTCTGTTTAGAGCATAAATAAAATTCAGTATGGTTGAGCTCTTACCTGGGGTAAAGGAACCCCTGTCCTTGGTCCCCTCCATTGGAGTTTAGGGTGACCCAGTTCATGAAGGAAAAAAGTGACCAAAGAGGTCCAGATGGGCATGGCTTCCCCCTTTATTGGATGCTCCTGAGTCTCATAAAGAGGAGCTGCAGACTTTTAGCCCACTTCTTCATTAAATGCCCACCAATCAAGGTTGATTTTTCACTTATAGGGTATTCTCTTTTTTAGAGGGTATTTAAGGCTTCTCAGGGTCTCCTTTTGGTCTCTGGTTACTGAGAGAAACCACTGGCATTAATTTTTTGATTGCCCACTAGCCTACTTAATAAATGGTTATTAATTACTCAGAAACTTTATTTTTCATTCATTTCAGAAAACTCTAACCTAAGTAGAGGGTTTGGGTCTCTTACAGAAGTTGTATTTGAACTAAATCTTTTTTTTTTTTTTGGAGGGGGGGAGGCAGAGCAATTGGGTTAAGTGACATGCCCGAGGTCATACAGCTAGTAAGTGTTAAGTGTCTGAGTCTGGATTTGAACTCAGGTCTTCCCAACTCCAGGGCTGGTGCTCTATTCACTGTGCCACCTAATTGCCCCTGCTTGAACTAAATTTTGAAGAAAGATAAAGAAAGGATCTTGGGTAACTGGGACCCTTGATCGCTCAGAGATTTGAGGGTGAACACCAATACCTCAAATTCTTTCTTCTTGCTAAATAAATCATCTTTACCCATCCCCTTTTACTGACTACACATATCTTTCTTTGGCCCTCTTTCTCCCCTGTCTTAGGGTGTAGTCTGGCTGGAAATTCTCCCCTTCCCAGAGCCACTGGAGACCAAGACTTAACTGCATGGCATCCAGGAATACTGCTGTTAAGCTAATGTTGACATTGAGGAAAAAGGTGCACTATTCGAAGACCTGAAGACAGAACAGAAAGGCTAATACAGTAAGATAGCCCCTAGCTACCACTGTCAAATTTAAGTCACTAAGCCAGATGATCTATACCACAAGGGACTAAAAAAACTATAGCAGATGTGATTATTAAACCACCATCAGTGATTCTAGAAAGATCCCAGAGGATATGAGAGAAATCACAGGACTGGAAAAGGGGGGTCTTGTTTGCCCCAATTTTCAGAGAGAGAGAGAGGGACAGAGGGAGAGAGAGAAAGAAGTTTTGGAATAGCAAAAAGCTGAAGACAAACGCTATGTCCAATGATTCGGAAGTTAAGTCAACAAGTATTTTTTTTAATTTTTATTTTTTTGCTTTTTGGAGCAGAGAAGGCAGGGAAATTGGGCTTAAGTGACTTGCCCAAGGTCCCACAGCTAGTAAGTGTTAAGTGTCTGAGGCAGGATTTGAACTCAGGTCCTCCTGATTCCAAGGCCAGTGCTCTATTCACTGCACCATGTAACGGCCCCAACCAGTACTTATTAAGCATTTACTATCTGCCAGGCACTTTGCTAAGTGCCAGATATAAAAGAAAGGCAAACAAACAAACAAACAAACCCAAAACAAAACCAAAAGAAAAACCAGTCTCCATTCTCAAGGAGTCCACAGTTTCATGGGGTAGACAATGGGCACAGAGTTATATACAAAAAGATACGCCCGAGATAAATGAAAGGTAATCTCTGATGGAAGGCATAAAGGGTAAGGAAGACCAGCAAAGACTTCTTACAGAGGGTGGAACATTAGCTGAGATTCGAAAAAAGTCAGAGAAGCCAGAAGGTGGAGATGAGGAGGGAAAGAATGCCAAGAACAGGGGACAGTCAGTGAAAATGCACAGAGCTGGGAAAGAGAGTGTCTTATTGAAGGCACAGTAAGGACACAAAGGTAGGAAGAAACCTGACAAGGTAGATGACAGAATCAGAATCCAAAAAGGTCCAATTAGGCAAAATGCTGGCTGGGTTTAACAAGATGAAATGTAACAGGCATAAAGTTTTACACTTGGGTTCAAAAAATTATTTCAACATGTGCAAAATGGAGCAGGCATGTTAGCAGTTTGGCTAAGAAAGATCTGAGAGTTTTAGCTGATTATAAGATCCATATGAGTCAACAGTGTGATGTGGCAACCAAAATCTGTGATCCTGGGCTGCATTATGAAAAGCAGAGTCAATCCCTCTAGGGCTAGGGAGGTGATAGTATTCCTGAACCCTACTCAGGACAGCATCCATCTATAGGATTGTGTTTAGTTCTGGGCATCTTATTTTACAAAAGCCACAGGTGAGACGTAGAGCTTTTAGAGGCAGGCAACCAAGATGGTAACAAGTCTTGAGATCATGCCAAATGAGGATCAGTCGAAAAAAACAGTGATGGTTAATCTGGAGAAAATTTGGGGAGGGGAGGGGCACAATACTTGCTTTCCAGGACTAAAAATGTCATGAGCAAAAAGCAATAGATTTCTTCTTGGGGGCTGCTAGGTGGCGCAGTGAATAGAGCATAGCTCTAGAGTCAGGAGGACCTGAGTTCAAATCCAACCTTAGACACTTAACACTTACTAGCCATGTGATCTTGGGCAAGTCATTTAACCCCAATTGCCCTGCCTTCCCCCTTCAAAAAAAAAAA
>CM053590.1:143407508-143417583 GCA_028646515.1 Pseudochirops corinnae | reverse complement strand
ACAGAACTCCAGAACTGCTAAGAAGTTGCTCATTTCCCTTTATATTTTTTTTTACTCAGCATTTCTCTATAAAAAAGGGTGTCCCAAAAGTCATAGTGCAGTTTTAAGCTTTAACAGTTCACAGATTTAGAGCTGGCCAGTCATGTAGTCCAACCCCTTCCTTTTATAGAAGAAACCAAGTGCCACTGAGGTTAAATTACTTGCCCAAGGTCATACAGAGAGTAAGTACCATAGTTGGGACCTGAACCTAGGTCCTCTTTCCATTCAGACTAATGCAAGGTTCTGCCCTCTCTTGAAACTTTCTGTCAAGCAAGGGAAGTGGACAAATGCCTGGGTTTCAAAGGGTTTTGCAGGCAATATAAATGGAAGCAGTTGAAATGTCTACAAAGCAGAAGCTTAGACTAAGTAGAATAAGTACTAAATGTCATTAAACTTGAAAATAAAATCTGTGGGGGAACCACAATTGGAAAAAAAAAAAAGCCCACCTGTAAATATATAATTGGGGGGAAAATACTGTCCAGGGCCATCCTGGGTTAATTACAACAACTATGATGGTAGAGGTAAAAGAAGAAAACATGAAAAGCAAGTTTATTTAAGGTTCTTTAATTCAGCTACACAAACAGGAAAGCTCTGGAGCTTCCAAAGGGAACCCCACCCAACAAACACTCCGGCAGGAAATACCAAGAAGTCAGCATCTCAATCAACTTATACGCTCCACACGTTCTCATGAGTTGATCCTAGTGGGAAGAGCATAGTAAAATCTCGATTGAAATTTACTGTGTGACCTTGGGCAAAAATCTCATAACTTCCCTGGGCCTCCCTAAGGTTCCTCATCTGTAAAATGAGGAAGTTGTCTTAAGAGCTATCACAAATACACAAATACGCACACACACACACACACACACGTTTATATATGTACATATATGGAGAAAGAGTGAGACAACTTTAAGATTTGCAATGCATTTCACAAATATCAACTCATTTTATCTTCACAACAATCTTGGGAGGTAGGAGGTAGGTGCCATGATTATCTCCATTTTACAGATGAGGAAACTGAGGCTGATAGAGGTTAAGTGATTTGGCCAGGGTCACATAGCTAGTAAGTATCTGAAGCCAGAATCAAACTCAGGTCTCCCTGACTCCAGGAGCAGTATTCTATCCACCTTGAGGTCCATTCTATCCCTAATTATATGATTATATGGATATGTATTATACACATATAATTATATGAATAGCATTTTGAACTTTGTAAAGCACTTTACATACATTATTTCATTTGATCATATTTTGAAGGTGGATTTTTTTCAACACCAAGATTTGAGGAATTAACTTTTCCTTAAGAACTCAACTCCTAATTAGATAAAAGGCCAACCCAAATGTATGCTTGTGAATGTGCATGTATACCAGAATATGAGACATTCCAGTCTCCCAGTCTACTTGCAAATGTTTCACATAGAACACTCCATTAGATACAAAATGACGGGAGGAAGAAAGCGTGAATTTGTTGTTGCTGAATTGTTTCAGGCATGTCTGACTCTTCGGGACCCCATCTGGGCTTTTCTTAGCAAAGATACTGGAATGGTCTGCCATTTTCTTCTCCCTCTCATTTTACAAATGAGGAAACCGAGGCAAACATGCTTGCCCAGCATCACATAACTAGTAAGTGTCTAAGGCCAAATTTGAACTCAGGACCTCCTGACTCCAGGGCCAGTGTTCTATCCACTATGCCACCTAAATGAAGAAATACCAAATGATAATTACAGTGAACTCCTGATTTTTCAAGAGCTGAAATTAAAGATTATCGAGCCCCTATTCTACTCCTTCACCTCCTTTCTTTTTTCACTCTTTAATTATGTTATTATATAAAAGAAAAGAAGGGGATAGAAACCTAGCCTTAAAGTCAGGAAGACTTGAGTTCAAGTCCTGAAGCTGACTACCTATGTGATCACAAGCCAGTTACTTAACTTAGTGCCCCCAGGTAACTCTCTAAAACTGCAAGTTTCAGACAAGTTGTTCATCTGCATCCAGGGTTCCCCCACCAGGAGTTCCCAACACAGATGAAATTATAGCTCAAGAACAAAAACATATGCATGCATGTGCCTGCACTCACACAAACACACACACACACACACACACGAATGTCAAAAGCCAGGTCAGTTTTACCATTTGTTAGCAACTCTAGATAAAAGTTTTAGAAAGAATAATAATCAATACTCACAGAGAGTTTCAAAGTTTGCAAAATACTTTACCCTGTTATCTGATCTTATGAGCTAAGTCCACATTATAAACACCAATTTAGGCATGAAGAGAAAGGCTCAGAAAGGTTTAAAAGATTAGGGGCTGTATTTGAACACAGATCTTCCAGGCTCCTATTCATCAGGCCATCCTGCCTCCCTAGGGAGAAAAACTGACTAAAATGAAGATTAGAATTAGGTAGAGATTTCAAAATCCATAATGCCACAGTGCTATCCAGAAATCATCTCATAAACAAAGAATTACTCCCTTTGTTGCTGTCTCTGCTCCTCCTCCTCTCTCCCCACTGTGGACAACTGAAAGTTGGCCACCTGTGAATTTATCACACTTCAGTGTCAAACACATAGCAGATAATTTTCCTTAAAATCCTTGAATTTAGGAAAAGAACCACCCTAACACTTTATTTTTTGTTTTTGATGGGGTAAGGCAAGGCAATTGGGGTTAAACAACTTGCCAAAGGTCACACAGTTAGTAAATGTGTCAAGCATCTGGGGTCGAATTTGAACTCAGGTCCTCCTGACTACAGGACCAGTGTGCTACTCACTGTGTCACCTAGCTGCCCCCACCCTAACACTTTTGATATCAAACTAGGTATTAGGCAGATCTGTTAGGCAGAGGGAATTATTGTCTACACAACCACTTTGGTTAGGACCAACTATTCATTCCTATGTCATTAGGCATCTACAGTGAGTGAAAGACGCTAAATCCTCTTCCTTCTCCCTTATGGCAGCAAACACTTGGGACTCAGCATCCCACCTTCTCACATTACCCTGTATTCAGTTAATAGAGAGATTCTCATTTTGAGGAAGTTCTAAAGCATTAGGTCACTGGCACTTACTTAGCTTTGGCCACGAACTTGAACTTGGATGTGTATGCACTGCCAATGGAATACATCTGGCAAACGTTGAATGCAAAAAACCACTGGTCACCATCAGTAAGAGAATAAGAACCTCTCCAAAGCAGCCACTAAAACTGTCTTTGAAAGGAGAAAAAAAAATCATTCATTTTCAATGGGAACTGGGATTAAAAAAAAAAAAGACCCTTGAGGTGAGAACCGAGGTAAATAATGAATTGACCTCATTTAATGCTTCCTGGAACAATAATCAAGCCCAGAATGGTGATGACTATAAATTCCTGGTCTGTGCGCTTGGCTCAGCATAAGTCAATTTTCAAGCATCATGTTTGGGTCTTTGCCATTGATGGGCAAACTAGAATGAAGATTTATATACCTGTCATGTCACTCTTCCGAAGAGCTCAAAGCTCTCCCTCCATACACTGTCTAAGCCATTCCCATCAATGAGCTTCTAAGACAGGAAGGGGTAGAAATTTACATTCTAGATTCACATCTCCTTTGTCAATTGAATTAAATATATATATATTTTTTTCCTAGTGGGAAAGAGCTGCCTTCTTTTGTGTGTCTTCTCTATATACTGCCATAATTGCTTGGGCCCTGTTTATACTTAACGGTGGAAGTTAGAGCAGGAAATGTCTCCATTTAATACAGAGATATTCTAGCAGTGAAAGACAGGGAAGAGATGATTTAATGTCACACAGTTAATGACAGCATCCCTGGGGCCTCACCTCTCAGTTGTCTACCCACTACTTACTTCCCTTGACATCCTCAATACCCAGTAACGAAAGGCATGGAGAGGGAGGCACCGTAAGTAGCTGTCTAAAGCTTGGTAGTATTCATTTTTACTGTAGGATTCCCCAGAGAAGAGATATCACAGAGCAGTGGATAGAACATGGACCTTGGAGCCAGAAAAACTGGACTCTGCTATATATGGCTTTATGACCCTGGGCAAATGATCTAAGTGCTCTTGGTCACTCTCTAAGGCACCAACCTGCATAAGTAGTGGGAGTTTTTTCACCTGGAACTTCCCTATATAAATGAAACCATACATCCACTCCCTATCCCTACCCCTCTCCCTAGTACCCAGAATGGTGATGACTATAAATTCCTGATCCATAGCTAGCAAATTCCTGGTCAACAAAAAAGGGTACTGGATTGGACACCTGAGGCTCTGCATTCAAATGTTACTCGCTCTGCTATTTATTACCTACGTGACCTTGGGCAAATCACGTCACCCCCTCGGGTCTCAGTTTCCTCATCTATAGTCTGGGTAAGGATTTGTCCATCCCTATTCTGTTTGCAGAGCCCACAAGTCCTCAGTCTGTTGCCTGGAGAAGAGGATATACACAGGGTTCTTGACCCTTTCTCCCTTGCGACTGATTAGCAAAATGGCCAATTAGCATCAGCCTCAGCTATCATTTATATAATTTCCAATCCAATCTCCTGATGATTTGTTATTGTATGATAGCTTGCCCAGTCCATGACACTGAGAGAAAAGGGGAGAGAACTGAGGACCTGGGTTCAAATCCTGACTCTGTAACTTCCTACCTGTGTAACCTTGAGCAAGTCACTTAACCTCTGTGGGCCTCAGTTTCCTCATCCGTAAAAATGAAAGGGTTGGACTAGATAATTGTGATGTCTAAGATTTCTTCCAGCTCTAAATCTATGATCCCATGAATCTACCTCGGCTCAGGACCATGTTCAGAACAAAATTCCTGCATGTGGCCCTGGTCCCCAGGACAGATTTCTGGTAGGAACATTTTATGTAGCTTCACTTTATGACTATGGAAATACCATATTTGAGGGGTCTCGCCTTGCCTCTGTCTCAGTTCAAACCATTTCAACAAATACTTTTTTAAGCCACATAAAAGGGTCTGGGTTAAGCAATGGGGACACAAAAATACAAGGTGACAAAGTGGCTTTCTCTAGGAATGTACAGTCCAGTAGGGGGTGAGATAATTTCCACAAGTTAGAATGTGATAAAGGGATGGGAAGGGCTCACCAGCAAGCACTGAGAGTGGCAAAGCAGATAGCAAATATCGGGAACTATGTGTGACATTAAAAGCATCACTTCCCTGTCTTTCACTGCTAGAATATCTCTGCATTAAATGGAGATGTTTCCTGCTCTAACTTTCACCATAAGTGTAAACAGGGTCCAAGCAACTATGGCACTCTATAGAAAGGATGCACAAAAGCAGGTAGCCCCTTCCTTCTAGAAATCTTTTTTTTAAATTCAGTTGACAAGGGAGGCATGAATCTAGAATGTAAATTTCTACCCCTTCCTGTCTTAGAAACTCATTCACGTTTCCACACCAATTCTGAGATCTTTCATGATATATAGAACCTGCTGCCTGAAGTAGTAGCCCATGAAAAGATATGTATGTCTGTTAGTCACTCCGTCTCATTTTCTTCTATTTAAAAATGGGGGAAACGATAATTATTAAAAGAATTAATTAAGATAATATTTGTAAATCACTTAGCATAGTGCCGGGCTATATAAATGCTTATCCCCTTCTCCTTTCCCTTTAATATTCTTTAAACTGGAAGGACTGGAATCTAATAATACCTTGATGATGCAATGCACTTTTTTTAAACCATAAGGCAGAGAATATAGAGTAAATAGGAACAAAACTTTTTATTTCAAAGTAAAATTATAATATATGCTTATAATTATTTGTCTTTAAAATGTACATGCACAGATAGGAGAAATTATATTTTTAATTATTACATAATATCATATAAATATTATTATCATATTATATAAATTAAAATTTATTTTTCAGAGTTTTGCTTCAATAAATATGCCTGGTCCTCTAATGCTAAATATACCAGGTCAGAAATATAGAATTCATTTTAAAATGTCATTTATCTTTTGATTACAGAGTAATACCATCAAACCACCACATACTTTTTTTTTTAATCGGGGACAAATTGCAACTTATCTTCATTAACTTAATAGAAACACATCGTGAGCACAGGGCTGTGTTCCAGAAAAGTGGCATTAATGTTTAGGCAGCATCTGAGTAACAAGGAAGCTTGCCCCAAAAAAAAGGAAAGCAGGATTAGGCGACAAGAAGAGGGAAGCACTGATATATTAATAATGTAGTCTGGCTAACAAAAAGGGTACTGGATTGGGCACCTGAGGCTCTGTATTCAAATGCTACTTATTACTATGTGACCTCAGGCAAATCACTTTGCCCCCTTGGGTCTCAGTTTTCTCATCTATAAAATTAGTGGGTAGGATTAGCCGATCTCTAATATCCCTTCTAATTTTAAATCCTATGACTTCAGGGAGAAGTGTTACTAATAACAATAAAAACAAATGCTCATAGTTTTATCATGATTCAAGGTTTACAAAGCACTTTACATATATTATCTCATTTAATAGCCCAGCCCAGCAGAAAAGACATAATATTTGGCGTCAAAAGACTTTATTTCAGTTCAAATGCTGGCTCAGCTGACTATTACCTGTGTCCCTGGGGGTAAGTCACTTTAACTTTTCAGCATTGAAGGGTCCCCATCAAGGAAGTCTTTTCTAGGCTCTCTTGGAGACAATTAGGGAAGTAGGAAAGGGAAGGAGGAGGGTTATAAAACTTGAAAGAATACTGAAGAGTATAGATGTCATTAAGATTACTAAAGGGACATCTGTGTGGCCCAATGGATAGCACACTCGCTTTGGAGTCAGAAGGCCCTGAGTTCAGATGTGACCTCATACACTTGCTAGCTGTGTGACCCTGGGCAAGTCACTTAACCCTGACTGCCTCAAAAAAAAAAAAAAAAAAGACTTTTCAGCACCTTTCCTAGATCTTGAACTGTCTCCATACATCTACAGCCTTTTTAGGTCAACAGCCAGACTGAGACTAGAGAAACTGAAGGTTTTCTGGACCTGTCTTGTGCCTAGCCAAGACCAGTGGATTGAGGTCAGTCACTCAATCCAACATTTTAGATGCGAGCTAGGACCTTTCATACCCTGAAAGTTTATGGTGAACTACAGGATGATTATCATTCTGTAACATTATGAAAAGTTCAACAGGAGGCTAATCATCCGCTAAAAGATGTTCGTTTTTTGTCTCTGCCAACAAATAAAAGATATGCTGGGAGCATGAGTTAGTTTATCATAAATTTTCACTGTTTTATATCATAGTTTGAAGCCAGAAGGGAATTGGAGTCATCACAGTAGCACATTCTTAAACTTAGCCCTTAAACTAACAGGGCTGAACCTTTGCCAGTGCTTTCAACAGGTACTTACTGAGCTTCTGCCCAACTCTGTCCTAGGCACTCAAGGAAAATTTGAGACTGAAATGCCTCGTGACTTCTTGACATTACAGTGAGGACACCCGAGCACCCACACTAAGGCACAGTTCCTTTATCTTCAGGGTAGAGGTTTCTTTTTCACAGACTGTTTCTAAAAAACAAGGAACAGTTTTGGTAAACAGAATATTTTGCTGATTCGATTAACTAAAAATAAAATGTCCCACGTGGGGAAGATTGCACAACTTCCAAGTAAGGGCTGGTAATGGGAACTATTAGGTAGATAAAGCTACTCTGAAAAGTAAATGAGCTACAGCTTTCCAATGTTAAAAGAGTTTAAATCTGCTAACTTAATGCTGGATCCCAGAGAGACAGAGCCAGCTTATTTCTTAACACGACAGAGACCCATCTCAGCTTGGTTTTTAACTGCAGTTTGCAGAAATGGATAGAGAGCTGGCCTCAAGAACTGAGAACACATGAGTTCACATAGTGGCTGTGTGTGTGACCCAGGGCTAAGCAATCAACTTCTCAGTATCCCAGACAACCCTGTAAATGTAGAAATTGAAGAACAGTGGTCTGATATGCTTGGTAGAGAGAGCTCCTTATTCATGGAATCCCAGGGAGGGAGGGAAGGAGAGAAGGAGAGAGAGAGGGAGAGAGAGAAAGAGAGAGACAGAGACAGAGAGAGAGAGAGAGAGAGAGAGAGAGAGAGAGAGAGAGAGAGAGAGAGAGAGACAGAGTTCTTGACCTTTGGCCTCAAAATGACGATCATTGTTCAAGATGAGTTCTTTCATAAGAAGTCTTCAGAAGTCCTGAATTATAATTCTAGATGTCTAAAGGCCTCAAGTAATTCACTTCTCTGTGGCTTCTCTTGCTTATATTGGGGAATGTGGGATAAGGGAGAGGGAAGCTCACTAGAGTTCCCTGGTCCAAAGGTGAGGGTTTAAGGCTATGGGAATAACCAGGAGTTCTAGCCATCTTCAACAAACTCGTCATATGCTAGAGTGGGTCCTTTTAGAATACACATGTACACAAATGCACAGCAGTGGTAGTTTGAGAAGGTCCTGATCACATAATCTGGTGCAATCTAAGAAACATTAATTAATCACCTGCTATATGTGGGTTGAAGTGCTACATACCAGGGATCCAAAAAGAAACCACAAAGGAGATATATCTCCCCATCTGGTCTCCTTCCTGAACTTGTGCACAAAGAGGATTGCTTTTATTCCCAGGCTCTAGGATACCTTGTGTGCCTGTGTTTCTAAAACTATAGCTCATGAGTCCCGTTAATAGTAAAGGGGGGGAGGGGTAGGAGGGGGAAGGAGGAGGAGGAGGAGGATTTATATGGTGTTTTAAGGCTTGCAAAGCACTTTACAGATATTAGCTTACTTTATCCTTACAACAACCACAAGACATAGGTGTTCTTATTATATCCATTCTACAGATAACCAACTTAAGGCAGACAGACAGGTTGTCTGGGGTCACATAGTTTGTAAAGTGTCAGAGGCCACATTTGAATCCAACTCCAAATTGAATGCTCTATCTACCTAGCTGCTTATAGTAAAGGGCTCTAGAGTATGCAGGAGGAGAGGGTGATCAACAGTGTCCACTGCAGCTAATGGGTCATGAAGAATGAGATCTGAGAAAAGAACATCAAATTTGACAATTAAGAAAATGTTGTTAACTATGTAGAAGGCAGTTTCAGCTGAGTGATGAGGACAAGGACAAAGCAATAATGAATGATTGAGAGGAGAGAAAATGGAGAGTGAGTGTAGACAATTCTTCAAGGACTTTGGCTGAGACAGGAAGAATAGATACAGGATGAGAGTTTGGTAGCGTTACCAAATGGTAGCGTTTAATGAAGGTTTTTTTTTAAAATAAATTTATTTATTTATTTTCTTGTTTACATCATTCATTTCCATGAGATTTTGAGTTACAAATTTTCTCCCCATCTTTCCCCTACCCAACACCTCAAAACAGCCATCCCACTGTATAACCCCTCCCCAATCTGCTCTATCCTACGTCCTCCACCTCCCCCCTCTGACTTTCCAGTAGGGCAGGATGGATCTCCCTATCCACAGTGCCTGTATATCTTAATTCCCAGCTGGATGTAGTTAATAATAATAATAATATATATTTTTTTAACATTTGATTATAGAACTTTAAATTCTAGATCCTTTCCCTTCCTCCCTCATCACCCACCCCCACTGGAAGGACAAGCAATTAAATACAGGCTGTACGCATGTAATTACAAAGAATATCTCCACAGTGGGCATATTGTGAGAGACTGATTATATGTCTCTCCTTCCTATCCCACCCCACCCCTTGTTCTATTCTCTACCCTGTCCCTGTACCTTTACAGAAGTGTGTACTTCCAGCAACCCTCCCCCCAATGCTGCCCTCCTCTCTGTCATCCCATCTCTTATCCCCATCCCCTCTACTCTCCTGTGTGGCAAGATACCCAGTTAAGAGTTTATGTCATTCCTTCCCTAAGCCAAATTCAATGAGAGGAAGGTTGACCCTTTCCCTTTTGCCTTCCCGTTCTTCCCCTCCATTGTAACAATTATCCCTTGCCTCTTCTATATGAGATGATTAACCCCATTCTGTCTCTCCCTGTCTCCTCTCATTCTAATCCTCTCTCATCTCAGAATTTCACCTCTTAGAGTATTGTCCCTTCCTATTCAATTGATCCTGTGCCCTCTATGTACTCATATATAT
>CM053590.1:143354033-143407008 GCA_028646515.1 Pseudochirops corinnae | reverse complement strand
TCTTCTCCTCATTGGCTTTTGGGCCTCTTTTGCCATTTGAATTAATCTATTTTTTAAGGTGTTATTTTCTTCAGTCAGGTTGTTGACTCTCTTTTCATGATTTTCTTGCATCATTCTCGTTTCTCTTCCCAATTTTTCCTCCACTTCTCTTATTTGGTTTTCAAAATCCTTCTTAAGCTGCTCTATAGATTGTAAGAAGTCTTCATGTTTCTTGGAAGCTTTTGGTGTGGGAGTTCTGACTCTGTTGTCTTCCTCTCATTCCATGCTTTGATCCTTTTTGTCCCCAAAGAAGAAATCTAGAGTGCAGTGGCTGTTCTTACGTTGCTTCCTTCACCTGCTCATGTTGTTGCCAGTTAATTACTTGATTTTTTAGCTCTGTGGAACTCTGCTTCCAGAGGGGAAAGCTCTGACCCAAATCACTGGGTTTTTTGCAGCTGCCGGAGCTATTGGAAGGCCGCTGCAGCCCCCACCACCTTTGGCTCAATGAAAACACACCCCCGGACCACCACCCAAGACCATCACCCAAGACCACAATCCAGGCCACTCAACGTAAGAGCACTTAGCCTCTCAACGATCACTTAGCCCCCCTGCAGTCTGCAGGCTGGAAGCTGTGAAGCAGCCACATGGAGGCATCTGCAGGGCCACCACTTCTGCCGTTTCCTTGCCCTGGAGGCAGTTTGGCTGGACCTCTTTTCTCCCTCAAATTTAGCTGAGTTCCACTGACCTTTCACTTTGTCTTTGTTTCTTATGGCTTGTTAATTCTGGAAACTGACACAGCTGCTGCTGATCCACTCTCCTGAAGGCTCCTGCTGTGGCTTGTCCTGGCCACCCCAGGGCCAAGCTGCAGTTTCCAGCTGGGCTGGGCTCAGCTCCCAGAATGCTGTGATGAGCCCTTCCTGACAAGCTGCCTTCAGTGGGAGATGTTATTTTCTGTATTTCTGTGAGTTCTGGAGCCCTAAAATTTGTTTAGAGTCATATATTATGGGTATTTGAGGGGGCTATATGGGAGCTGCGGAACCTTGTTGTTTCTACGCCGCCATCTTGGCTCCACCTAGGTTGGTTTTTTTTTTTAAGGATAACAGAGACTTAGTAATGTTTGAAGGCAGAAGGGAAGAAAACATTAGATAAGGAGAGTTCGAAGATTAACGGGAAGAAGATAATTAAGGTTGTGATCTGCTACAGAAGACAAGAAGGGAAGGAATTAGGCTCTTGGTCTTGGTCTTCGCCCTGGCCAGGAAAAGGGATATTTCTTTGTCAGAAACTAGGGGAAAGGAGAAGAGAGTGGAAGACAAGTCAAGGAGTTTTGAGATAAAGAGAAAGGTACAAAGGGAGCTCACCTTGAATAGCCTGAATTTTATCAGTAATGGAAGAAACAAGGTCTTCAGCTGAGAGAAGGTAGGCTTAAGGAAAGCAAAGATTTGGAATCACTTTGGTGGAGATTGTGACAGGCAAGCAGTTTGAGAGGAATTAAAAGGATTGTCGATACAATAAAGGCCCAGTTGAAGTTGACTAACATAAGTTTGTAATATAACTAGTCAGCACAGTTGTGAGACTTCCTCCAGCTGTGTTCAGTAGTTAATGAGTAAGAACAGAGGAGGCAGATGGTAGGAGTAATACAGGGCTGAGGTTTATTTAGCAAGAGATGAGTGGTGACAGGACAAGGCACAAAGGATTTGAAAGCAGAGGGAAGTGTAGTGTTGAAATGGCCAACTATTGGGCTGAGATTAGAGAGGAAGGGAAGTAAAGTTGGAACAAGCAGTGATGTCTGGGAAAGTACTGAGAAGTGGAGAGACTGGATGCTTTGATGAGGGTGACAAACAGGCTTATCTTTCATGAGATCTAGGGAGAAATGAATAGAATGGTAGGAAGTTATAGTTATACTAGGAAATTTCAGAGTTTCTAATGAGAGAAGTGGAACACTTTTAGATAATGGTGAGATCTAGCATGTGACTGTCCCAAAACGTAGCTGAGGTTGAATAACAGAGGTCATAGGATTTAAGGAGATGAGGTACTATAAGACTAGAGAGTTTGAGGAAGCATGAACATTTAAGTCCCCTAGTATAAGAGTAGAAGCTAGGGAAGAGAGGATGATGAATTTAGTGCTATATTAGAAAAAAGAAAGAGAATGACCAGGGCATGGGTGGGGGTGGGGTTAGGGGCTGTATTCTATAACCTCCATAATTTGGATGGGGGGAAATTATTGAGTTATCTGATTCCAAAATTCCAAAAGGTTGCTGAGTAAAGGAGGTAAAAGGAGAATCTAGAAGTGACAGTGGAACGAGCAAAGAGTGTTTTGATTCCCTAAGACCAATACATGAGGGAATGTGAGAGAAGGTACAACCAGGACAGAAATAATAGACAGGGATGCAGTGTTATCAGAGGGGAGCTAAGTTTCAGGGAGGGCTAATAGATTTGTGAGAGAAAGAAGCCCAGAATAAAAGAAAGCTTGTTCATCATGAAACAGGAATTTCATGAGGCATAATGGAAGTAGTGGGCAGGGCTGAAGTGGGATAATAACATGGCAGTATTGAAAGGTATAGGGATAGAAAAATGTAGCAAGGAGCTGGGGAGAATTTTCTCTTAAATGACCAATGACTGATTAGATTAGTAAAGAGACAAAGAGAAAAATAGGGGAATCCATAGGCAAAATAACAGGCAGTAGATGGATTAGTGAAGCTTACAGTCTCCAAGGAAAGGGAGGTCACTGGTTGGGACAGGTGGTTGCTGAAGGGGAGGTAGGGGTCGGGGTGGGGAGACATAACAGTAGGGGGAACGAAGTGGCCGTCCCCTAGCTAGCACTAGCTGGGTCTGGGTTCAACCTGAGCATCCTCCAGAGTGGTTTGTAGCCAGCAGTCTTCATTCCCACTAGTTCTTGATATATAGATACCTTGCCAGTTGGACTCAATTAGAGACCAAATAGAATCTGATATATAATTAAGAGCCCTTAATTAAGATCTGTTGTACTGTAATCTGCTTCAAACCATATTTTAAAAACCTGTTTTCTCTACAAATAAGGAGCATTTAAATGCTATAATTCTCTATTTTTTTTTTGAAGGGGGGAAGTGAGGCAATTGGGGTTAAGTGACTTGTCCAAGGTCACACAGCTAGTAAATGTCAAGTGTCTGAGGCCACATTTGAACTCAGGTCCTCCTGACTCCAGGGCCAGTGCTCTATTCACTGAGCCACCTAGTTACCCCAAATGCTATAATTCTTGCCAAGAATGATAAGAATAGCATCAGAAGACACAACATCCAGTATATTCCAATTGCAATGACATTCAGGGAACTGAACAAATGGGGAGCGGGGGGAATCATAAATGTCACTACTGAAAAAAATTCCCTAGTCAGGTTGTGTACTTACTTATCAGATACATTTTGATATCACTGGTTAAAGTGTTGACACTCCAGCTTTACCAGCTCTGTAATACTGAGACATATATACTCTGGAATCATAAAAACCACTCAATTATACTTAAAAGTTTTAAAAGGCAGCAACCAGAGGTGGGGCTAAGATGGCAGAGTAGGAGGAGAAAAACCAGCTGAGTTCTACTCCGTAACCCCTCTATACAGATCTAGAAAAAATACAGATCTAGATCTATACTACTCTGGATCCTGATTGGGAAATCCAAGAAAAAAATCCCAGTAAGTCATTTTCTGAGCCCAGGTAAGCAAAGAGAGTCATACAGAAGGTATGCAGACACAAGAGACGAAATCCAGTCAGGAAGAGCTTCATGGAACATTCCAAAGCGGGGAAAGACTATGCACCAGGGCAAGAAGAGGTCCCAGACCCAGAACAGAGGTCCTGACCTTGTACAAGGTGCCAGAAAAAAGTGCCAACTGGTAGCATTGTCACTGACTACCCAATGCCAAGTCACAGATCTAGGGTAGACTCAGGAGGAGACCTCAGAATGGCATTCCAGGCTAAGGAATGATTGTAGGCCCTAGACCATGTACTAAGCAAGTAGCAACTGTGTGGTTGTATGACTCTGACCTCAGGAATGGAATAAAAATCTTAGTTCTAGCCTCTAGCCCATTCTGAAGTCTCCTGGAACTTCAACCAAGGGCAAGCCTACATGTGTGTTACTTAGACCCAAACCCAGGTCAGGAATTTTCAGAGCTCAGTCCAGGAGGCAATGACCAGATTTTTCCCTTGATCAGACCATCTTGAGAGCACTTAAAGCTTGCAAGTACCTAGCCTGAGCTATCTGAAATCCTGGAATAACATAATACTCAATACTCCAAGAATTTCTAACAGCAGAGTAACTCTAAAGAACACAAATTCAGACCAGGCATTCCCTCCAGAAGTCCAGAGAGCCTGAACCTAATATAAATTCCAAAGTCAGGTGGTAAGTTGGAAGAAAAACAAACAAAAAAGAATCTCACCATAAAAAATTATTATCGTGACAAGAACTCTCAAGATGGTAACCTAGAAGAGAATGACTCCCAAACATCTACAAGCAAAGCTTCAAAGAATATCACAGGTGAAGCTTAAATTCAACTAGAATTCCTAGAAGAGATAAAGTAAACATTTAAAAGAAAGCTGAATTTTTTTTTTTTTAGAAATGAAATGGGAGTGCTAGAGAATAATATCAGAAAAGAAATGACAACTATAGAAGAAGGAATTAGAAAGGAAATTAATGGTTTATCACAGATACAAAACTGCACCCAAGCTTTAAAAAAATGCCTAAAAATTGGAATGAACCAAATAGAAGATAATGACTCCATGGATCAACAACAACAACTAGAGAGCAAAGGCAAAAGACTAAAAAATTGAAGAAAATATAAGCTATCTCATAGCACAAACAACCAACCTAGAAAAGAGACGGAGATAAGCTAATTTAAGAACCACTGAACAACCTGAAAGCTATGGCAAAAAGGCCTAGAAATCCTATTTCACTGTATCATCAAAGAAAACTGTCCAGCTCTCTTAGACCCAGAAGGAAATGTGGAAATAGAATCTACCTGTCATTATCTGAAAGAAACCCCCAAATGAAAACTCTGTAAAGCATTATAGCCAAAATCCAGAGCTTCGAGGTGTAATGGTAAGTGAATTTAAAGGTCTTCCCTGCCCCTTAATAGGCCTCACTTGGAGCCCAACAAGAGAAGTTTGTTTAAGGAAGGCTTATTTTTCAAGAAGACCCATACCTTTTGCCCTTTTGCTACTTTATAATTACGCAGTGGGTCACAAAGGTTGTGATATCCTCTGACCCTGAAGAAGGAGATAGATATATATATATATTGTCTGCCCGTAATTTCTGTTTGTATTTTCTCTGAAGTTCAGGGTGCTAACTTTTCCCCCTGAACTAAGTGAATTATATATATATATATATACACACATATATTTGATTAAAGTAAGATTGTTAACCCCTTTTGAATTGCTTTCCTTTACAAAAGCAGATCAAAGAACCCGTGCTAGCAGCCATCCTGGGTATGCTAGCATGCTTGCTATTATACTAGGTCAAAGAAAAAAAGACTACAGGCAGCTAGAAAGAAAGAATTCAACAACTGAGGGCCACAGTCAAGATCATACACAATTTAGCAGCCACCACTATAAAGGAGTAGGAAATACAATATTTCAGAAGTTAAAGAATATAGACTTATAACCAAGAATAACTTACCCATCTTAACTGAATATAATCCCACTGGGTGAAAAATGGATCTTTAATGAAAGAGAGGACTTCCAAGCAGTCCTGATTAAAAGACCAGAGCTGAATAGAAACTCTGAAGTGCAAACACAAGAGTCAAGAGAAACACAAAATGGTAAAGATGAGGGAACCACCATAAATTACTAAACAAGGATAAATTGTTTACATTCTAATATAGGAAAATGATACATGTGCCCTCTCTGAACTCTGAATCATCAGGGAAAATAGAGGGAATCCAATTAGACAGAGGACCTAGGAGTGATTCTGTTGTCTTGATGATCTCTGAACCCCAACATCATCAGGGGAAATAGAAGGAGTCCAGTTAGACAGAGGACCTAGGAGTGATTCTGTTGTCTTGATTATCTTAAAAGAAGAGGGGAAAGAATGAAGAGGAATGAATACTTTAGTGGAGAAAAGGGAGAGGAAGAATGGGGAAAGTTGTCGCACATAAACAGGATGTGTAAGTAAAGTCTATATAAACAAAAAAGAAGGGATTCCCAGGGCAGGCAACACATGAACCTCACTCTCATCTGAACTGGCCAAAGGAGGAAAGAACACATACATATAAACACAAACACATATATAAAATTGGATACAGAAATACATTGTACTTAACAGGAAAATAAGAGGGAAAGGAGAGGAGGAAGAGGATAAAATAAGAGGGAGGACAGGTTAAGATTAATCCTAAGCAAAGCAAACTCTAAAAATGTACAAAAATACACAGAGCAGCACTTTTTACAGTAGCAAAGAACTGGAAACTGAGGGGTTACCCGTCAATTAAAGAATATCTGAACAAGGGACACTACATGAATATAACAGAATAGTATTGTGTCCTAAGGAACAATTAAGGGAAATTTAGGGAGATTTTTATGAATTAATACAAAGAAACAGAACAACTTGTACAATAACTACAATATCATTAACACAAAAATTTTGAAAGCTTTAGGAACTTTGATCAATACAATAAACAACCACAGGATTCATATGAAGCAAACTACACCAGGCTCTGGCAGGTCCTGCTGACTTGGAAAGACATTAGGCATGGACCCAGTGACAAATTCTGTGTCTATGGTTGATGACCTAGCTAATTTAAAGAGGGTAGACACCAATCGACAAAGCAACAGCATATGCTAAATGCCTGCTCTGTGCTAGGCACTGGGGAAGACAAAGATTAAAGACAAAGACTTTTTCAGTACCTTGTATAACACGACTGACAAGGTAGGCTGAAGCCAGGATATGAAGGGCTTTAAATACTAAATGGAGGAGTTTATATTTAATACTAACGATACTAAAGAGGTGCGAGCAGTATGATAGAGGACTAGAGATTTTCTCTGATTCTCACAACCTCTCAAACCTCTCCAAAACAGCAACTATATGCTGAAGATAAAGCAACTTCAGCTGTCTCCCTGGATACCAGGAATCCAAAAGGAGATTTAAAACAAAACAAAACACAATACAACACAAAAAGCATAATAAGGAGCCACTGGAATTTACTAAGCAGGGAAGTAGCATGAATAGACTTTTCCTTTAGTGATATCACTTTATCAGGCATGTGGAACTGTGTGTTCCAGCACTCAGTATAGCACCTAACACATAGTAGGTGTTTAAAGCATGCTTACTGATTATTAAGTGGAGGATAGATTAGAGAAGTGAGAGACTTGAGGCGGAAAGACCAATTAGGAGGCTGTTGCTATAGCTCCAGTTGAAATGTGTTGAGAGACTGAACTATATGGTTCATTAGGTCACCATAGGAATAGCTACCAGGTCACCGGTTTTTTTGGAGCGGGAAAAGCAAGACAATTGGGGTTAAGTGACTTGCCCAAGGTCACATAGTATGTCAAATGTCTGAAGCAGGATTTGAACTTAGGTCCTCCTGACTCCAAGACTGGTATTCTATTTACTGCACCACCTAACTGCTGTGGGGTTTTTTTAAATTGTGGTTTACTGGTTTCACCAATGCAATTTATTAAACCAGGTACTAAAGAATAAAAAAGTTGTGATTACCTCATACAAAATCACACGGCATTGAAACAAGGACCAGATATTAACAACTAATGGTTTTTCATAATCACTAAATCATAAAATTGAAAGGGACTAAAAGAAACATGATTGATAGGGCTTAAATAACACCAGAATGTTATTCCTGGAATGTTATTATAGGAAGTTCCTGGTCTTTCTCCCTCAATACCCCAAACAAAGCTAACACATCTAAGATTTGTGCATTCATCCACTCATTAAATATTTGTTTTTTGTTTGTTTGGGGTTTTTTTGTCTTTTTGGAGGGAGGGAAGGGAGGGCAATTGGGATTAAGTGACTTGCCCAAGGTCACACAGCTAGTAAATGTTAAGTGTCTGAGGTCACATTTAAACTCAGGTCCTCCTGACTCAAGGGCTGGTGCTCTATTCACTACACCACCTGGCTGTCCCCTCATCAACTATTTATTAAGCACCTACTATTCTTCAGACAGTATGCTAAGGATACAAAGGCAAAAAACGAAAAGAAGGAAAAAAAAGAAACATTCCCTGCCCTCAAGAATCTTTCATTCTGGGTTTTACATCCTGAGGCAGTCATCCTGCTGAAAACACAGCTGTTTAATCATATCTAGCTTACCTCTGTTCCCTAATAGTCTGATATCCATACAAAGCATATTGATGTGGGGGGTTTTTTGCTTAAGATTAGATTTTGATTTTTGGGGGGTCTTTTTTGGAGGGCAGAAGGCAGGACAATTGGGGTTAAGTGACTCGCCCAAGGTCAGACAGCTAGTAAATGTTAAGTGTCTGGGTCTACATTTGAACTCAGCTTCTCCTGACTCTAGTGCTGTCTTCTATTCACTACACCACCTAGCCGCCCCCTAGATTTGGATTTTTAAATTACAAAGTGAATCAAGGAAAAATCATTCAGATTATATAAAGGCTAGGGTGGGAGGAGCTATTTCACCTTATTCTTTCTGCAACATATTTTTAAACCTAGTATCTGGGGGGCATACTATGAAATCCAACATTCCGTTCTATAGCTGCTGGCTCTGCCCTAACTGTTAAATAATAAATCTATGCTTCTACATCAGCCCATCAATTACATCACGGCATCAGCTCTCCCTTCATTCCAAAGTTCTTTTCACATTGTTTTCCTTATAAATTGCAGGAGAAACTATTATAGGAAAAGCTCAGCAGATTTGTCCCAAACTGAGAAGCAAGTTTGAATAGTTAGTGTGAAACAAAAGCATGGCGAGTGGGGCCATCTGTGAATTTGTCAGTGCCATTGAGATGGTTATTAAACTGTGGTGAGTTGACAAGGATGCTGAGAGACCTGCTCCCAAGCCAAGTGTCATTGAGGGCCCTGGAGAAAGCCTCTTCGAATAGCCTGTGACTCTTTAGATTTAGCTCTCTTGGGTTTGCACCTTACTCCACACTTGGCATCAGGAGAGCCTGGTTTCAACTTGTAAACCTTGAGGTGTGAGCCTCATTACTGCCTTCCTGCCTGGGTGTTTTTGTTATGTGTCTGGAGTTGAACTAGGCAAGCTGTTCAAAGCAGGTGGCACCCTTTAACAACATGAGTCAACAGCAAGCAATTGCAAAATGGCCTAGGAGGCCAAACCACCGAAAGTGGCCGGGAACAACAGCTGGACTTGAACTAATAAAAATGACTTTGGAGCAATTTGCAAAACTCTCAAGTGCTAGGCAAACACACCGCCTCTTGTAAACCCCAGAGTGAACCTGCACAAGTTACTCAGCCTGGCCATGGGAAGCTGGAGAGCCAAGGAACTCTGTCTGTAGTGCCCTTCTTCTTCCCCCAGTGGCAAACACCATCGCCTTTCACAGCCACTTGTCTACCGTGTGCTATCATTTTTCTAACTTTATTCCCTTTACTATGAATTATGATTCTTCCTATTCCACCTCATCTCACCCTTCATTTTAGCCAAAATGACTTTTCCCCGCTCTGGACTGCAGTGGAAAAAATGCTGGATTCGAAGTCAAAAGATGAGGGTTTGTGAATGAAGTGAGCAGGACCAGGAGAACACTGTCCTCAGTAACAGCAACACTGTGCGATGACCAACTTTGATAGACTTAGCTCTTCTCAGTAATACAATGATCTAAGACAATTCCAAGACTCATGATGGAAAATGCTATCCATGTCCAGAGAAAGAACTATGGAATCTGCATGCAGATTGAAGCATTCTATTTGCTCTCTCTCTTTTCTTTTTCTTCTTTATCATGGTTTCTCCCATTGGTTCTAATTCTTCTTTAGAACATGACTAATGTGAAAATGTCTAATATGAATGTATATATAGTGCCGATATCAGATTGAACACCATCTTGGGGAGCAAGGAAGGGAAGGAAGGGGAGGGAATTTAGAACTCAAAATCTTTTGGAGGTGAATGTTGAAAACTAAAAATAAATTAATTTTTTTTAAAAATGAGAGTTTAACTTCCATCTCTGCTACTTCTATGGGACCTTAGGCAAATCACTTAATCTCTCTAGGCCTCAATTTCCTCATCTGTAAAATGAGAAGGTTAAACTGCACGTCCTTGGAGGTATCTTACAGCTCTGAATCTATGCTGTTATGATCCTATGACCTTTCCATCAGAAGTGAATAAAGAGAAACAAAGGAGAGGGGGTAACAGAAGCATTTAGTTGTACATCCTGTTATAAAACTCCTGCCATTTGGAAGACAAGCTAAACAACTCATCTTCAGCCATGGCCCAGAACCTAAATAAGTAATGTGAAGATTCCAGTTTCCACACTTCAGCCTTTCCCCATCCTACCCCTCCTTTCCTCCATTACATGGATCAGGATGTACTGACCAGTGTTTACATTACCGCAAATGAGGAGCTCAAGATAAGCCAATTTTTGGGGGGGGGGGCAGAACTCACAGCTGTATAAGCCACAGAAGGTTACAGTAGTGATTAATTGATAGCCAGACCAAAATTTAGCTTATGTGCCTATAATTAGAGCTCAGAACAGCCCAGATCTTAATAATTTTTCCAAAGGATTCATATATGCAAGATTAAAACACATAGGCTTGGTCAGACTAGGAAAGTTATTTTATTAAAAAAAAAAAAAATATATATATATATATATATATGGAGAAAGCAGCATGGTCTAGTATGCAAAATGCTAGCCAGAGGACCTAGACTCAATTCATAGCTCTTTTACCTAATCCTGGTGTGACCTAGAAAAATCACTTTAGTTTTTTAGGACTCAGTTTTCACATCTGCTTAATGAAAGGGTAGAAACTGGAGGATCTCGAAAGTTCCTTTCAGCTCTCTGTCCACCATTCACTAGTCCCATGAAAAAGGTAAATAGAATCTTGGAAGGAGAGCTAGCCAGGCTGCAAAAAACAAGAATGACTGATCAGTACAGGATTACACTGAGAAGGGGAAAGAATGGCTAACTGAGATCTTACACAGAAGAAATTTTTCTTTGACTCTTCTCAGCCTGCCTAAGTAACTCTCTTGGAGCAATGCCCATCCAACTTGGAAGATCCAGAAGGGATACTCTTCTCCCCTCTGTGCTCTGGACTGTGTAAATTCCAAAGGTTGAAAAGAAGACTTGGCTGTTAACCTCACTAATCTTCTGTTATGTCAGTAATCTGCAAAGCATTCAAACAAACAATCTATCCAAGGTCTCCCAGTAAATCACCCATGGATCTGACCCTTGCCTCTTCAGCCTCAGATTCCATAACCTGGACCCTCTTGCTTCTTCTTCATCCTTTCCAAACACAGTACCATTCACACTATCAGACAGTTACTATACACCAGGCACCGTGCTAAGCTCTGGGGATACAAAGAAAGGCAAAAACCCTAGATATTGGTCTCTTGCCATTGGAGATGACACTGTTGCTTATCACTTTTCATTTCAGGCATTTTTCAGTTATGTCCAACTCTTTGTGACCCCATTTGAGGTTTTCTTGGTGAAGATACTGGAATGGTTTGCCATTTCTTTGTCCAGTTCATTTTATAGATGAGGAAACTGAGGCAAACAGGGTTAAGTGATTTATTCAGGGTCACACAGCTAGTATCTGAGGCCAGATTTGAACTCAAGAAGAAGGGTATTCCTGAGCTGTCTCTCATTTTTCATTGCTAAACTCAAAATGTCTGACTTCATGTCTGAGTCCCCTAGAGTGGTAATGACTCATTTTAACTCTCACCCCACCTCTTTCCCTGCTAACACCCACTGTGTGTCAAGATCAAGTCCAGCTCCATGACTAGAAAAGACTGGGAATTGAGTTGTTTTTTTTTATTTTGGAAGATTATGAAGGTTGAACTCAAAGGTAAGTAGCTGTTAGGCTCTATTTTCACCAGTACACACAGTAGTAACATAATTAGACATCTCCATATAGAATCACTTCCCCTTCTAAGAACTTTCAGAATCTTGATTTCCTGCTACATACCTCAAACTTTGTTCTTCCTTTTTATTTCTTTGCCAATCTCTAATGTCACTGAATCTCAAAATGTCTAGCTCTCTCAACATTGCAAATTGAGCAACAACATAACCTGGTGAAACTCCTTGCTTTGTGGTAAGTGTGGAAAACTGAAAAGCATTTCATTCACCAAGCATTCTCTTAGCACCCACCATCTGGAATGCAGTGGATACAAGTGCAGTCCCTGACCTGAAGGAACTTCCACTCTTCACAAAAAGTATTTCACACCCATGAATTCCGTTTACTATCACTATAAAGCTGATTGGGTGAAGGTGCCTATTTTTAGAGCACCAAATACTGAAATAGAATCATTGGCTTATTATCAACATCAACTTACCCTTCCCTAGGCAGAAAGCTTCCCAATGAGAGGTGACAATCAGGTTCTCTTTTTTCCAAAGTTCAAATAATGGTCTGGGGACAGTCAAAAGAGAAGCAGGATAATTTTGAATAAGTGTGGCCCCACAGAGGGAGGAAGCATTTAAAAAATAAAAAAAATAAAAGAGAAAAGCCTAATTAGGACAGTTTCTTAACTTTTTTTTTTTAAGTTATAGACCCCTTTGGCAGTCCAGTAAAGCTTATGGACCCCTTCTCAGGATAATGTTTTTAAATGCATAAAATATATAGGATTACAAAGGAAACCAATTTTACTGACATGCAGTTATTTTTTTAAAAAGTTTAAATAAGGTTACAGACCCTAGATTAAGAACCTCTGGGGGAAATGGAACAAGAAATGACCTTGAGAGTGAAAATGACCCAGCCTAGAGATAAGAGAAATGGAGAATCATCTTCATCCAGCAGGCTACCTCCTGTGCCTAGTACCCTTTCCCTTTGCTCAGTACTGACCTCCCTGGCTTCCTCTAAATCCCCACTAAAATCCTACCTTCTACAGGAAGCCTTCCCTAGTTCCTCTTAATTCCAATGCTTTCCCTTTTTCAATTATTTCCTATTTATCCTACATATAGTTTGCTTTCTATATATGTGTTTGCATATTGTCTCTCCTATTAGGTTGTAAGCTCCTTGAGGTAAGGACTACCTTTTGCCTCTTTTTGTATCCCCAGGGCTTAGCACAATGCCTAGCACATAGTAGGCACTTAATAAATGTTTATGAATTGAATTTGGTGGGACTAATCTGGTAGACTTAATCTGAGCCTACTCTCTCCAGAGATGGTAGAGGTGATATAATAAAAAAAATTAACAATAATAATAACAATAAAAACTAGCATTTATGTCATGCTTTAAGATTTGCAAAGGACTTTACATATATTAATTTCATCTGAACCTCACCACAATCCAGAGAGCTAAGTGTTATTATTATCCTCATTTTTTTTTTTTTTTGCTTTTTGGAGGGGGAAAGGAGGGCAATTGGGGTTAAGTGACTTGCCCAAGGTCACGTGGCTAGTGTGTGTGTGTGTGTGTGTGTGTGTGTGTGTGTGTGTGTGTGTGTGTGTGTGTTAAGTATCTGAGGCTGGATTTGAACTCAGGTCCTCCTGACTCCAGGGCTGGTACTCTATTCACTGTGCCACCTAGCAGCCCCTACTATCCCCATTTCACAGATGAAGAAGGAGAGGTAGGTCAAAAAGCATCAAGTGACTTGCCTGGAGTCACACAGATAAGTGTCAGCACTATGGAAAAGGCAGGGTACCCTAGAAATGTAAGGGACAGATGTAGTCTGCTTGGCTCCAGGAAAGTATACTTGATACATATTAACTGACACCAAAAAGGAGCCCTCTGAACCTCTAAAGTTTTACTCTTTTTAAACCAACATCATATAGAATGAAGGAACTTTTAGGCTAGCAAATTAGCAGTAGGCAACCTAGCACTCGGTAAATAAGTTAGATAGTAAGAGACTTAGATGGGGCAGCTAGATGGTTCAGTGGATGGAGTACTGGGTCTGATGGAGAGAGCACTAGGCCTAGTGTCTGGAAGATCTGAATTCAAATCCAGCCTCAGATGTTGGCTGTGTGACTCCAGGCAAGTCATCTGACCTCTGTTTGCCTAGGAGGCAGCTTGGTGACTCAATGAATGAACTGTTGGGTCTGGAGTCAGGAAGACCTGAGTTCAAATTTAGTCTCAGACATTTCCTAGCTATATGACCCTGGGCAAGTCACTTAACCTCCATTTGTCTTCATCCACTGGAGAAGGAAATGACAAATGGCTTCAGTATCTTTGCCACGAGAACCTCATGGACAGTATAGTTAGGAAGAGTTGGACATGAATGAACAACAAAGAGACTCAGATATTTCCAAGCAGAATTACTTCATCTATCAAGAACTTTTAGAATCTCCCCATTACATGCCTCAGATTCTCCTTTATTTCTTTACCAGCTTCTAAAATCACTGAACCCAAAAATGTTTAGAGGACTTATCACTGCAAATTCTCATAGGGAACCAGACTGTAAACTCCTTGGGGCAGGAGGTCTTGTCATCTGCATTTTTGTAACCCCTCTAGCACCTGGCGCTGTCTTCTGCACATAATCAGTTCTTCACATCTATTTGTTGAACTGAACAGAAATTTTGAACTTCTCTGTTTCTCCAGCTACCTTTGCCTAAGGAATACCAAGATGTAGTATTCAATGGATTATATTTATTATATTATATGATTTATATTTATTATATGGCTCAGGGTCCCTAATCCCTAATTTCATACATTGGAGTTTAATCTTGAGGGCTACCCTAAAAGAGCATTTCTTTGTGCTCTTTATTTTTCATATCCAGAGGTTACTCTGGGAATTCTCTGAATCTATCTTGTGTCTAGGTTACAACAAATGTGAGTAACAGGATTCCCCAACTCCTCTACAAGCAATCAAGGTAATAAATGCATATTGAGCCTAGAAAGGTCCTAATTTTACCCTATAGAAAAAGGCACAAAACACAAAGGCCTTACTGGAACCAATAAACAAATGAAGAACACACATAAAGGGACTCTCAATGGCCCATACATAATCAACACAATTCTCTTTCCTCTCCAATGGGGGTAAGGTGTGTGTGTGTGTGTAACACACTTTGGAACTGCTCAACTGGCCCTTCTGCACTGACTGAATAATTCAGCAAAATGGATGCAGGGGCTGGGGGGAGTGGGGGGAGAATGAGGTAGGAAAGGGCAGGAGGAAATGGGAAGAGTAGCAAGGTCCCAGTGAAGGGGGTGCTGAGGTGCCTTTGTAATATTTTGGGGTGACTTTGTCTTGAATCTCATTTGTGTTCGGGCACCTGGGTATGTGATATCAGCTGGTGACATGGGCCTGTGGAAAGGTCACCTTACCCCCCACCCCTGTAAGTCATTAACTCTGTCCCTTCTCCCGCCCCCAGCCCATAAGTATCTTCCCTGAAGCTTGTTAACTATAACACGCCATACCTATGAATTCTTAAAAGGATTCCTTAGTTGGAGAAAGGAGTACCCCTTTTGTTCTAGTGGCCAGCTGTAAGTTAACTCCTAACAAAAGAACTCCACCTTATCAAAGGGGGACCTTTCAGGGCCGACAGGCTGGGTGCTCCTCCCTAACTCCACCTTTGTATGACTTTGTTACTATATAATCAGTACCCCCAATCCCCACACTTCGCAGGTTTTCCCCTTCATTTTCTCCTGCCCGCTAACAAGCTTAATAAACCCTTTTAAAACTGCCAAGACTGCTTATGCCTGGTAGACTGATAGAACCCATCTTATCTAACCCTCAACACCAGTATCTTGCTCCTTCCATTTTGTGACTTCAGGACCTCGCAGCTCCTCCTCCTAGAACCAAGAGTTATGTGCATCATCTGATCATCTCTCCAAGAAGCACACTGAACAGAAAAGTTTCCTTCTTTGCATAGAAGGTTGAGTTCCCAAACTTTGGAACTTGAATTACTCACATATTATCTGCTGGAATTGTCACTGCCCAAGAAATCTCCCTCTCTGAATAGAAGGTTAAATTCCAAGATCACACAGTTGGAGAAATTTCCCTTCCTCTAAAAAGTAGGCACGGACCAGAAACAACACTGCCCCTGAATTCCTCTGGGGCTCTGAGGGCAAGCACATGTAGCACTCAAGGCATTTTCTAAGATACTTCACAAGAGTCTCGGTTCCTTCTGTCTCTTCATTTGGAAAAGTCCACTTTAAGGCCTATGACATGCTCACAAAGGGAAAAATAAAAGCAAAATGGGCAGGAATTCTCTTCTCCTGTTAGGTCAGCATGTGCATTTCCCCATATGCTCCTACCCAAAAAACATCTATTAAAACATAATTCTCACACCAGCTGCACTTAAGGTAAATCAGTCAACTAACATTTATGTTTTGTATTTATCAGATACCATGCTAATTACTGAGGACACAAAGAAAGGCAAAAAGCAGGCCCTGTATTCAAAGAGCTTACATGTAAATATATGAGATGATATGCAAACAATTATGTACAAACAACAAGATATATACAGGATAAACTGTGTACAGTCTTAAAGGGGATGGCAGCTAGGTGACACAGTGGATAGAAGGCTGGGCCCAGAGTCAGGAAGACCCATCTCCCTGAGTTCAAATCCAGCCTCAGACATTTATTAGCTGTGTGACCCTGGGCAAGTCACTTAACCCTGTTTACCTCAGTTCTTCATCTGTAAAATGAACTTAGAGAAGGAAATGGCAAACCACTGCAGTATGTCTGCCAAGGAAACTCCAAGTGAGGTCACAAAGGGTCTGACAACAGGTTTTAAAATGAAGGCACTAAGATTAGGGAGAACTGGCAAAGGCTTCTTATAGAAAATGGGACTTTAATTGAGATTTAAAGGAAGCCAGGTGATAGGAGATGAAGAGGGAGAGTTCCAGTTCTAGGGGATAGACCTTGAAATCTAGAGATGGAGTGTGTTCTTTGAGGAACAGCAAGGATGCATGGAATTGGCGGGAGAGAAAAGGGGGAATAAAGTGTAAGAAGCCTTGGAAAGGTTAAAAGGGGTCCAACTTATAAAAGGGCTTTGAAAGCCAGGGGATTTTATATTTGATCCTAGAGGCACCAGAATTTATCAAATGGTGTAATATAGTCAGACTTGTTCTTTTAGGAAGATCAATTTGGCGGCTGAGTAAAGGATGGATTGAAATGAGATTTGAGGCAAAATTACCAACCAATAGGCTATTGTAAGAGTTCAGGTAATAAGATGATACACTAGGGCGATGATGGCATTAAAGAAGGGAAGTGGGCACATATGATAGATATCAAAAAGTAGAAATGGAGCAGCTAGGTGGCACAGTGAATAGAGCACCGGCCCCAGAGTCAGGAGAACCTGAGTTCAAATCTGGTCTCAAGACACTGGACACAAAACTAGCTGTGTGACCTTGGGCAAGTCACTTAACCCCAATTGCCCTACCTTCCCCCCTCCAAAAAAAAAGTAAAAAGCAGAAACAAGACTTGACCATTGATTGGCTAGGGAAGAGTAAGAATGAGGATTCAAGGATAACATTAAGATTTCTAGCCTTCATGACTAGAAGGATGATGTTCAATTTTCTGCATATTTTGTTTTAAAATGTCTCTAAGACATCTTAAGATGAAGATTCCTTTTATGTTCTATCACAAGCTTCCTTTGATATCGGTCCTCCCTATTTTCAACCAAGCTATTCATCTTGGTGCAGCTCATTCACTGAGACTTTTAATCAAGCATCAATCATTTTCTTTCTTAAACAGATGTCTATAGGCCAGACAGAACCCTGTTTGGGAAGGTGCATCCAGAGTGCCAGACAAAGGCTCAATCAAGGGTCAATGCACTTGAAGTTGAGTACCCCTGACATTAAGACCCATTAATGAGTTCAATCTGGTCTTAGACATTTGTTTTTTAGTTTGTTGTTTCTCCATGATTCTCAAAGAGAACCAATGACATCAGGAAGGTTATGTCATGACTTGCGAGTGAATTAGACTTAAGTGAAGCAGGCTTGTGTAAAGTCACCAGCCTCACTTTCTCCTCCACAGCCATCTGGGTCCAGTGGCCAGATATGGCTCAGGATGACAGGAGATGGCCCCGGATGCAGTGATATTTATTCTGTATAAATTTATGTCCTTGTTGTGTCCTCCATTAGGATGTAAACTCCCTAAGAGTAGGGATTCTTTCATTCTTTGTCTTTGCATCCTCAGTGCCTAGCACAGGGCCTGGCACATAGTAGCTACTTCACAAAAGCCTGCTGATTCATTAGCTATACAATGTTTTATTCTAGTCCTTAATGAAAAATCTGTGTGTATATATACACATACAGAACCCGCAAGTAGTTTCTAGCAGTCATGGTCATTATATCTGGTACTCTGAAGGCTGCATGACTTCATCAGGGTCTATTCTTTTTCCTTGATGCCAATCACTCTTTTCCTTTCCCCTATCATGGCTTAGTAGATAGTCTTCCCATGTTATTATGATGAAAAACAAATTAAATATATCACTTATCTGTTAATCTTCTAAACTTAACAGCTGTGTGACCCTGGGTGAGTCACTTCACTCGGTTTGCCTCAATTTCCTCATCTGTAAAATGAGCTGGAGAAGGAAATGGCAAATCTTTTCCAGTCTCTTTGCCAAGAAAATCCCAAATGGGGTCAAATGACTGAAATGACAGAACAAGAAATAAATGCACACGAACTCTTTTCTCTAATTTATGGAGACATTTCCTCCAAAAGTGGGCTTATCCACATTCTCATCTGAGCATTCTTAGCGATTTTTTTTTCTAAACTGTTTTTTCATTGGTGCAGGAGCTCCAAGGAAAGGAAACTCCCTCTACTGAGGTGGATTGGCACCCGGTATGCAGCTTGACTAGGTCACCTGGTGAATATGTGTCAATGGCTTTAAATGAAGAGTAAGTACATGGCTAAATGTTTAACTCTTTGTTTAGCTCTCCAAAAAAAAAAATTACAGCACGACACACACACTTTTAAATTTAATCTTCATTACTAACATTTCCTCCATCATTTCCTCTTGAAATCAACAAAACAATAAGTCAAGTCCTTATTTTTTAACACTTGATGATTGATTGACTCACAAGAGCCCGCTGGCTCCAGCACACTATTGTTGTTCGGTCATTTTTCAGCCCTGTCTGACTCCTCGTGACCCCATTTTGGAGTTTTCTTAGCAATGACACTGAAATGATCTGCCATTTTCTCCTCCATATCATTTTGTAGATGAGGAAACTGAGGCAAACATGGTAAAGTGACTTGCCCAGGGTCACACAACTAAGTGTCTGAGGACAGTTTTGAACTGACTCCAGGTTCAACACTCTATCTACTCTTCCACCTAGCTCATGCATACCCCTGCCTTAAACTCAGTCTCACTGACTGAGGTCAGCCCACTTTCCCCCATCACAGGCTGCCCCTCTTGTCCATTTCCTGCCATTAAATCCTCCAACATAACCAACAGCCTTCCTCTAAAGCACTTGTGTTTAGAAAAGTACATTTAGTCACAATTTAAATTAGAAAGCTAGCATTCGGGGAACTTGTGGAATTCATTCAATGTGGCAAGTCAGCAAGAGGCCTGAGGAGTTTTAACTAACTATGAGGCAGTATTGTTCTGTGGAATAAACACCAGATTGAGAACTCCTGGTTATGAATAACTCAGACATTATACAGCAAGATGAAATTCAATTAATGTCTGTGCATTGGTCTCTTCATCCATGACGTGACATTAATAGAGCTTACTTTCATTGCAAGTGATGGATACTCTTGTAGAACATTGTGACACCAAAAATATTATGTGATGACCTCACTACATTTTTAAAGTAAGCCAAGAAGTGATGCTCCCTCCTGATCAGCCATGTTAAGTTGAGCTGACATTTAGATAAGGCATTTCAATACCAAACTGCAGTACAACCATGAAATAATCTTAAATGCCTCTTTACATAAGCTGAGTATGCATACATAAGCTGTAGAATGCCAATCTCGATCCTTATTTAACTGAAACTAATCAAACAATAGGGACATACCTTCTTTGTTATTCTATAGAATCTTAGAATTCTTCCCCCTTCTAGGAAACCTCCCCATCTGAAATTTCAGAGCATGGTTCCTTCCAACTTAACAATCCTGGGTTTAGTCCTAGGCTACCAACTCAATACTTCTAGGTGTTGGCATTCCCTTCTCCAGAGCAAATCACCTCCCCTTTATGAGTTAGGAGGCACACTCCATGAGTCTCTAAAGTAAAAAAAAAAAAAAAATCATCACCTCATAATTAACCACCTAGAAAAGACAAAGAAAGGCATCCAAAAAATGCAGGTTTAAAAACCATGCAATTAATTAGTTGGACTTATAGAACATCAAGTGATACTCAAGAGTAATTTCCTTGTGTCATGTTTGTTCCTTCATATACATCCTAAGTTAATTTGGATAACCCAAATTTAACCATTCGATGGAGACTCAGAAGCGCTATAACATAAAGGAGTTTGCCTCCCTGCCTCAAAAGATGTGATCACGCAGTTCTCTCACCATGTGATCACAACAAGAATGATATTATTAAGGAATTTTCCTATAATATCACAACAATGTATAATTAAGTCTTTAATCTATTTGAGAGGATTATAAGACATTGGCTGTTTGATAGAAGGCAAATGGAAATACACAGGAAACATCTGATTGGCTAAGAGAATCAGACATGACTGTTGACCTTTATATAAAAACATAATGGCATTCAGCCATTAAGGAGTCCAGACTTGGGAGAAAGTAGAGGCAGGCTCTTTCCCCTATACCCTTTCCCACATCCCAGTAAACTCATCAGAATGACTGAACCAAAGACAACGCCTCCATCTAGACACAGAGCCATGGAGCAGGAAAGACCTGGATATAAATATAGTCACCAGAGAAAGGAAGTAGCTTTAAGCCCTTGCAATGGAGAAGAGTGCTGGCTATAGACTCGAGAAAGGAGCAGAACCTGGAAGTCCAGCTAAGCTGCCTTCCCAGCAGAGATACTGACCCAAAGACAGCTGTGTGAATAGTCTACAAAAAGAGAAAGGACCTTCACACAATTCAGCACCAGAAGTTGTGAGTTACCCTTTGCCATACATGTAATCCTACCTACCTCTGGGCTTCCCTACCATTGTGCTCTAAATTTAAGCAAACCCTCCCCATGGATAGTTTCTTTATGGGAAACTGCCTCAGGGCTTAGATGGAGGCAGGAAGAGGTATAATAACTATTCTTACTATACCATCTTAGTAAATGTCTTTACTAAAAACTAATTTCCTGCTGACTGATTATTAATGGGAAGCATACTAGTTGGGGTTCATGGGCTAGAGTATTAGGCCACAGGATGGCAACCCTAGAATTCAAGTATAACAGCCACCCTCTGCTCTAGGATTCTAACCCTTAAGTGCAAGGGCTAAATTAGGACAGTAGCCTGGAGTCCGTGTTATAATAGGATCACAGATTTAGAGCTAAAGGGGACTTTAAAGGGATAGAGACTAGATTTGTAATTTCATTGGTACAGAGATCTGCTAAATAAGGAAACTCCCTCTATGGATGCAGGCTGACACCTTTTCTGCAACTTAAAATTACAGAGAATGGCTATTGATTTTAACACATCTGAGTTTCAGTCTCACCTCTTACACACTCTGGGAAAGTTATCTCACCTCTCAGCAGCCCAAGCAACTCAACAGTATTATAAATTGTAGAGCAGGTGGTGATCTACATGGACAAGAGAGAGCTGTAGTCCAGTATAGCTAATCAGAGTGTTCCATCATATTCATCTTTTCACCCCTTCTCTCATTCGCTATATCCAATCACTTGCCAAGTCCTGTAGTCTTTATCTTTGTCATGTCTCTTATATACACTCCTTTCTCTCCTCTGACACTGCAACCACCCTGGTACAGGTCCTTATCACCTCACACTTGGACTACTGCAATACCCTGCTGGCTGGTATTCCTGCCTCATTTCAATCCATCCTTTACTCAGTCACCAACCTGATCTTACTAAAGATCAAATCTAACCATATCACCTGTCTGTGCAATAAATTTCAGTGTTAGTTTTTTCAGGGTCAACTACAAAAATTCTCTGTTTGGCTTTCAAAGCCCTTCAAAGTCTGGCTTCTGGCTCCTACTTCCTCATCAACTAGGCTTGTGCTTCCCCCTCCACCCCTTCATACCACATATTCTATAATCCAGTGATGATGGCCTCCTTGCTGTTCCTTGCACAAGACACTCCATCTCCTAACTGTGAATTTTCACTGGCTGTCCTCTATTCCTGGAACTCTCTCCCTCCTCATCTCTGCATGCTGGCTCCCCAATTCCTTCAAGTTTCAGCTAAGTCCTACCTTCTGCAAGAAACCTTTTCCAATCCTTCCTAATACTAGTGCTTTCCCTCCATGGAATATTTCCAATTTTTCTTTTACATATCTTTGTACATAATTGTTTTTATGTTGTCTCCCCTGTTAGACTATGAGTTCTTTGAAAACAGGAACAGTTTTTTTGCTTTTCTTTTCATCCTCAACGCTCAGGAACAATTAAGGCACTTAATAAATGCTTTTTTACTTAATTTTACAGTTGAGGAAACAGAGGCTGAGAGAGATTAAGTGAATTACCCAAAATCACACAGCTAATAAGTGTCTGAGGCAAGATTTAAACTAAGGTCTTGTTGACTTAAATCATCTAGCTGCCCAGGTATAACACATATTATATGAATAGGCATTATGTCTGGTAGAATGCAAGAAAGATAAAGGAGAGATATTGGGCTACAGGAAAATTTGAGGAAAGAGATATCTTTCATTGGAGGGGAGAGAGCTAGCTATGAAGAGGGGAAAGGCCATCACAGAATGTTTTGTGGATGTAAAATAGTACCTGAGCTAGGCCTTGGAAAAATTAGAAAAAGATTTCAGCAGGCCAGCATGAAGAGGAAATGCACTCTAAACATGGATAATAAAAGAGCTTACATGGATTCACAGAGGTAGAATGGTGCAAGATGAGATCACACAGGTGGTTAGTCAAATTTGTTGCAATATAGAGTTTTCTAAATAGAGTAATATCAAATAAGGCTGGAAGAGAAGGTTAAAGACAGATTATGGAAGTCCTTAAAAGCCAGGATAAACTAGCATTGTATCATATAGACAATAAGGAGCTACCCAAGGATTTTTTGCTTTGTTTTGTTTTAGCAGGGAGTGACCTGGTCAGACCTGTATAGTAGGAAGATTGCTGTGGTAACAATAATTTAATTATTATCACACAGAAAACATAATAAAACTGGTGAAACGTAATATATCCCAAGCCCAGAATCCCCAAAAATTGAATTTTGGAATTATTCACCACTGAAGATTATCTGTACTCAGGTTATCCTCCACTACAGTTGAAAATTGAGGGTTTGTCTCTGTAATGGGCCACTGCCAAAGAGTAAGAATAAGGAGCCTTCTTCCCCTGCTCTTCTTGTACATGTCCTACTTTCATACCCTCTTCATTTGCAGTAGACAGAGGAAGTAGTGACAGTCAAAACAACCTGTTTCTCTGTCTCCTCCTTCCATATACTGGTGGCATCCAATCCATAGGGCCAAAGTATGTCTTCTCTAGGGTGAGCGTCATAGAAACCAGAACCATTTTCTGGCGGTGGGAGCCAAGCATATGAAATTTCTACTGCCCGTGTAAGTATCCATAATATATCCATATGGTTTCACTTTATAATCTCATGTTTTAGGTCCTTTGGTAATGAGCCTTCTTCCCTTCATCATCTCTTCTTGAATAGGAGGTACAAGATGACCCTACTTTATACTGAATTCCATTTATGTAATAGCAAGCACCCTAGCATGCCCAGGATGGCTACTAGTACAGGTTCTTTGACCTGCTTTTCTAAAGGAAAGCAACTCAAAAAGGGTTAACAATCTTACTTTAATCAAACATATATATCATTTACTTAATTCAGGAGAAAAAGTCAGCACCCTGAACTTCAGAGAAAATACAAACAGAAATTACAAGCAGACAAAAAATACAGACAGAGAAAATAACCCAATTCAATAGACCAACAGACAGGGCTTCTAGCTGTCTGATCATTACATATATACATAGTCAGTTACCAGAAAGAGAAGCACCAACATCTGGGTCTTCAAAGCCAGGGGGCTCAATGGCTACCCAGAGTCTCATCTAGTCAAATGACACAACTCTTCTCATAATGGAGTCCCAAAACAAAACCTCACCTCATGGTATACACACACACACACACACACACACACACACACACACACACACACACACACAGACATATACCCTTCTTCAGGGTCAAAAGACATCACAACCGTCATGACCCACTACCTAATTATAAAGTAACAAAAAGTGCAGGCCTTCCTGAAAAACAAGCCTACCCTAATCAAGTTTCTCTTGTTAAGTTCCAAGTGAGGCCCATTAAGGGACAGGGAAGATCTTCAAATTCCGTTACCATTACAACTTGTTAATGTTATAAGGAAGTTACAGTATACTTCTTTATTTTTCTTTTTTTAAAAACAAATGAAGAGACCAAAAGTAGACAGAATTTATTTGGGAGAATATTTGGTGAGGAGGTAGGGAAGTTTTTAACATAAGATCAGGACCAGCAACATGGCACAGGGAATAGAGTACTGGGGCCTGGAATCAAGATGATCTGTGTTCAAATCTGGCCTCAAATACTTACTGTGTGACCCTGGGCAAGTCACTTAAGCTTATTTGTATCCATTTCCTCCTTTTGTAAAATGAGCTGGAGAAGGAAATGGCAGATCATTCTAGTATCTCTGTCTAGAAAACCCCAACTCGTGAAGAGTTGAACGTGACTGAACAACAACAAAGAGTCAAAGTATTTAGATTTAAGAGTCTTATCACATTATTAATTAGACCCCACTCCAAAAATATTAACACTGTGTTCTGAATATTTAAAATGCCCTTGCATGCTTTTGGGTATAATCCAATGCACAGCAAGTCTTGTAAGGACTATCACCCAAGAAGCATATGATCAGGAAGAAAGCTACAAAAGGCAGGTAGCAAGGCTGACTAATAACAGATGAATACCCCATATGCTTACCCATGAAATATAAATAAGACTTGGGGGGAGGCCTACAGCACATTGGGTAGGTCCCATTGCAAGGATCTATGAGAGAACATGGACAAGAGTCATTCAGCAGTAGAAGGTATGAATGGATTACAATCTGAACAATTAAACTAATGAAAGGAAAACCCACATTGACAATGTAGAAAGGCTATGACTCTTTTTCAGGTATGAGGAAGCAGTACAAAAATCACCAATCTATTTAGCGTTTTGTAAGTATCAGAAGGACATGGTAGGGGTGAGGTTTAAAGCAATTTCCCATACCACAGTTTCACTCAGCAACTTTTCCATTTTAGGAAATAAAACCCTACGTATTTCTAAGGCTCACAGAAGAAAAAAAGAATTAAAATGAGTTTCTGACCATAAGTTAACAACAGATGAACCAAGAAGGAGTCAGAGGAGCCTAGGAGGAATACAAGGAGGAATTCAAAAAAACAGATGTGATCCTAGCTTCAGCACATGCCATCTTCTTCACCAGAATAGTGGAATGTACTAAGGTAAAACAAGATTGGAAAGTTAGGAAAGGCCAGGTTATAAAGAGCTTTGAAAGTCAGAGATAAATAGCTGTCATCACCTTCACCAGAAGATAGAAAAAATCTTTATAATCTAGCCCCTTCCTAACTTTCCAGTCTTGTTATACCTTAGTACATTCCACTACTCTGGGATCCATTGACCCTGGCCTCCTTGCTATTCCTTGCACATGACACTCCATCTCTCAACTTCAAATGGTTTTTACTAGCTGTCCCATTACTGGAACTTTTACCTTCCTCATCTCCATCTCCTAGTTTCCTAGAATTCCATTGGGTCTCAGCCAAAGCCCTACTTTCTGCAAGAAGATTTTCCCAAATCTCCTTAATCTTAGTGTTTTCCCTCTAAGATTACCCAAGTGGTCCTGTATATGCTTCACTTTTACATTGTTGTTTATGTGTTAACTCCCAAATTAGACTGTAAACTCATTGAAAATGGGGACTATTTTGTTTCATTTGCTTTTCCTTGTATCCATAGCTGTTTGCACAGTGCACTTTTAATAAATATTAGTTGATTAACTAAGGAGAAGTAGTTCATAGTGTCAGTCTCAAGAACAAACCCCAAAATCTGAAATCGTTTTAGAAAGAAATATATTAGGTCATTTGGTAGAGGACAGCAAGTCAGAAGGTGTGTGGCTCCCTCTCATCTAGGCTCTTGGAGGTTGGTATTATATATAGAATTTAGACCTGGGCACCTGCACATGAACTGCCAGACAGGTCAGCTTGAAAGCAAAGTGGATATCAGTAAATTAAACATTCAATAAAATCTGGGAAAAGCCAAAACACAAGAAGAACCCAAAATAGGATACCCAAAAGATAAATGTTTTATTCCTTGTAACTATCTCTGGCATTCCTAGAATTTTGACATCAGGGTGACAATTGTGGTTCAAACAATGTCTAGTCACATAAACCTAGATTTAAGCAGTATAATAATAATTTTTTTGAACAATATAATAAAGCATTTTGCACAATAGATATCTGCTAGTAAAGCTCTGGTCCTTCCCTGCCAGGGAGTCTTAATAACCACAGCATATTCCAGTGGATGGTAAACAGAATAAGCAAGAAGCCAAGAAGTTATTACTGTAGCTGAAGTTTATCACTGAGGCTTAATATGACACTGAAAAAGCTAACTGGAAAAAATTAATAAATAAAAGCAGTGGCTTTCCCTGCAGGGAAGAGGCTTACTAACCACAGCATTTCCAGGGGATAGTCAACAAAGAATCAGGTGACCTTGAACATAATGAGATAACTGCAGATGAGCTAGAGAAAAGAAGCAATCCTGGGGAAGAGGTAAATTCAGGAGAGAACAATGTGAATTGCTGGGTCTTTTTTACTGCTTCTTATTCATGCCATGTCCAAATTGTATGTGTCCCCCAAGGCTTCATCCTGTGCCCCTTTCTCTTTTTGATCTCTACTACCTCATTTAGTGATCATCTCTATCCAGATGATTCCCAGATATCTCTATATCCATGTCCATATCCAAATCTGTATCTATATCCTGCCCTGGTCCCTCTACTCAGCTAGAGTCATACATCTTCAACGGCCTCTTAGACATCCCAAATTGGGTGTCCTGCAGGTGTTTCAAACTCAACATATCCAAAACAAAAGTAATCATCTTTCCCTTCAAACCTTTTCTTCTTCCTAATTGTCCTATTACTGTAAAGCAGTGGTTCTCAATCTTGCTAAGGCTGCCAACCTTTAATATTCATATGTGGGCGTATCTGCATGTGGGCAGACCTGCCTGGAGACGGATAGAGAAGCCGTTTCTCAGTTCCTAAGACCATCGGAAATATGTGTTTTCTGCTGGTCTTAGGACACTCCTGTAAAAGGGTCGTTTAACCCCCAAAGGGGTCGTGACCCACAGGTTGAGAACCATTGCTATAAAGGGTACTACCATTTTCTAAATCACCCAGGCTCATCTCTGACTCCTTATTCACACTTATTCCACACACCCAATCTGTTGTCAAATCTTGTTGTTGTTTTTTTCTACCTTCACATTTCTTATAAATATTCCTCTCCCTCCACTCACATGGCCACAGTTGTAGTTCACACCCTTATCACTGCTTACCTGAACTATTACAACAGCTTTTTTTAATCAGTTTCCCTGCCTCAAATCCTTCCCCATTCCAATTCATCCTCTACCTAAGTGGAGGATGAATTTAGAAAAATCCCAAAATGTTTTTGTTTTTTCTAAAGTTTTGGGTCTGACCATGTCACCTATTCAATGAGCTCAAGTGGCTCTCTATTGAGTCCAGGTTCAAATATACAGACAGCCCTCAGTTTGGTATTTAAAACTCTTCATAATCTAGCCCCTTCCCACCTTCCCTAGCCTTCTTACACCTTATTCCCTTCCATGCACTCAATGATTCAACTATATTGACCTACTTGCAGATGCTCAAATGTAATACTCCATCTCTCACCTCTCTACCTTTGTACTAGCTGTTCTCCATGCCTGCAATGATTTGCCCTCTCACTTCTACCTCTGGGCTTCCTCCAAAACTCGACTCAAAAACCTCCTTTTGAATAGGAAGCCTTTCCAAGTCCCCCCAGTTTCTAATGCTGAGTGGTACAAGGGATAGAATACTGTACCTAGAGTTCAAATGCACTTTCAGGCACTAATTAGCTGTGTGACCCTGGGCAAGTCACTTAACTTCCATTTGCCTCAATTTTTTCATTTGTAAATCCAGGACAACAGAAGTAGCATCTACCTCCCAGGGCTTCTTGCAAGGATCCAATAAGATAATCATTGTAAAGCACTTTGAGCAGGACATGATACAGAGTAAGCGCTATATAAAATGTTAGTCTGTCTGTCTGTCTGTCTGTCTCTCTCTATATATATAATTTTCCTACCTGGTCATTTACACATTCTCTCTTCCTTTAAAATTCAGGCCTCTGGAGGAGAAAGGACTGTTGTTTTGTTGGGGGGCAGGTACGTTTCTTTGTACCCCTATTGATTGGCACAGTATCAAGTACCACATAGTAAGTGCTTAAAGTTTGACTCTGTATCCTTTGACTAATAAAACTGAACAACACAGTGTTAGGGTCTCCTGAGCTATGATTTGGAGAGGTTTCTGATCCCCATGAAGTACCTATACCCTAGGATAGCTTTCTGGGGGCCACCTATCATGAGCAACTGAAATGATGAAGTATTTTGCTAGCTTCTACTTGGGTTACTCTTGTGGGGGCTGTAGAAAAAAGGAGGGAGCAAGTAACTGGTAGCCATGGCAATGGAGCAAGAATGACTAGTGGAAAGGTGGTTTTTAATAGAGTAAATTACATGGGTTCAAACTGGAAAGGCCTTTATTCTGCCTTTAAAAAAAATTAAGCAGAGAGGCAGAATTCTGTGCTGCTAGGAATGAAACTTTACAAAGGGGAGGCTCTGGCAGACTGTCTAGGAAGAGGGAGTCTCCCCAGGACATGATGTTTTTGGTCCAACTGAAAACCTTGGTCAACAAAACCAAGAAAGACTTTGTAAAGCTCAAAAGATGATAGACTTTGGTGCAGAACTCAATATGAAAACCTAGAAATGAGTTCTTTAGAAATCTCAGTTCTTTTCCAACCTTTCCTTGACAGGTGGCTCCCACCTAGGCTATCACCCCCTTCTTGCCAAGCAGACAGCCAGGCTGGTCCCAACAAAACCAGCCATTCGTGGTGCCAGGTCGAGGCGGAAGGGCAGCAAGGAAGCAAGTGCCCTCTCCCAGCCTTTTCCCCATTCCAGAGTTTGGTGGCTTGGAAGCGTTTCCAAGACAAAAGAAGTCTCCCACGGAGGATATAGGGCAGGGCAAACGCCTCAGGTCTAGGATGTCTCATGACTGCAGAGCTTTACTGCTGGTTTCACAGCTGTTAGGGGCTGAGGGAGTGTGCGGGTAAAGGGATGGGGGAGGAGGAGGAGGGAAGTGGAGGAGGGAAATAAACAGAAGGGACCGCTGGGAGAAGCAGTTCCCTGCTTTCACAGAACATCAGTCTCCTCCCTGTCCCTAGTTGGGTGGCTGTGTGTGTAGAAATGAAAAAAAAAAGTGGGGGGAGGGGGGTGTATTAAAGAGCTGTTGCTTACCGACAGTCTTCCACCTACTCTTCTCTCGCCGTCCTCCCTCCACCCTCTCCCTCAATTCCTCAGGGTAGGACACAGCTCCCGCCCCCACGCATAGGTGACTGGTTCAGCTGTGGGTGAATCAGACAATGTGTCGGGGAATCAGACAATTGTCTCGGCCGCGTGTTGCCTGCGTCCCCGAGTGAAAGAGATGGGGGCAGTTTTGGATGGGGGCGGCACTTATTACTGCTCTGTAGTTTCTCCAGGATAGAGAGAAGAAAAAAAAAGACAGGCGGATAAGACTCCCTCCCTTAGCTCCCTCCTCATCCTCCCCCCCACCCCATCCTTATTACCTCCACCCCTCAGGGGTTAAGCTGGGGGAAGTACTTATGGGGCAGGTGCCAGGTGATGGTGGGAACAGATAGGATTCGGGGCTGGAGCATTAGCTTAGAAGTAGCCTCTCAAGAAAGCTCCTACTGGGACCCTGGGTAGGAAGGGGTGGGGGGGAGGGGGCGGTGTTGCAGAAGTGCATTGCATTAGTCCGGGTTTGTAGGCAGGCAAGGTAAAGGAAGGTGGGGCGGGGGCTCCGGGAATTAGCCGGCAGCTCAGGGTTATATGAGGTGACTGGGAGAAGGAGGAGGGAGGAGGGGAGGAGGCGGGGGAACGCGGGCCGGGGTGTCTGGCGCTAGTTGGACAAAGAGATGATGAAACGTGAGCGCTATATTTACCAAGGGGGAGGAGACAGGAGGAGGAGGAGGGGGGTGTAAAAAGGACAAACTGTTCAACAACAACCACAGGAAACATCAATCTGACTCACCGGGAGGGCTAAGGGCTGCACCGAGCCCCGCACAGCCTTAACTCCGGGAGCGCAGATTAGGTAGCGGGGGAGGTGGGAACCACGGAGCACCCCCCAGACTGTTACTAAGTCCAATGCATCGTTTATTATTCATGTATTTACGTATTTATAAAAGCGCCTTAGATGGAAGAGTTTGGTTTTCGCGTGCGAGTGTGTGTGTGTGTGTGTGTGTGTGTGTGTGTGTGTGTGTGTTGGAAGCGGGGGCGGGGAGGTGGTGGAAGAGAGGCTTAAGCCCCCTCATTCCATCAGAGTTTGTGCCTCTATCTTCTCCTGTAAGCACGATTCCTGCAAAGTCATCCCCACCCCCGCCCGGGCTAGTATCACCTCGCCTCCCATCCTCTCCCCCCTCCCTTCATCCCAGCTCCCGGAGTTGGGGTGCAGTATGGACTATGTATAGAAGCTGATGTCACCCAGACACCCTACTCTGCAGTGCCCTAGTGGGGGAGCCGACGGAAGGTTTTCATTGTACTCCAGGGGAGTAGGAGTGACGGGAAGGGAAAAGGGGGTGGGGAGGAAGAGATGGAGAAAGTAATGTGGTCTCCTCCCTCATCCCAACCTCAAGATCAAGGGAGTTGGGCGGGGGGGAAAAGAGGGAATGATCCCAGCACACAGAAGGTAGCCAGGTGGGGGTGAGAAGCTGGAGGCCGACTGAGCTGTCAACCTATCAAAAATGCACGCAACTACCCTCATCGCCCCCCCCCCCCCGTCCTACCCCACCTTCCCTTTTCTCCGAGGTGTAGGTGCTAATTTCAGGATTGCTCACGTGGGCCCAGACGCCCAGAGCTCCTAGCACGAGTTTGGGGCGGGTTCTTCATCCCCCAATCTAGGGCAGTTTGTTCAACTGCAGTAAAGGGAGCTAGATGTTCCAGCAGGGAAGGGATTTCTGAGAACTGGGACTGTCCTCAGATGAACTCCCCTCCTCCTGCTGCTGCTGCTGCCTGCGGAACACTTTTTAAAAGGGCGATGCCAAGGCTACCGCCCGAACGAGTGGCTGCAATCCATGTCGATCTGCAGCCGGAACCGGGCTACCCGCCTACCCCCTTCCCTTCTCTCCCCCGCCCCGCAGTGATTCACTCTGCGCAGAGCCTAGCCTGGGTTTGGGTTTGTGTGCAGGGTACTGAGTGTGGGGTGTTGCGTGCTAAACTTAACCTCTTGCATATGCATGAACGGGTGGCCTTTCTCTGCATTAAAAGAAAGGGCTGGGGGGGGGGGGGAACAAGGCGAAGAGGAGGTTCAAAAGGCTGCTGCTGGCTGACGGAAAGTGGTTTTGCTAGCAGAAATTAATGGCGTTTTCTCATACTTAAAACACCCCTCATACTGTCTCCCCTTCTCCACCCTAGCTACTTTGGATTTTATTTCTGGATGCAATGGAGGTTTTCACTAGGTAGCATTATAATGCCATTAGCAAAACATGTTCGAGTGCTTCAGAGGTTATTACCTTCTTCCCCTAACATCTCAAACCCTATCCCACCCCACTCCACACCAAAAAGATAACACTGTAGAAACGGCAAGAGTTCCAAGGAAGCTTAGAGATCATTCATTCTAACCATGGAATCTTAACAGATGAGGAAGCTGGTGCTCCGAGAAAGAGAAATTAAGTGACTTTAGCAGACAGAGGCCACCCAGCGAGGAGTTCCTCTCTCAGCCGACTCTTGAGTATTTCCTATGAAGCCCCTCTGTGCCATCCCTTCTTTGTATCAATTCAGGTCGTTCTACAATTTACTCCTTTTTATTTTTAAACGCACAGTATGCCCAGATGGGGTGACTGAGTCAACAGGGCTAGGGTCACCAAGGAGAAAGCCTAGTGCCAGATTGGGAAGTTCCTCTGATCCTCTCAGGTTTAAGAAACAAGATGTGTTTTACCCCTACCCTTCTATCCATAGGGTCCATCTTCTGACTCTCCAGAGACTGGATTCTTTTCTTCTCCCTTCCTTCCTCCCACAAGTAAGAAAAGCAACAGCTGTCTAAACCAATGAAACCTATAGAACAAGATTCCTCCCTCTGAAAGGTATCTTTTTCCTGGGGCTAGGAGGGAAGAAAAGTTCATAGAGGGGATCAAGGGGAAAGAAAAATTTACCACAGCCAACGGACCAGCACATTGACAGAGATTACTGAGCCTCCAGTTACTCAAATCAGTTCGAAGACAAACAAATGGAAGAAAAGAATTTACTTTTTTTCCCCGCTAATAATTTAGCTTTATGGCTGCTGTCTCCTAAAAGACTAATTCCAACCAATCTGGGACATGCTAGTTTTCATTTTGATTCAGCAAAAAACCTTGAACCTGGTAGGCACTAAATACTTGTCAGTTAATTAATTAACATAGGACAGAAGTATATATTCCATCCCACAAATTTTCATAGAATTTTTAGAGTAAAAAGGGACGTTTTCTTTCCTTTAATTCATTTTTAGGTGATGAAATCTAGAGTGACAAAGTGATTTGTCTGCTATCCCACAGCTAGCTAGTAAGGGGCATCGCTATGACTCAAACTCAAGTCTCCTAATTTCCTATGCAGAGCACATAGCTCTTTGCTGGTAGGTGTTATGCTTGGAATAGCGGGAAGAAACACTGGATTGAGAGTCAAAAGATATGGGTCCACTTCTGCCTTCTATTGTTTAACAGATTTTTAGTTAGAAGAGAACTCAGGCTGTCTAATCCAAACAACCATTTTGCAGATGAAGAAGATGAGGCCCAGAAAGGTTGAATAATTTGCCCAAGGTCAATAGGTAGCAAGGTGGCATCTGAACCCAGATCCTTTGACTTCTGTGTTGTCTTCTGCTATCCCACACTGCCTTGTGACCTTGGCCAAGGTATTCAACTTTCTGAGATTCAATTACATAATTTGTAAAATTAAGGGGACTAGCTGATCTTTGGGCAGGTAGGTGAAGCAGTCGATAGGGTGCTGGGCTTGGAGTCAATAAGACTTCCTGAGTTCAAATCCAGCCTCACACACTAGCTGTGTAACCTTGAGCAAGTCACTTATACTTCTTTGCCTCGGTTTCCTCATCTGTAAAATGATCTGGAGGAGGAAATGGTGAACCACTCCAGTATCTCCGCAAGAAAATTCTCACAAAAGGGATCACAAAGAATCAAACATGACTTAAAAACAACTAAACAACAAGAAAGATGATCTCTAAGGTCCCGTTCTTCTGCAAGTCCACTGATCCAATTAAATTAACTCAACATTTACTGAGAATACTTTTGCTTCAGAGGTACGTGGCACCTACACAAAAACTGGTCATGTATTAGGGCATAAAAACCTTACAACCAAATGCAGAAAGACAGAAATATTAAATGAATCCTTTTCAGATCATAATGCAATAAAAATTACTTTCAATAAAGGGCCGTGGAAAGATAGATTAAAAATTAATTGGAAACTAAATAATCTAATCCTAAAGAATGAGTGAGTCAAAGAACAAATCATAGAAACAATCAATAATTTCATTAAAGAGAATGACAACAATGAGACAACATTAAAAAAATTTTGGGATGCAGCCAAAGCAGTACTTAGGGGAAAATTTATATCTCTAAATGCTTACATCAGTAAAATAGAGGAAGAACAGATCAATGAATTGGGCATGTAACTAAAAAAAAAAAAACTAGAAAAAGAGCAAATTAAAAATCCCCAATTAAACACCAAAATGAAAATCCCGAAAATCAAAGTAGAGATTAATAAAACTGAAAATAAGAAAAACCATTGAACTAATAAATAAAAATAGGAGCTGGTTTTGGGGGGAGGGGAGCACAATAAAATAAACAAGTCATTGGTTAATTTGATTTAAAAAAAGAAAGAAGAAAACCAAATTACCAGCCTCAAAAATGAAAAGGGTGATTTCACCACCAAAGAAGAAGAAATTAAAGCAATTATTAGGAGCTATTTTTACCCAATTACATACCAATAAATCTGACAATGTAGGTGAAATAGATGAAAATTTACAAAAATATAAATTGCCCAGATTAACAGAAGAGAAATAGAACACTTAAATAACCTTATCTTAGAAAAAGAAATTAAACAAGCCATCAATGAACTCCCTAAGAAAAAATCCCTGGGGCCAGATGAATTCACAAGTGAATTCTACCAAACATTTAAAGAACAATGAATCCCAATATTATATAAACTGTTAGTAAAAATAGGTGAAGAAGGAGTCCTAGCAAATTCCTTTTACACAAATATGGTTCTGATACCTGAACCAGGAAAAACCAGAGAGAGAATATTATAGAACAATTCCCCTAATGAATATTGATGCAAAAATTCTGATAAAATACCAGCAAGATGATTACAGACCATACACCATGACGAGGTAGGATTTACACCAGAAATGCAGGACTGGTTCAATATTTTAAAAAACCATTTACATAATTGACCATATAAATAACAAAACCAAAAGAAATAATATGATAGATGCAGAAAAACTTCTGACAAAATAGAACACTCATTCCTATTAAAAACACTAGAAAACCAAGGAACAAATGGAGCTTTTCTTAAAATATTAAGTAGTATTTATCTAACACCATCAGTAAGCACTATCTGTAATGGTGATAAGCTAGAAGCCTTTCCAGTAAGATCAGGGGCAGAACAAGGGTGCCCATTATCACTGCTCTTATTCCATGTTATTCTAGAAATGCTCATTATAGCAATAAGAGAAGAAACAGAAGAAATTAGAATAGGCAGTGAGGAAACAAAACTATCAATCTTTACAGATGATATGATGGTATACTTAGAGAATCCTAGAGAATTAACTAAAAAACTGGTTGAAATAATTAAAGTTACAGGATATGAAATCAATCCACATAAATCATCAGCATTTTCATATATCACCAACAAAGTTCAACGGTAAGGAGATTGAAAATGAAATGCCACTTAAAATAACTGTTGATAATATAAAACACTTGGGAGTCTTCCTGCCAAGGCAAACCCAGAAACCCTATGGACACAATTACAAAACATCTTTCATACAAATAACGTCAGATCTAAACAACTGGAAAAATATCAATTGCTCAAGAGTGGGCTGAGCCAATATAACAAAAATGACAATTCTACCTAAATTAATTTATTTATTCAGTGCCATACCAAACTACCAAAAATTATTTTACAGAGCTAAAAAAAAATAACAAAATTCATCTGTAAGAATAAAAGGTCAAAAATACCAAGGAAAGTGATGAAATTAATGAAAAATTGATGAAAAAAATGAAGAAAGGTGACCTAGTCATACTAGAATGCAAACTGTATTACAAAGCAGTAATCACAACAATCTGGTACTAGCTAATAAATAGGGTGGTAGATCAGTGAAATAGATTAGGTATATAATATACAGTAGTAAATAACCTTAGTAATTTAGTGTTTGATACATGCAAAGATAAAGACTTTAAGGACAAGAATTCACTATCTGACAAAAACTGGTGGGAAAACATGACAGCAGTTTAGCAGAAACCAAGTCTAGTTCAACATCTTACAATGTATACCAAAATAAGATCAAAATGTGTACATGATTTAAATATAAAGGATAATTTGTTTTTGTTCAGTAGCTTCAATCATGTCAACTCTTTTTGACCCCACTTGGGATTTTCTTGGCAAAGATACTAGAGTAGTTTGCCATTTCGAGTAGTTTGCCGTTTCCTTCTCCAATTTTTTTTTTTTTACAGATGAGGATCTGAGGCAAACAGGGTTAAGTGAGATGCCTAGGATTATGCAGCTAATAAGTATCTGAGGCTACATTTGAACTCAGGATGATGAATCTTTTTGACTTCAGGTCAGGTACTCTATCTACTGCGTCACCTAGCTGCCCCATAAAGAGTACTGCCATAAGCAAATTAGGGGAGCATGGAATAATTTAACTGTCAGATCTATGGATAAGGGAAGAATTTATAACCAAATAAGAGATAGAGAACATTTCAGGATATAAAATGGATAATTTTGATTACATTAAATCAAAAAGTATTGTGATATGTGTAGATATACAATGTTAAATATAACACATAGACTATACATAATATATAACATGTACATGTTGTATATTGTATGTAGCATTTTTTACAGTACACATATATAAATGTGTATATGTTCTATATAGTATATATGTGTATGTATATTCCTTTCAATTTCATTTTTCAGGTGTGGCATATATTTAGACCAATATGACAATTCTTTTTAATCTCCTTTGTCTATCTTACTCCTAGCAGCTTTTCTCTATGGTCTTTCTCTTTCTCCTACCCTTTTAGTTCTTTAAAGGTGTAAAGATTCTTAATGTACCCCAAATTTCAAGAATGATCCACAGAGACTCTTGGAAAAGTACACTTCTACCTCAGTTCCTTTCTCTCTATATTTTTCCTCTGGGTGAATGGTAAGGATTTTATCAGAATAAAATTCCCCATTGAAAGAAGCAATTGGGTGTATGGGCCTATTTGTTTTTGAGCTGAAATTTTCCCCAAAGGAAATGGTGTATATTTTAACATTTTATGTTCAATGAATACCCATTTCTGTTTCGAAGGGGAAATTTGAGTGTGTGTAATTTGTTGGGCAGACTGCCAAAATAGCAAAAGTCAAAAGATTCCCAGGCCATAAAACCCTAGTTCTACATCAGAGTTCCAACAAGAAGATTCATGTTAATACTAGTAAGTAGCCTTCCATTTTTTGGTATATTCAATAGATTGAGTGGTTTAGGGTCTCTTTTATTGGACCACATGCCAGAGTACAGTGTATGACCTTAGCTTGCACTCCTCAGAGTGTGGTTTGAGTATTGGTCAGTGGAATGAATACTAGTTTGCTGTCAGCAGTACAGTATTTATTACTCATTAGTAGTGAGGTTGTACTAAAAGTTCTGAGGCAATTGCTAATATTTGTGCTTGTCTAAGGAAGCCAGCAAACACTCAGTGCAAACATAATATCAAACAAGCAGTAGGTGGCTTATGGTAGCCTGGAAGACAGGAGGGGCCCTAGGCCCCATTATGAAACTGGTAAAGTTGATGTTTGGCCACCCTGTCTATAATTTTATAACCTTATTTCCTTATTTTTGACTCCTCTTTCATGACACATGTTTCCTCCCTTCCCTCTGGCACTTAGCACCCACAAAATCTGCTATTGGGAAAGGATGGGAAACAAAAATAATAATAATTTGTATCCATACATCAGTTTAAGATTTATAAAGTGCTTTCCTCAAAGCCATCCTAGGTGATTAACTACTATTCCAAATATTATCATTCCCCTTTTAGATTTGAGGAACCTGAAGTTCAGGGAGGTTGAATGCCCATGGTCATAATATTGTCTAGTGACAACAGCAGCTTAAATTATTACCTTTTCCAGGGGACTTTGCATTTTAACCCTAAGCTAAAGAGTCAGTTTTGAAATTTGAAGATTCATAGGGAGATCGTTTTGGGGAGATTGTGGCACTTCCTTCTGATAGTTAACACAAAAATATTTGAGTATCGACTCTGTGCTGAACATCTAGGTCCTATCTATGTGCTTCACTTCCTAGGGTGGAAAACATTAGGGAGTGTGGCAGTGCTTTATGCTCAACTAATCCTCTGAAGCAGAATTTTAGAGCTGAATGGGCTTCTATCATCATCATCACCATCATCACCATCATCATCACCATCGTCATGATTATCATCATTTGTATAGTGGCTACTATGTGCCAATATACAGTTATTATCTCATTTGATGCTCATCACAACCTTGGATGGTAGATACTGTTATTATTTCCATTTTACAGATGGGGAAGGTGAGGGAGACAGAAGTTAAGTGACTGGCCTAGAGGCTCACAGTGCTAACATGTGTCTGAGGTCACGTTTGAACTCACTTTTTCCTAACCCCAAATCTGGTGCTCTAGCCATTAAATAGTCTCAATACATCTCACCATTATCAACTCACTGATAAGTGCTGGATGAGGCCAGGACAATGACACAACTTTCATTCGTTTCTTGCTCTCTCAATCACTCCATCCGCAAGCATTTTTAAGCTCCTACCATGCACGAGGCACTGTGCTAGGTACTGAGGACACAAATGCAAAGTATAAGAAGGAGTGCCCAGGTAAGATCTGCAAAACATGGAAGGAATAAAAAGTCAGAGGCATCAAAATGTAAAAGGGGAAACCTCCAGAAGCAAAACAGACATTTTCTACCTTAAAAAGGTTCTGATGCTTGTATAGCTTAACAGCATATGAAGGGGCCATCAAGAACATAAACTTGCCTCTAGCACCCAGACTGCATTCTTAACTTAGTCTCTAACTACCCATCTGAATAAGTTTCCTTGAGGAGTACAGAAAGGTAATAGAATTGAGACTGATCCCTCTTAGCAAAGAGTGCCTTATGCTTTTGAACCAGGAAGAATCTCTCCCTAAAAAGATTAGATCTCTCCTACCTCAGGCCTAGAAGTGACAAACTTCAGAGAAAAGGCCCTTAGGGAGTCAGAGGACTAGTCTAGGCTAGGTTTATTCGCCTATTTCAGGGGTTCTCAACCTATGGGTTGCAACCCCTTTGGGGGTTGAACAACCGTTTCACAGGGGTCACAGGGATCACCTAAGACCATTGGAAAACATATATTTCTGATGGTCTTAGGAACCATCAGAAGCACTAGGAAGGTTGAGAACCACTGCCCTAGTTGAAAGAGCTCCATAGCACTCTATCTGAAAAAAGAACTCTTAACAACCCAGCTAAAGAGAGCACAGTACCACCCTACCAAGCCAATGGAAAAAGACTGCAACCGCCCATTGAAGATTGGGCCCAAGGAGTCCAGTGGATAGACCTGTCTAGCAAAGATGCAGTGCCCCTGAAAATAGTTCAGGTGCCAAACAACTTGCCCAGTTCTATGCAACTGCATAGCAGCCTGCCAGACCCAGTTTGCCAAAATTATAATGTTAGGAGACTGAAAGAATGGTGGTGCCTTCAACAGAAATAGGGAAGTTTAGTGGATGTTGAAAACTACAAATAAAAAAATTAAATTTAAAAAAAGAAATAGGGAAGTTTGGAAGAGGGGAGGGTTGTGGGCAGAGATAATGAGTTCTGTTTAGATGCCTCTTGGACATCCAGTTTGACATGTCCAATAGGCAGTTCACAATTCAGGATAGAGGTTCTATTCATTCAAAAGAGGTTTTGCCCCCTGCTACTTCCTTTACCTTATGATCACTGTATAATTTTATCAGCATTGTTCATTTTTAAGAAAAAATGATCTCAAGGCTAGGGAAGATTTCATCAGGAGGAATAAGAATAACTGATTTTTTCTATATAGAACTATACGGTTGGCAAAAAATTTTATATTCATTATCTTGTTTGAACTTTGCAACAACCTTGTGAGGTAGGTATTACTGATACTACCCCCATTTTATAGATGAAGAAACTGAGATTCAGAGAGGATAAGTGATGAATCCATGGTCACAGAACTAGCAAATGTCAGGAAGAATTTGAACTATGGTCTTCCTAACTATCCATTATGCTGTGCTGTGTCTCCACACTTAAAGTTCTAAATTACTTTTTTCGGGGGGAAAGGATCCAGAAGGCAACAGCTATTGCAAAAAGTACTATGGGCTAGAAATGAAAAGATCTAGCCTCTAATCCTGGTATTATCCTTAGCTAGCTGTATAACCTTGGACAAGTAATTTAATCTCTGACCCTTGGTTTCCTCATATGTAAAATGAGGGATTAGACTAAGTTATCATTAAAATTCCTTTAAGCTCTAGCCTTTCATCATTCCATGGCAAATATTTTCCTTTACCATGTGCCTATGTACTGTAGGAGAGAGTGTGTTAGGGGACAGCCAGCCACTAGTACCCTGTTAATGGAAGTTCAATGTTGGAATGAAATGAGATACTCATAAGTCATTAAACTGTTAAAAGAAGGTTTATGTAGTCCTAACATAGTAAGGATGTATAGCAAGGACAAATACACACACACACACACACACACACACACACACACACACACCCCCTTCATCTCCATATGGAAATTTGTCTGGTCAGGAGTGTAGAGTGGTCTTCGGACACATCCACCAAGTTGGAGGGGATCCTAGAGGCTACCACCAAGCTTCGTCAAGGGAAGCAGGAGCCAATCAAGTTTAAGAGACAGCTTTGTCCCACTTTACAGAAAGTTAATCCATGTTTCAGGGGAAATCTTGGTAGATATTTATAAGAACATTGTTAACTTGGATTTGTATGATTTGGGGCAAATCATTTCACTTCTCTTATCAGTAAAATGGAGATAATGGTACTTGCCCTAGGATTGTTATGACAATCAATTAAGGCTAAGTATGACAGTCTTTTTGTAATTGTGAAATGATACAAGTGTTAGCTATTATAGACTCATTGGTTGGTATAAATGGAAGAAACCTCAGGAATCATTTAGCCCAACACTCTTATTTTAAAGATGATGGAATTGAGAGTTTAAGTGACTTGCCAAGATCATATAAAAGATTAGTTGGGCCTTAAACCCAGCCAGGACTCACGAAATCTCAGATTTTCAAAGTTAGAAGGAAGTATAGAATTCATTTATTCTAAACCACACCAAACCTAAAATACCTAACAAGTGGTCATTCAACCTTTATTCAAAGAAGGAGAAGAGAGGAGGGAAGGAGGGAAGGGAAGGAGAACTCACTGCTTTCTGGAGTAGCCATTGAGTTTAAATCTGTCTCCACAGTTCTACCCACTATCTGCTCTCTGGGGCCAAGAAGAACAAGTAAAATCCTTCCACATGACTGTCCTTCAAATACTTGGAGATAGCTATTATGTCTCCTTCTAGGTCTTCTCTGCTCCACACTAAACACATTTCTAGTTCTTTTACTGATCCTCATATGGCATGATCTCAAGACCCTTTGCCATCCAGGTCCCCTTGCTCTGGAAGCTCTACAGTTTATCAATGTCCTTCCTAGCACCTAGAACTGAACACAACCCTGCAGATGTAATCTGATGAGAGCAGAGTAGAGGGGGGGCTCTCACCTACCTAATTCTGAACACTATGCCACTCTTAATGTTGCCCAAGATCACATTCTCTTTTTTGACTATCATATATCACCACTGGCTGATTATGAGTTTATAGCCCATCAAAATCCCTGGGTCTTCTTCAGATGAACTCCTATCTAGACAAACCTCCACCATTTTCTTCTCATGATATTGATTCCTATTAAATGTCATCTTATTTAGTTTGGTCTAACATCTTTGTCTTGTCAATATCCCTTTGAATCTAAATTCATTCAACATGGTAGTTATTCTAGCCAGCCTTTATGTCGCTTATGAATTTGATAACCATGCCATCGAGGCCTTTATGCAAGTCAATGGATTAGTAGAAACTATTAATAAAGTTATTAAATGGCACAGGGCCAGAGGCATATTCCTTTGGCACACCATTAGAAGCCTGTCTTCAAGTTTTTATTACCTCCTTTTGGGGATCAGTCATTCTAACGCGACCTAACTATATTATAATCCAGTACAGAGGTGTCGGACACATGGCCTGTAGGTCGAGTGAGGTCCATATGACTCTCCAGTGCAGCCTAAATTGATTAAAATGTTATTGGGAAATACTTAGAAAAGTGAATAAAAATACAATAAAATGTAGGCAAAATGCCATTTTAAAACTTAAGTCAATATGTAGCCCGCAAGGATCCTTATGTACTCTTTAGTGGCGCACATTTCTGTTTGAGTTTGACTGACTGATCTCTAATTTGCAGGTTCTCTTTTTTCCCCTTTGTATCAAGGATGTTCTGGACTCACTCTCCCAGGGCCAGGCCAACTACATCTACCTCTTAGGATAACTCTGAGAAGTTTGAGATATTGGCTCTAATGCTATTGGCTTGAGTTACTCATTTTTACCCTCATTGTCAGCCACAGTGACTAGCATACTCCATTTAATATGAATTAGCTTTTAGAAAAGAATATTTAGATAAAACTACAACAGAAGAACAAATAGTTCCTCCCAATACCCTAGAGATACACACTCCCCCTATACCACTTCATTCTCTGGGGAGAGTAGGTTCTGGGTTCTGTGACTGAGCCAAGTCTTTCGAAGGTGACCCTAGTTCCATTTCTGCAGCTAATCTAAGAGTTTTCTATCTCCCACATGGTTAGCAGACTGGAATGGTCTATATGTCTATATGTAAGGGTATATACATACACTCATATATGTGTGTATACATATATATGTGTATACATACACATACACATATATGTATTTACATATAGTCATGTGGGGCAGCTACATGGCACAATGGATAGAGTGCTGTGCCTGGAGTCAGGAAGACTCATCTTCCTGAATTCAAATCTTGCCTCAGATACTTGCTAGCTGTGTGACCCTGGCCAAGTCACTTCACCCTATTTGCCTCAGTTTCCTCATCTGTAAAATGAACTGGAGAAGGAAATGGCAAACCATTCCAGTGTCTTTGCCAAGAAAATCCCAAATGGGGTCACAGAAGAGTAGGACAACACTGAAAAATGTCTGAACAACAAATGTATATTATGTATGTCTGCATGTATATACATATGTGCACATGCATATGTATATACACATGTATATGTATACACATATGCATGTGCATATATTGTACATGTGTGTTTATATATGCACATGTACACCCATACCTAATATGGTAACTATAGTAATGTAAATTAAAACACAAGAAGACAATTGAGCTTTGACTCATTACAATAACTAATCTTGTTCTAGGCAAAGAGATGTTGAAACATACTTTCTTCCTCTCTGAAAAGAAATAGGGGATTGTGGGTAAAGAATTGTGCATATGCTACCAGCTGTTGTAGCTATATCAACTGGTTCTGCTTAACTTTTTGTTACAAGGAAGTGTTCAGTGGAGAGTTGTATATGTCAAAAACTGATGGTGATATAAATACAAAAAAATGGATAAAACTTAAAATATATATTACACACACACATATATACATATACATACACACAAATATAAGACTGATAATACTTAAAATATATGTGTGTATTCATATACATATATATTATACACACACTCACACACACAAATTAGGCCCAGGAAATAGATTCTTCTCTAGAACCTGGCTGTTAACTTTCCCAAAAGACAGGAGGTTGAGAGCCAATGGGTAATGTGTGAATCCCCTTGGGGCCGTCCTTACATAGAAGAGGCAAGTAACTCTCACACCCAACTAGGAAAGTAAATGTATTTTTAATCAATTGTTCTGACATGGTGCCTTCTGCAAGATAAACCGACACTAGATGCTTTTCTCAACTATCATGATGGAAAATAACTCACAAAATTTAGATCAGTTGTTTTTCTAGGGAAAGGCAAATTGAAGTACCCAGACTATAAAATAGGTTGGGTAGACCATCATGGAATAATTATTTTTCATAATGTCATATAATACTCAAAATCTATCATATGAATTAGGAGTCTCTGGCTATATTTTATTTTATATTAGAAAAACACTTCATTTTGTGGTATTGTAACTGATTCATTTAACTGAGGGGGCACTTATTCTCTTGGAAGGAGAAAGAGCCTGAAAATCAGGAGATCTGAGTTCTAGTCTGAGACATAGAATCAATTAGCTGTGGGACCTATGTAAATGTCTCAACTTTTTCTGAACACTAGTTTCCTCTTCTACCAAATGGGATCATAGGATTTAGAGCCAGAAGGGATCTTAGAAATCCTACAGTCCTGTTTCTTTATTCTATAGAAAAGGAGATTGATCAGAGAGAAAGGCAGATTAGCAACTGAGGCCTCAAGGCAGAGCAAAGATAGCAGAGTAGAAGGAATCAATGCTGATGAGCTCAGGTCCACAATTCTTCCAAACAGATCTATAAAGTGAGCTAGAGGAGTGGCTAGGTGGCACAGTGAATAGAGCACCAGCCCTGGAGTCAGGAGGACCTGAGTTCAAATCCAGTCTCAGACACTTAACACACTAGCCATGTGACTTTGGGCAAGTCAACCCCAATTGCCCTCCAAAAAGCTAAAAAATAAAAATAAATAAAGTGAGCTGGACTGAATCCTAAGGGAGAAATTCAGAATAAAAAAAGGCAAAGTGAGTCCTTTGTCTGGCCCAGGTTAGCATAGGGAGACAGAGGAAGAGGTCTGCAGACATGGGGAACAGGATGGGGCCAGGGGACCATTCTAGAGTTAGGAAGAGGCTGTACAACAGCACAAGAGAGGGTAGAAAATTTGCTAAGATCATACAGATATAAATAGAGTCAGAATTCAAAATCACATCTTCTAATGCAATATCCAATGTTCCTTCTACTCTCCTCCATCGGGATAATGACGATTCTGGTGTTTCCTGCCTTAGCAGGCTGCTTTGCTTTGCTGGCCCCATTACATCATCGTGGGAGTTCTCTCCACTGATAAAAAGTGGGGCCCTTCTGTGCCTTCTCAGGTTGTTGTGAGAGAAGATGAGGTAACAGTGGTAAAAGTGATGAAGTTAAAATATAAGGCCTTATTCATGACATGTCTTAGGACATATTTTTAGGAACTATTTCTCTCTTTTTTTGGTGACATTTCCATGTGTTTCCAAGTTTCTCAAGGGATGTCACAAAATTCCCCAACCAAAATTAGTTCCCTTTAATTAATTTCAGGGCATATGGCAGCAAAGAGGATAAAATAGTCACCATATTAACCACTGATAAAATCTCTCACATCTTTTCTATTCCTACTAGCTTCATAAACTGGTTCTCATCTTTCTTCCACTACTGCAAAAGTCTCCTGACTGGCCTTCCTACATCTCCTTCAACCCATCCTATATACTACTACCAGACTGAGCATACTAATTCAAAGCTTTGATAACAATCTCTCTACCACCACCCCCTCAAAAACTTTCATCAGCTTCCTCCTAGCAAAGCCTGAACTCAACTTAGTATTCAAGGCCCTCCATATCCTGGCTTCAACCCATCTTTCTAAACCCTTATCTCCCATTATTCCCTTCTTTTTGACCTAAATTCCAATAAAACTGAGTTATCATTTCCTGAACCCAGCTCTTTTTTGTCTTCCCACGTCTATACTTTTGTTCACACTATTCTTATGATACCATGTTACCTTAGCTTAGAGCAGTGGTTTTCAACCTTCCTAATGCCGTGATCCTTTAATACAGTTCCTCATGTTGTGGCGACCCCCAACCATAAAATTATTTTCGTTGCTACTTCATAACTGTCATTTTGCTACTGTTATGCATTGTAATGTAACTATCTGATATGCAGGATGTATTTTCATTGTTACAAATTGAACATAACCCATAGGTTGAGAACCGCTGGCTTAGAGGGTTGTTTTGCTTTGTGGATTCTCTGTCTCTCCTAATGTTTATTCTGAGAAACCATACCCATCTCAAATGCTGCCTACTCTTTGAGGACTTTCTCATCCTCTAATGCCCACCTCCTATGAACTCCCATAAGCACTTAGAACCTCTTTTATGATACCTGTTTCATCTTTCCTTGACTTCTAATTATTTGGACACATGTCTTATTTCTTCTGATAGAATATAAGATCCTTGAGGCTGGACACTATCACATTCATCTTTGTGACCTCCAACAATGCCTATTTAGCGATGTGCAAAAATTAAATTGTAATCATTTTTAATAAAGGAATGAAATTTAGAAGATTGGAAACTTCTGAGGTGGACAATGAAAAGATACTTTAAATCTAAACTTTTATCTACTCTGTATTTTAAAGATAAGTTGATACAAAGATAAATTTAAAGATAAAATCAGAAACTATTCCTTGAAATGTTTTAACTGGATTAAATTTTTAACAAGATTTTCTCAAAAGCACCTTTCCCCCCAAAACCTTCTTCATCATTTTTACGTCTTAGCAACATGAAGAAAGTCAATGAACTATGTTTCCTCCATTCCCATCCCAAGCCACCAGGTTAGACCCTTTTATTGTGTTCTAAGACAGGTTGCGGAAGCACGAACCATGAGAAAACATTTATCTTTTTTCTTTACAGCCAAAAAAAGGAATGAAAAAAGGAACAAACAAAAAAACCCGCTAGAGATATTTGTAGGGGGAAAATGGTTTTGTACATAGGGTATAACATTATTAGCTTAAGATAACTTGGAGACAAACAGGATAACTCTCACATCTATCACCTGTCTGCAAAAAGTTAATACGGAACATCCATCCAGTCAAAACCAACACACTCTCCCCCTTCAAATGTCATCCAAGGATGAACTATGTTTAGTGGGTTGGGTTTGTTTTTTTTTTAAGATTTTAAAAAAGATTTCTGTATTTGGTATTTTTTACACTTTTTTTTTTTTTTTGCTTTTATGTTATATGTGTTGTTTTTTCTTATTGCATTTGAATAATTAGATCACATTTCTTCATAGCGCCCCTCCCTCATTCAGGTCCAAATTTTACTATCATCCAAACCAAAACAGTACTCTGTCCAGCTGTGTAATGAACTAAACTACCCGGTTTACAAGTGTTCAACACTTACTTTTTGGAAAGTATTTTCTGATTGGCTGAACTAATGTCAGTGACATCAGCCAACTTACTTTTGATTGGAAGGCTCGTTGCTGGGACTGTAGCAGTTGCAGCAAGGCATTTAACTGCTTACGGACCGGAAATGGAAATCCAAATTATTGTGGTTAGAGGGACTCGGCTCACTGACTGCGTGCGGCGTGTCACCAATCCACACGTGTGGAATGGGACCCAGTCTAGCAAAGGGAAAACGGTCCAGGGAAGGACTCCGAGTTGTCGGGGACCGAGTCCTAGACCCACCTCCGCCCCTGGCCATTACCCTTTTAAGGGCCAGGCTGAAGGGCTGTAGGGGTAGCACGAGGCATTGAAACGGAACAGTCGGATTGGCCACACGCCTCAGTTATAGACGCACCCTCTCCTCCAAAAGGCCATTCTGACTGGCAGGGGGAGAAAGTAAACAGAGTTGAATCACCCTTCTCGCTGGCCAATTGGAGGGCGTTTGGATCGTGACGTGATGGGATTCTGCGAAATTGTTACTGAGCAAGAGAATGCCGGAACAGTGAGGACCGGCTGGAGAGGGGGGAGTGGATTGGGCTGTGCACGGGGGCAAAAGTATCTCTTAGACCTAGATTTTTTTCTGCTGTCTCCAAACGGTTTTTTTGCTTGGTTTGGGTGAATACGTTGAGAAATCTAAAGAAGAAAATTGGGCAACTTGGAATTGCGGAGCCCCCTTCTGCATTTTTTTTTTTTTAAAGCTCTTACCCCTCCTGGAACGCCTTGGTTTTTTTTTTTCCCCCAATAGAAATCATAACTTGAAATCGCCACGTGTGGCATCTTTCCAAGACAGCCTTATTATTAGAGAGTCCGTTGCGCTTGTCTGTTGGGATTGATTGGAAAGCTGGAGGGGCCCGCTAGTCCCAGGTAAGGGAGGGCTTTGGGAGAGTGAGAAAGCCCCCCACGGTAGCCCCGGGTTGTGGATGCTGCGTTTGGAGTCACTGGTTGTTACGTAAAGATGAGGGGTTGAGGTCGACTTCTTGCGCGGATTCCAAAGCGCACGGCTCTCTCCTCCCCGCCCCCTTGGCTCCGCGATCTCGCTCGTCGGGGGAGAGAGGACGAGCTGATTGATCGTAGGGGAAAAAGAAGGGGGAAATAATAAAGCAAATAATAATAATAATAATAAAAACAGCAAGCAAACTCCAGGAGGGGGGTGGAAAGTTGGTGCCGCTGGACTTGGGTACCTCCTGCTCCTCCCTGCGCCCTCTGGCCCGCACCATGTCCGCAGCCGCCTACATGGACTTCGTGGCTGCTCAGTGCCTGGTTTCTATTTCCAACCGCGCTGCGGAGCCGGAGCACGGGGCCGCCGAGGCGGAGAGGCTGAGGATGCCCGAGCGAGAAGGGACGAAGGAGCACGGTGACCCCGGGGAGACGTGGAAGGACTACTGCACTCTGGTCACCATCGCCAAAAGCTTGTTGGACCTGAACAAATACCGACCCTTGGCGACCCCTTCCCTCTGCAGTGACAGTATCGAAAGCCCCGATGAGGACCTGGGATCCGACAGCGACGTGACCACCGAATCTGGGTCGAGCCCTTCCCACAGCCCCGAGGAGAGACAGGATTCTGGTGGGGTGCCGGGCTCTCTCTCCCTCCTCCACCCTGGAGTGTCTGCAAAGGGGAAACTAGCCTCTGAAAAGAGACACAAGTGTCCATACAGTGGATGTGGCAAAGTCTATGGAAAATCTTCCCATCTAAAAGCCCATTACAGAGTGCATACAGGTTAGCGGTGGTCTCTCACTTAACCGAAGGTGCTGTTGGGGTTAACTGTTTGCGTGCCAGCCTCTGGCCGTGTGCAACGTTGGTGGTAGTTAAGGACGCTGCACTTTTCCTAAAGGTTACAAATTTTGGAGAGGAAAAAAGAGAAAGAGAGAGAGAGAGAAACAAATTGGATAAGATGGTTTGTGCTATTTTGAACTCTTTAAAATAATTTAACTGTTTGTTTTTTAAACTTTCCTCCTCCCTGCTTTCATTGTTTTTTTAAACTGTTATTTTCACCCTGTTGAAAAATCCTAAAATTAACCTCTTTAATGAGAGCCCACCTTTTCAAAGTATGGCACGTTATTAAAATCTCATGCGCAGATTGTGTATTGAGTGCCAAGGGCGTTAAAAAGGCTTGTGAGGTGGCTTTCGAGGGGAGTAGATTGTTTGACCGACTCCCATCCCGACTTTCTTGCCCTCCCCCCTTCTTCTACCCTCATTTTCCCATCTCTCCCTCTCTCCTCTCTTACTCCCAAGTCTCCCCACATCCTTACAATTCGAGTATCCTGCCTGGGTAGGTAAATTGGAAAAGGTAGTCAAAATAGCATCTTTCTGTTCTCCTCACCTTTCCCCTTGTGGAATTGGAGTAAATCAGACAAAATCGAAGGTTTTATGGAGAGCCATTTAGGGATGCCTCTCTCATTTAGCCTTATGCTGGCTACTTTTCTGGGCTTGCCAAGATGGCTTTAAATTTGGCCAAGAGTCCCTGGAGAGGTTTAAAATAACACTGCTTAGGGCAGCAAAGCATTTTGACCAAATGATAGACAACAGGCCAACAACATTGCTGGTTAGCTCCTTACCAAATCAGATATCTGAGTTAATTCTCCTTATTCAGTTATGTGTGTCACTCCCACCCATAAGCCAAGCAGTGAGACTCAGGGCGTGGTTCATTTCAGAGGTCCTGGCTTGGTAATGAATGTTAGGAGGCTCTTATTAGAAACAATGCCGAAGGGGCACTCCCAGGTAAAGCAAAATGAAAAATAGTAAATGGAGTAAAGAACGAGATCATTGAGAGTGAGACGACAGACATCCGCAGTATAAAATCCTCCTTGGGAGACTTACAAGTCCCTTAATGAACCAGATCTGGCTCTGTTAGACAGACACACCAGGGAAAAGTTGTAAGACCTTAATACTATGAGACTTTAATCCACCATCTTTAGAGGGCTCCTGTTATACCTGCTGTTCTGATAAAAAAAAAAAAAAAGCCCAGGTCCTGGCCACTGTGAAATCACCTTTGTTAGTCCCTATTATCGTGACACTGGGTTTAGAAGACTTACCTGTGTTGTGGAAGAAAGCATTTAATAGAGCTTTTTTTGAGGCAGTAAATGGAAACTGTGAAGGTAATGCTTTTAGTCTACAGTTTGAGAATGGGAATAGATTGGGGTTTGGGGCTTGTTTTTGTTTTTGTGCTTTTTTAAAATTGTTTTCAAAGAAAAACTAGGTAACCAGTACCCATATTTTCATGATAAGGCTTTTCTCCACCCCTTATCCTCCATGTTAGAGCTTGTTACCTAAGGTTGAAACTGTTTTTTCTTAGTTTAAATGACTGGGTTAAGTTTAGTTTTGATCACTGCATCACAGCACGGTACTGGCCAGAGGTGGTTATCATTCAGCAGCTGTTTTGTTGGCCTTGCAGGCTCAGGCCTGTTCCCTGTGTAGGCAGGAGTCCACATCGTTACTGACTGCCACCTTTAACAAAGAGGCTGGAGATGGAATGGGCCCAAAGGTCCGAATTCCCCTTCTGGATACCCCTGTTGGGTCAAGTAGGAGGGTGAGAAGAGGGTTTTCTTGTTGCTTTTAAGGACTTATAATGAGAGCACAAGAATTTCCATCTCTGGGACTGTCAGTGGAGTGGTTTTTCCAAATACTTACAGTTTCTTCAGAAATGGTTACTCCCTATGTCTGTGTGCAGCTATTCAATTAGCCATGAGACCATACCTCAAGCTACCTGGGTAGGATGTTTTTTTGCCCAGTGAAAGGTGTGAAAGAAACCCTAATGTGTGTGTGTGTGTGTGTGTGTGTGTATAAAATCTGCTGATAGCCATTTAAAATTCTCCAGGCAGTCTTTAAAAACTATAAATATGGCGATTGCAGGTGTCTTGTTTATAATCTGCAGGCCTGTAATCCTAATGCAGTTGTTGAATAGGGCCATTGGCCCATGTAAATGAAAGGTAGACCAAGCTCCCACTACAGGAAGCAGATTTAAAGATACCATAAGTAAGGGTCCTTGTAGTGGCCAAAGGAATTTTTGGTGGCACCCCCCCCCCAAAAAAAAAAAGCTTTAAATGCAGTTTCAAGGTAAGATTAGCTGGTCTCTCTTCTGCACAGCTAGATTATCTAAGAATTGTGGTTTTTATTGGTGCTAGATTCTGAAGAAGAGAAATTAATTACATAATAATGGCCTACAAATTACGAGACTCTTGACAGAGGCCTCACTAGGAAATCCTTCCCTCTCTCTGCAAGTTCCAAGAGCTATGTCCCCAGCTCTACCCAGCACCCATATTTCAAGAACCATGCTACACCCCAAATACTGAACCTGATCCAGCTGCACTATTAGTGGCTCTGGAAGGTGACACGTTTAACACAGTTCATCTCTCTAGTGTCATTTGTATAAAAGGGCACAGAGTTTATTTTGCACACATACAACATATATCCACATGTAGACACACACACACACACACACACACACACACGAGAAATAGATTTTGGATAAGAGGACCTGGCTTTGAATCCCACGTCTGTCCAACCTTTGTGACCTTGGGTCAGCCCTCTCGGCCTCATCTTCCTCATCTCAAAATTAGGAGGTCAGACTAGATAATGTCAAAGGTCCCTTTTACTTTTAAGTCTATAATTCTGTGATTAGGAGATATATACATAATATATGCCTATGTAAGAAATATTTCTGTTTGAAGGCATATATATGTATATATTATTGTTGTTCTGTTGTTTCAGCTATGCTTGACTCTGTGACCCTATTTGGGGGTTTTCTAGGCAAAGATACTGGAGGGGTTTGCCATTTCCTCCTCCAGCTCATTTTACAGGAGAGGAAACTGAGGCAAATCAGAGCTAAGTGGCTTGGACAGGGCCCCTCAGATGGTAAATGCCTAAGGCCAGATTTGAACTCAGAAAGATGAATCTTCCTGACTCCGGGTCTGACATTATATTCACAGCACCCACCTTGCTGCCTCCGTATGTATATATTATGTGGTACATATGTATGATATGTGTATCCTGTATAATTTGTATGGGAAAGCATGTACATCCATGTGTGCATCTGTACACGTGTGTAATTCATATGTGGACATATAGTTATTATATAAGCCTATACCTGCACGTGATTTCCTATGCAAGTAAATATACATATGAATATGTATCTTGTATGCATGTATATTCACACATATGTATATATCGTAACATGGGAGTATAGATTTAGAGCTGAACATGTCCTTAGACACCATGTAGTCCAGCTTCATTTTACAGTTGGAGAAACTGAAGCTGGGAGAGATTCAGTCCTCTGAACGCCTACGGGAGGGACGTGACTCACCCAAGGTCACAAAGGTTAGAAGGTAGCAGACATAGGGTTTAAATCCAGGCCCTTGGATTCCAAATCCATACACATCTGCGTGTGTGTGTGTGTGTGTAGTGGTATGGACCATTAAATCTGGAATCAAAGACCTCAGTCTGAACCCTAACTCTGTCCTTCATTACCAATGTGACCTTGGTCAAATGACTGAACCTCTCGGCCTCAGTTTCTTCATCTGTAAAATAAGAGAGTTGGACTAGATCACCTCTAGGCTTCTAGTTCTAAATTTATGACTCTAGGAGATACTTAGATATTAATTTGAAGTAAAAAAATGACCTATACAGCTTGGCCTGGGGCTCAGGCCAGAAGGACATTTGAAATCTTAAAGGTAGCTGCCATTTTTTTCCACCTTTTTCTTTGTGATTATCTCTTTATCATTGCTAACGTGCTCAACAAAGGTTTCTAGAAGGCAGTTTGGCTAGACACGTAAAACGCAGTGTGTATCCCTCATCCTGGTTAAGTTCATTCATAGTTCTTGAACATGTAACTTCAATTATCTGTTTCTATCTCTTCATCTTCTCTTCTCTCTCTTCCCCCCCACCTTCAAGTCAACAAATAGGATTAACTGCCTTCTATGTGCTGAGACACTGAGAATGCAAGGACCAAAACAGAAAGAGTATTTGCCCTCAAGAAGCTTACATTCCATGAAGGAATCTTTATAGCAAATGTTTTGTTTACACAAATAAGTGAAAACAAAAATAATACATAGTAATTTCAAGATGGGGAGAGGGTAACCTGTGAGGATTTGGAAAGGCCTCAGGTAGGATGGAGGAGGCATCTGATCTCTG
>CM053590.1:143326752-143353933 GCA_028646515.1 Pseudochirops corinnae | reverse complement strand
AGGCCAGGAAAGGCCTCGGGTAGGATGGAGGAGGCATCTGATCTCTGTCCTAAAGGAGGTCAGGAAAGGCCTCGGGTAGGATGGAGGAGGCATCTGATCTCTGTCCTAAAGGAGGCCAGGAAAGGCCTCGGGTAGGATGGAGGAGGCATCTGATCTCTGTCCTAAAGGAGGCCAGGGATTCCTTTTTACCTACTTGTTCCATGACAAATATTGTTTTCATCTGATTGAATGTTACTGACCTAGGCCTGAAGAGAGTCATCTGAATGGCACGGGAGCTATTGCTTTAACCTGGAGTCAAAACCCTTAGAGAATAGGTCTCTCTTCAATCCTGGGCCCCAGATTTCAGGCATTCATTTTAAAGAAGGCCCTCAAGAGTCAGTGTCTGCCAAGGAACCCTTCATTCAAAACAGAGGTGACCTCTTCCCCTCTAAGAATGAACACATAGCACCTTATGCAGCAGGTGCACAGTAAATGCTGACCCAAATTGATGTCTTCCCCCTTGCTATCCAGACAGCTGTTTGAGGGACTATCCGATGCTCACTGCTTATGTGACCTTGAGAAGTCACTTACTTTCCCTGGACTTCATATGGTGGTGAGGTACCTTCTAGCTCTTGATCTATAATTCTTTGACTTTCTGATCCTATGTCTGTTATGCCAGCCCTCAGAAATGTAGCAAGACAGTGTCCCATTACTGTGGCTTTGTCTAAGTAGCACTGTTAAGTCTTGGGGAAATCACTGAAGCTGAACAGAGGGCTTTGTTGTTCAGTCATTTTCAATCACGTCCAACTTAGACCCTATATAGGGTTTTCTTGGCAAAGATACTGGGGTGGTGGGTGGTTCATTGTCCAGTGCATTAGACAAACAGGTTTAGTGACATGCTCAGGGTCACACAATAAGTAAGTATCTGAGGCTGGATTTGAACTCAGGTCTTCCTGACTCCAGACCTGACTCTCTATCCACTGAACCACCTAGCTGCCAGGGAATTCCTAACCTTTGCATTGTTTTGTAAAGCTCTCTGAATTTTTAGAAAAAAAATGTACATTAGTGAAATAGAGCAAGAGACTTCAGGCAGGCACCAGGCTGAAAAGGAAAAATGATTGGCCAGCGATTGCAAGGTAACATTTACCTGGAGGATTTTTGCTTTCCCTTCTAAGTGTCAGGTTTGGAGCGCAAGCACAGCTGATTGTGTAACCGGCTTTGCAGAGCATAACTAAGGGCATGGTGATTTGTACGAGGACAGGGTTTGGTGCTGAGCCCCACATGCAAAAGACAGACGACCAAAAAAAGGGAAAGGCCCAGCATCTGCTGCATCTGAAGCCCTGAGCTGGCTGCTCCATCCCCAGGGAGGTGGAGGTGCACCCTGGGGTGGGGATGCCGAGGAGGGCTTTGCAGCTCTGCTCCTGTAATTCAGAGCAGGGAGGCCAGAGTGGGGGGAAGGGGGTGGGGAGAGGGGGAAGGAAGGGGGTGTGGCTTTGAGTGGAGGTTCTGAGCTGCAAGAGTGACTGCTGCCTAGACCTGATGGTCAGTGGCAGGCAGCTGGCCACCACTTTCACTGAACCTTTTGTCTGCCATGGCAAGGACAAAGTGAGTTCTGCCTGAATGATTCAGTGAAGCCATTTTCCTTGATTGTCTTCCAAAACAGATGCAGAAAGAGAGAAAGTGTAACTGTGGGAGGACTTGGAAAGTGGGAGGGTAAGAGGTAGTTATTAATTAAAGTACTAATGTACTACAGTGGAGAGACTACCATAGTTCAAGTCACCAGTCCTAAGTTTGTATCTCAGCCCAGTCACTATTTGTGTGATCTTGGGCGTCTCTTCAGTTCTTCATCTGTAAAATGAGGGGATTGGATTTTTTTTTAAATGGAGAATGGGTTGCTTCAAGAATTGGTGAGTCCCCCTTCCTTTTGAGCTCTTCAAGCGCTACTTTTCAAGTAGGCTGAACCCAGTTCTCAGATTCTATGATTCTGTGACCAGATTATTTCTGAAGTCCCTTCCAAATTTATATCCGTGTTCCTGTATAGAAATTTAAGTGTGGTGGTATATTTAGTTTATGACACCCATGTCAGTTCAGGCACATTAGAGGAAGAATGTAACCTGAGGAAAATAGATTTCTGGCCTCCTAAAATGAGTATCCATCAGATTTAAATTCCAGCCTCAATACCATAGGCATATTCCAAGAAGTAACTATTCCATAATATCTATGGGAAATTCCTGGATAGAATTCCCCAGGTCTAATCACATTATATATTGGGAAAAGAGTGAACCAAAGGGTTTTCCTGAGCAATTTGACTGGGACTAAGGGGATGGGGGAAATAGCCAGATTATTTCCCAGTATCTTTTCTTTCAGGAGTCCTTAAAAACAACCTGGCAGGCCTTGGAGTGAGCTTGTTTTCTAACCCATCAATTTGATTACTTGGTACTTTACAGTTATTAGCATTCTGGATGGAATAAGCTCCATGTCCAGCAATCATTACTTCCAGCTCTTCAGTTTTTCCTTCAGCCACTCTCACCCAGAAGGGAAAAAAAAAAACTCTCTAAATTTCATCCTATGGTTGCCACAACCCCTGTCCTCATAAGGCCCAACCCTCCCTTGTCTAATGTTTCCCTAGCAAGCCTATCAAATGAGATAATGTACGTAAAAAGCCTGGTCAACAGAAAATTGCACAAATGTGAGTATTCTGTTCTAACTCCTGCTGAGACAGATTTTGAGACCATGAATCCTTACAGGGTTGGTCATTGTGAAAGGGCATTTTCTAGTGCTGTGAACCACAAGGCCAAAAACATGACAAAAAGGGAAAGGAGCAGGACCCTCAGTCCTGACCCTTCTGAGCTTCACAATACAGTTCTGGTCCCTTTTCTTATTTAAAACTTAACTACTATCTCAGAGGGGAAAAGGGCCTACTCGGACAGATGGAAATTTGTTCTTTTTGTAAAGACACTCCTGAGATGGAGATTCTACAGGGGCCTGAAATAGCCTAGTCCAGTCCAGGGTTCAACACCCTGGCCTTATACCACCTCGTGTCAGCTGGGTGAAATGGTGATAGTTTAGCTGGCTGGGCCACAAAAGTTGAGTGTGAAGCTGTCACCCTGGGCCTGGTAGCCCCTGACCTCTGGGTATTTGGGCACTCCCTCAGCTGTCCTGTAGCAAACCTCACTGGAACAACCACCTTTTTTTTTTCTGACCCCACCCTTCCTGAGGGCCTTCATTACATCAGAATGTCTTTAATGCCATTTGACTGATGAAGGCAAAGAGAGTCCATTAGGATGCCGTTTTAAATAGTTCTTTTTTTAATGTTTGTGTTTAATGCTGGCCTCAACCTTTCCCTCCAGCAAATCACTGGAGCAAATGAGAAATTGGTGCATTCTGACCTTCAGAGTTGGCGTTTCCCACAGAGAGAACTCATAAGGAGGAAGAGAAAGAAAGACATATATTTTTCATGCCTCCAGTAGGGAAAGCCACTTATTTCCATTTGCAAGTCAAGTGTATGCATGTGATATGTGACCAGGAGTCCTTTTTCCTAAGCTTAGTGATAAGACTGTTGGAAATCTTATGTGGCATGTGGGAAAGGGAAACTCAGAATTAGGACCTGAGATGGGAGGTCTAAGAATGTTGGACACGGCTGACTATCTACCCATGATTAACCAGCCTTTCTGCTTCTGGGTAAAACTCAGCATAATAGGACATTTGGACAGCAGAAAGGAAGATCTGGCTCTGAATAACCAAATTAAACCTTTATGGTGATTGAGAAAGTAAATATATAAAAGCCAAAGCAAATTTAAGAATGACCTTTTAAAAAAAGTGGTGGGAGAGGAATTTCAGCTTTATAGAACCAATGAAATCTGAAATGTGGGCCATCTTGTTTTATGTTAAGGCAAGTATGAGCAAATGTTAATCTAGGTCCTACCTTCTTCACCTCTGGCGTATACAGGCAGTCCCCTGGGAGAGAGAGTTACTGCCAAGTGTGCCAGTGAGGCAGAAAAGGCCAAAATGGATGCAGAAATTCAGCATAAGATCTCTCTTGCCAAGTCTGACTTCTCAGGAATGAATGCCATGTCAGACACCAGCTGTGTGATGATGGACAAGTAACTTAACCTCTCTGGGCCTCATTTCTAAAATGAGGAGGTTGGGCTAGATGGTCTCTAAGACCCCTTTCCTTTAAATCTGTGATCCTGTAATCACTCTATTCCTCAATTATCTCATCTATAAAATGAAGGATTTGGACTCAGTGACTTTTAAGGTTCATTCTAGCTTTAAATCTTTGATGTTGAAAAGGGATGTAGAGACTATTGAATAAGAGGGGAGGGTTTAAGTAGGCCCTAGCCTAAGTTGCTGACACCTTTTCAAGATGAGTGACTCTTTGTAGTAGAGGTGGGTTCTCAGAAAAAAGCTTCTTTCTCCTTAAAATTCACATATGCTGCCCATGGCCACTTGACTTGCTCATATTTTGATTAAGATTTCAGATATTTCAGCCATAACTTCAGACAGTTTTGATAAAAGACTGGAAAATGCTCTTTGAGCAGTATGGAAAGAATATGGGATATGGGGATGAAGCCTGTCCTGACTATTTCTTGCTATTTCTGTTTTTTGGGGGGAACAACTCCATAAAATAAGAAGATTGGACTACGTGGCTTCAAAGTTTCCTTCTAGCTCTAAATCTATGACCCTGTGACTTGGGATGCCTGAGAAACCTTGGACTAAAGTAAGGGGTTTGCTGTAGATATGTCATTGAGCAGTGGAAGCATCTGTAGTCTTTCCCAGGAGTCTTGGCGCTGGACATTAGAGGGATCCAGGTTGGATTATCTGGGCTTCCTGCCAGTGGAGATAGACCCCACTCTTCTCTCCCAAGGCACAGTTGGATCTGATCCCAAAGTCAGACAATCATTTCTCTGTTGCTGTTCTCTCCAAGTATGGTTCGTGGTTGTGATTGAAGAAGCTTGGTCCAGTGTAATCTTGCAACTTGCTCACCCTTCCATTTCTGTAGCTACTGAGTCTTGCCTTCTCCTTGGGGCCAAAGCAAAAGTCACCTCTTTTCATCCAAAGATAACCCAGTTGTGTGTCTATAGATCAGCAGTTTTCAACCTGTGGGTTATGTTCAATTTGTAACAATGAAAATATATCCTGCATATCAGAAATTTACATTATGATTCATAACAGTAGCAAAATTACAGTTATGAAGTAGCAACAAAAATAATTTTATGGTTAGGGGGTCACCACAACATGAGGAACAGTATCAAAGGGTCGCAGCATTAGGAAGGTTGAGAACCACTGCTATCCATTATTCATGACTGTATATAATATAAAATAGAATTTTCCTCTGATGTTCTTTCCTATTTGGGGAGAAAGGATATATGCAGGAGGAAGCATGGAAAGATGGCAGGAATACTAGATTTGGGTTTGAGACCCAGTTCTGACATGCTCTGTTTTTGTTCCTGGACAAGTTAGGTCACCTCTCTGAGTCTGTTTCCTCATCTGTTACATGAGAATGTTAGACTAGATGAGCCCTATGGTCCTTTCCAAGGTCATAACATTCTGCCATTCTGGATGGTTTAGAGCCACAGGCCCTAAGATCAAGGAACAGTGTTTTAGTAGAAAAAGTAACCCATAGCTGTTTGAAGAGTTGTGTTTTGGGGGCTCCTACTGATAGGTTCTCTGGAATTTAGTTTCAAAAATATAAGTAGATTACGTGGCTGAGAGCCTTGGGGTAGGTACTCTCTTGACTTTCAGATGTTTCTTTCTTTTCTTTTTTCCTAATTACCTGGAGGTATGGATATAAATATCTCATGTTAACATTAGCATTTGTTTTCCTATATGCTAATCTATAATATTATATAATAATACTTAATAGTACATGAAACTGAATTATTTATTTAGCGGTTAATATTGGAGTCTATGAGGTAGCTAACTGCATTGTGCATAACCATAGCACAATATTCATCTTAAGAGGCAAAAAAACCCCAAAAAACCCCACACCTAAAAATAACTCCTAAAAACACCCGTGGAGAAATGGCTCCGAGCCCTACACTTGAGTCACCATTGTGGGGCATTATGGTTTTTGAGACCATCGATGGCTTGTTTGTTTGAACGTTAGTAATGAAGGCAAAGAATGTGCTACAAAATAGTAGCCTTGATTTTTCCTCTTATTGGCAGTCTTATTTCCCCACCGTAATTAGATATAGATGCATGTGGAGTGAAAATCACTCATCTCCTCAGAGGAGAGCATGGGTCCTGTTTGTGTGCTAACCTGGGTAATTCCTCATGTCCTACATTGTACCACAGACCAGGGCCTCATTGAGTGGTTCGTTACCACTGAGGTGAGATTTAGTCCTAGTAAACATTCTTGGGTCCAGTGTCCTCCTACCTTCTATCTAAGGGAGAAAAGATGAGAAGAAATTTCGAGAGAGACTCACACACCAGAGCTTTGGCCATTTGATATACATGGTATTTAATGACAGGCCTTTGAATGGAGTGACCTTGACTCTTTGGCCTGTTGTAATGGGCTTAAAGTTGGGAAGACCTATGTTGGAATCCTGCCTCAGGCATTTATTACCTGTAGGACCTCTGGAAAGGCACTTATACTCTCTGGGCCTCAGTTTCCCCCTCAGTAAAATGAGGGGGTTGGACTCAGTGACCTCTACTGGACCTTCCAGTTCTAACTAGGATCCTGTAAACCTCCTAGGTTGTTTTCCTGATCTTTATAAGAGGCATTACAGTACTAAGAGGAGAATTAAAACTACAAAGAGAAATTGGGTGGCCATGGTCATGGGGACAATCACCAGTTCAAAAATCTCCTCCACCCATACTGGGTTTGGGGTGTATAGTGGAAATAAAGAAAATAGACTTTTATCCCAACATCTCAAGGTAGGGGGATGTTAAAACAGAAACAATAAAGCAAAGTTTATGTTTGGACCTGTGTCTTGGATGTAATTTGTGAAAGCTGGTCCTCTCCCCGCCAGGGCTTTTTTTTTTACATCAGAATTACAGATGAGTTGTGGCCCCTTGGTGAAAGCCGATGGTACAGTTTAGGCAAGGCATCTGTGTGCCCTAGGGAAGGTTCAGAAAGGATAGGCCCGCCTCCTTCCCCTCCACTTGGAGGCTTTGAGCCTTCCTGTAATGTGTGAAGCTTGATTTACTATAGCTATACATAGCAATATACTGGTATACAAATACCAATTTTTGTGCCAATTGGTACAAACCAGTCTCAATGCTAATATTATTTACATGTGTGTAGACATACTATATACACACAGGAGGCCTATGACTTTTTTGTTATTAGAGAATTGGTTTGGAAATACTCTCGACTGATGTAGTTGGTGATGAACTGTAACTTTTAAGTCTTAGAGAGTTATCTGAGGCACTAAGAATGTAAGTGACATCAAAGGACCTTAGAAATAATCTTATCCTCATGACAAATATATCTTTATAATTTATGCCTTTTATAGGAACATTAAAAAGTGCCTCTTCAGACATACACCTTTGCCTGTCCCTAGGCAAGACTCTACTTGGTGGTCTTGAGAAGCTTAAGTTCTGTATTATGGGAAAGAAAAGAGTGGGTCCCTAGGTGGAAAAAAGTTGGGACACTATTACTGTAGAGACATTCTAGCCTTATAAACAAGTACTTAATAATTTCTTTACCCATCTATCCATCAAACCCAAAGGTAAGAATAATAGTCTTTCTGCCCATTGATTGACCAGCAACTTGGACCCCACCTTCTAGCCCCTAAGAAGTATTCTAGATTATTTTCTTCTTTGCCAAATGTCATTCTAACTAGGGGTCCCACTCAGGGGTCTCTCATTTATACATGTCACAGATGAAAACAATTTATATACTTAGGTGGTCACTAAGAATCATTTTGACCTTTGTGTATTTTATGAAAAGAGAAGATCTTAGCATTTCCCTTGAGGAAGTCAAAAGAGGCCATAGTTGGACTCAGGGGTTCTTAACCTGATGTGTACTAATTTGTTTGATAAGTATTTTGTTAATTGTATTACAGCATAATATACATCATATTAGATAGGTAATATACATATATATAATTTTAATATATTATACTTTGTGATCCCCATGTGTTTTATTTTATGCATTCAAAAACGTTTTGCTGAGAAGGGGTCCATAGATTTCACCAGATATGTTAGAGGGTTCCATGCAGTAATGTACTGGTAAATGTTTAACAACCAGCTTGGAGGGGAGGGGGTTATTGCACACTACACAGTTTTAAGTTTAATATGCATCATTAATATTTTCTCCATCACTTTATTAAGTCTAGACAACCAACAAAACAATAAATCAAGCCCTGATGCGCTGATTTCCAAGGCAAATAGTCACACTGAAATTTCCAGAGTGGTTACCAGCAGGCTCCACTACAAAGAAAGGTTAAGAGGAATACTGGGCCCTTCTCGCTGTATAATCTATGTTTCATTGTTTCTGTGCTTTTTAACACATACGTGGTTAAAATATTGCCAACTCCTCTGGGACTTCTTACTGTGTTTTGAGACAGTGTGAAGTGAAAGAATACAGAAGTGGGAGTACAGTGACCTAGGTTTTTAATTTCACCAGCTGTTTGATGTTGAGCAAATCACTTATGTCTCTCTCACACTGTCTCCTTGTCCTCATCTGTAAAATAAGGGACTTTGACTAGATGCTTTTGAAGGTCTCTTGGGCAAGTCTCATAGATCATCTATAAAATGAAGGGGTTGGATTAGATGAACCTCATGGCTCAGTAGGAAGAGTGCTGGATTGTCTTGCTGAACTTGGAATCATGGGACCTACCTGAGTTCAGATCCTAACTCTGACACTTAATTAATACCTGTGTGACTGTGGGCAAGTTACTCAATCTCTGTGGGCCTCAATATCCTCATCTGTAAAAATGAGTGCAGTTGAACCAGGTAAAGGCATTATGGTACAATGGAAAGAGCACAACTTCCCTTGGCCTCAGTTTCTCCATCTGTAAAAAGAGCGTATTGGAATAGATGGCCTCTGAGGTACCTTCTAAGTGAGTCTGAATGATCCTTCCAGCTCTTAATTTTATGGTCTTGAATTAGTTTGTCATTTTTTGTCTAATGATACCAGGAAGCTTTAATTGGTATTTTTGTTAGGAAATTAAGGTTTAGCGTCTTGTAGTAGGGGTTCTTTCATTTCATTTATTTATTGATTTTTTTGTCGTTGGATCTCTAGCACCTGGTACAGGTCCCTGGCCCATAGCAGGCATAGAGTAAATACTCGAAGATTAATTGTTTGATGTCATATCATGTGGGCATAACGTGAATTGGGATGGGTTTGCATATCCATGAGGTCGTAGATTTAAACTTTCAGTTTTTAGAAAATGAAATAGACAAAGTCTAAATGTTGGTTGAATTTATTATTTGAGCCTTAAAAGTGTATGATACTGTGAGTACCAGCTAGCATTTTTGCAGCAGTGCCCACTGTATACAGTTATCATCTCATTTAATCCTCAGCACAGTTACCAGATCAGTGCTATTATTATCCCCATTTTACAGATGAGGAAATTAAAATGACTTGCCCAAGGTCACATAGCTAGCAAATATCTGAGGCTGGTGTTTCTCTTTCTGTAAGTTGCTGGATGTGGTTCTCTCTCTTCCCCTATTGATTTGTCACGACCATCTCTCCTCCTCTTTTCCCATTCAGCCTTCAGGAGAGGATGCAGGCCTTTCCTCTCCTCCTGAGACCTGCTTTCTGAAAAGGGCAAATTAGGCCTCCTTTCAGTCAGTAAGCTCATAGGTCTAGATCTGGAGGAGATCTGAGAGGTCATCTGATCAAACCTCCCCCATTTAATAGATAAAGAAATGGAGGCCCAGAGAGATTATGTGATTGTCCCAAGGTCAGCTTTGGCACTCAAGTAGGTGACTCCATGATTTGTTTCTTTGAGGGAAACAAGGTTGAGTGGCAGGGTGGGGAACCGTGTAAATAATAAACGGATAAGGGTACAAAGTTACAGAATTCATAACTATTCCACTTTGTCAGATTTGCAAATATGTGGAGAATTTAGCCCAAGCCTTCCAAAGTCCCTCCTCTCTGTGCTGGTTAAACTACTTCTTTCACATCTTCTTGGGGACAGCTGGTCGTATCCCTTTGGGCCGAATGTTAGTTCTAGTTCTGTCTTTCTTAATGTAGGTTTTGGTTGGGATAGACGTTTATTTTCTCAACCTTTCCAGAATCTACTGTGCCGATTGTAGCTGTGGTTATGGAAACCCCAAGCTTATGGGAGTTCTCATTTTCTACAAGTACCTCTAAATGATTCTTCTGGGTTTCCTTCCTGAGTCTGAATGGCTACTTACTACCTGTAGGACATATTTCTTAACTTCTCTGGGTTTTAGATTCCTCATTTGTAAAACCAGAGGCTTATACTAGACACTATCTAAGGTCCCTGGGGCAGGATTTCACTTCCCTGAGCCTCAGTTTCCTCTTTTGTAAAATAAAGTCGTTGAATTAGATGACCTTTAAATTCTCTTTCAGCTCTAGAGCTATGATGTTGTAACCTGTCTTCTTAGTCCTAATTGGTTTGCCAAAAGCAAATTTACTAGCCCAGAAGTATCTTCCTTTATTAATGAAATGCCTTCCACTATTATCTTTTGACCTTAAACTAAGGTCTTGGCCTTCCCTATTCTATTTTGCAAACAAGGCTGCCATGATCCCTCTCCAGCAGAGCTCTACAGTAAGACCCTATACAATTCCTTAGCATAGGCCTCTTCTAATAGACTTCCCACCATATTATTTCAGGAATTCTCTAGCTCAGAAACTGTTTCAGTTCCTCTTAACAATCAGTGAATAAGTAATAAATGCCTACTATGTGCCAGGAACCATGTTAGGTGCTGGGGATGCAAGTGCAAAGAATTAATTGACTGTTACTGTAAATGCCAATTTCATGTTCATGGTATTCCCTTATGGTTCATGCTCCATTCCCATGGAAAGTAGCTTTCTAGGTTGCAAATTTGCGTTAGGAAAAAAAATAATACAAATATACTGTGAACAAGGGCAGCACCCCTCCCAATATATATACACCACCAGATTAAGACAATATATAATGTATATAATATAGTGTATATAATGTATATACATGTATATAATATATATGTTTATGTACACATGTGCATGTATGTATATATACATACTTGTCAAGTGTAATTTTAAAAATAACAGCAGCTGCTACTTCTGCTACATACATGTACACCCTCCACTGCCAGTAAATGCCAGGTCTGGAACTACAAGGCAAGTTCAAGGTTATGGTCAGTGTTATGGGATATTGGCTTGCTAGAACCAGGGGTGGGAAGGATAAGGGAGGGAGGTAGCTTGGTACCCTGGGAAAAGCCCTGGCTCTGGAGTACGAGGACCTGAATTTGTATTTTTGCCTCTGTTGCTTATACCTATGTGACTTTGGGCAATTAAGGGCCTCCCTGAGCCTCAGTTTTCCCCATCTGTAAAATGAAAGGTTGGATTAAATTGTCTCTGAGGTCCCTTCTAGTGCTAGATCCAAAATCCTCATTAACGATCTACATATGGGTAGTCTGGTTGCCATACTTAAATCTTCATGTTATAGGTAAGAACACTAAGTCACAGAGAGGATTAGATTACTGCACAAGATTGAATGACAAAATGAGATATTGGCGTTCATGCAGTGTTTTTTTTTAAAGCATATCAAACTAATTTGTCCTTACATAAATATCATTTTATAGTCAACTATACTTCTAGAAAATAAGGTTTTTGTTTTCTGACTATGTTCAAAATTAGCATGAGTGGAAATGACTTCTTTAGCAAAGAAGTATCTTCTCCATTCCCAAAGGTCCTTGCAAACTTTTTTTTTTCTTTTGCCATGAACTAGAATATTTTGCACTTTTAGGAGGGAAAAGTAACTACTTGAATTTTGTATCTACAAGGGCATATAGATATAATTTTGTATCTATAAGTAATGATTGCCTGTTATGTCTAGATTAAGAATTCCAGTTGTTAATGAATTGGTGTATTGCCTTTATTCTCAGATCTACAAGCTGTCTCCATGGCTTAGGGGACCTCCATAGCTGTTTGTAAAGCCCTAGAGACAAGAACTTTTTAGTTTGTGTACTTCTCTGAGACTTGCTTGCTCCTCTTCCTTTCTCTTTCTGTTTGCTCATTTTCTTAATAAGTGCTCTTCCTTGGCCAGCTGCCTTGGCACTGCTAGATCTTGGCAGCTCAGGTGTGAAAGGATTTATTTTTTGCAGGTAGAAATATAAAAGAAAGAGGAAGGAGTGGGTAGAAAAAAAAAGGAAATCAGAGGCACTAATCTAGGAAAAGGTGCTTTGCAACTCAACTCATTTTAGAGGTCAAGACCATTCTGCCATATCAAGATAGAAGGTACCTTAAGACAAAGATAAAGAGATTAGAAAGACAGATACATAGACAGACGCAGACAGAAATAGAGAAAGATAGAAGGCTAGAGTTAATAAGCATTCATTAAGTGGTTACTATGTGCCAGACATTTATGCTAAGCACGATAGTGCCTGCCCTGAAAAAAACTTACATTATAATGAAGGAAGACTACATATAAAGGGAAGCTGGAAAAAGGGATAAGGTGGGTACTGTGGTGGCATGGAAGCAGGGCTTAGAGAGGCCTGGGCCCCAGCAAACCAAAGCAAAAACTGATGTTTGCAAGAATAAACCCCAAAATCTGAAATAGTTTTAGAAAGAAATTTGTTAGGTTGTTTGGTAGAGGGGAGCAAGCTAGAAAGGAGGTGTGACTCCCCTTTCCTCTAGGTTCTAGGAGGTATATATCATATAGGATTTGGATGAGGATACCTACCCATTAACCACAGATACACAGAAAAGCAATTTTGCCCAGAAGGCAACATGTAAACGACGTAGATTGAGATGGTTATCAGAAAATGTAAACATTCAATAAAATTTGGGTGAACCCATAGCATAAGCTTGAGTAGACCTTTATTAAAGACCTGAGTTGGAGACAGCATAAGAATATTCTGGGTGGATACGGAAACTGGGAGAACCCAAAATTCCTTGTAACTATGTATGATATTCCTAGAGAGTTATTGATTGCAGGGAACATTCTGGGTTCAAACAATTTCTGATCACATAAAGTTAGATTTAAACAGTCTGATTGATAAATAATAATATATATGGACCTTTTAGAGCTAAGGAATCCAGGAATGAAGTCCAAATTAACTAATAGGGAGGAGGTAGAGAAGGTGATTCTAGTCAAGGAGAGATAGCATGGTAGTTGGTAAGCCTTGGGAAGTATTCCAGTTACATAACAATGAATCCATCCATTCATTATTGTGGGTCTGTGACCACCAATACAAATTTCAAAGCCTCCACCCCTCTTGTGGTCTCCCCAGACAGAATCATTACAATCATGAAGCAGCATGCATGGTAGAGTGGAAAGAGCCTTGGATTTGGAGTCAGAGCACATGGTTCATATCCCACTTCTGGGACTTAATTTCTCTACTCCTTTTTCCTCATGAAAAATGAAGGGGTTGAACTAGCTGATCTCCATGCACCCTCCCAGCTGTAAATCTATGATCCAATATTCTGATTATAACCTCTGCAAACTTAACTGGCCTGGTACCTAGGTCATTGTTGAACCCTTATTGGACACTTTTCTAGATTGGTAGGCCCTTCCAGAACATGAATTCTGCTGGCATAGACTCTAAGAAAGTAGCATTTCTGTCAATACATTGATGAAGCTCTGGGGACAGGGAACAGATGTGATTCCAATAATATAAGGAACTCCTAATGAGAAAACTCCTTCTACTAATATAGCTTAGTATCTTTTCTTCACCTTACAGCCTTACAGAAGTTTCTCTAGGGCACTCAGGTAAAGTGACTTGCCCAGGACAACATGCCCCCAAATAAGTGACAGGATTTGAGGTCTTTCTGTCTCCAAGGACCTGTCTTTTTTAGTAGCCTTTAATAAATGTCATTTTTCTACAAAAGATGAACTCATCTTTTGGAAAATACATGTTCAGATGGCTCACATACCCATTTAGAAAGACCTTAAGAAACATCTCTGAACCTCCCTATTAAGATCTCCTCGACAGTGCATTTGTGGTTGCTTTTAAGCAATCACTAAACACAACATCTTTCTGAAGAAAGTCTCATGCCAGAAACAATCATTCTCCATAGAAATTGATGTTTGCTTTGCATTCAAAGAAGTGCCAAAATCCCCATGGTTGAGATTTTTTTTCAAAAGAATGCTTCTGTAGAATAGAAGTGAAAGCATTGAAACTTTTCTTCTCCCTATCTCTGCCAAAGTTAGTTCTGACTTAAATTGGAGGAGGGAAAGTGGAGGAGAAAGAAGAGGGAAGTAGGAGATGGTGATGAAGGTATGGGGAGACACTTCTGAAATAGTTGTGGACTCCCTGATTCTGGGATGGATTGCAGATGACTAAACATGAAGAGGGCATGAGTATAAAAAAAATTTAGAAAGAGCCTGCTAATTTCTTCTTTGAGTTTGTCCCACCACTAAGACATTTCCTGTAACCAAGCATTAAGTTTTCATTTCAGGACTTTAACCAAGAAGAATAAGCTTAATTTGAAATTCAGTCAGCCAGTCATCAGGTAAAGTCATTTCTCTAAAAAATTATGCTTTATTTGAGGAAAGTGGGAAAATCCTTATCCAGAAAAAGAATATGTCTTCCAGTTTGTCTGAACTTACCAAGGGCAACTGGGAACTAAAGACAAAGGAGGAGTCCCTTGGGAAATAGATAACTGTAAAAAAAAGACCCAGCCTATACTTGGTACAGCAAGCTACTTTCTCTATGATTTTTTTTTTCCTTCTGCTCAGTATTTGTCAGAGAATTTCAATTCAGTATGGAAATAAATGGAAGGAGAACAGCTTGTAAACGGTGACTTGACTTGTAAACAGAATGCCTGTTATAGGTTATCCAGTAGTGTTTTCTGTAAAATTGAGTTGGTTGTGTTTATAGGATCTGGGTGCGTTTTCTTGGTAATGATAGATATGAAGCATTGTTGATAGGTGTGTTCAGCCTTTCCTTTTCAAAAGGAAAAGTTCTGGTTCTAATGTAAATGATCGTTAGTATTCCAGAAGACAGTGTAAGTTGCTTTATTGGACAGTTTCTTTGGTGTATGATTGTCCCCTTAAAGAAAATGATGGTTTCAGTGCTAGGAATGTTGAATGTTTTCCTTTTGAACTCATCTGGGAGTGAGAAGATTTGACGTTGTAGTCCCTGCCTCTGCCACTAACTGTTGGCTTGTAACATTGAACGAATCACTTGATTTCTCTGGGCCTCAGTTTACTCATCTGTATCATGAAGGCATTGGACTAAATGTCCTCCACAGTCCCTTCCCAAGTGCTAATAGTTTGTGATTCTGTGAAGATGCTATAACATCTTAACTCTCTTCTCCCTTCTTTAGTTTTCCAGGCCTAAAAAACAACTTCACTTATAGGGAATGATATGGCATATTTCTTTTTAAAGCATGTTAGTTTAGTGCTGTGTTAGTTATATAAAGGGATGTACAGACTTCTCTCACTCTTATTTAGAGAAATAGAGAGATTGGCTTTTAAGTTGAAAGAAGTTTGGTTGTTTAGGTACGTGCCCCAAAATTGTTCTTTCAAGAGAGTGCCAGAAAGTGGATAAACATTCAATACCATTTTCTCTAAGATATATCTTTTAGGGTGGTGATGGTGGTGGTGGTTGTTGTTGCTTTCCAGTGTACTGAAAATTAGCTTTGTGGCTGCAGGGTAAGGAGGAAACTTATAAGTTATTCTTTTCCAAAGAAGCCTAGCAGAAGATGCTAGCGGGCTTCAATGGCTCATGGCTCTGTGGGTTTCTGCTCTGCCATATGCTTTGAACATAGGGGATATGACTCAGTGGCAGTGGCTGTTTGAGAAGCAATTGAGTTTAGACAAACAAACAAACATGAAATTACACCTGTTAGGGGAGCAATCCTGAAATTTTAAACAGAATTTCATAACTAGTTGATTGGTTGTTGACTGTAAGTCTTTATGAAACAACTCTATGTGAGATGCAGATACATTTCTGATCCAGCTATTTCACGCACCTGTTTCCAGTTCAAGGAAAATTTCTAATGGCTGTCACTACTATAAAGCTGTCTTCCTAACATAAGAAATTTAAAATAATATGTTCTCCATAAATCACTATTTTAGATTAGCATTGTTAAATTGCTTCTGTTTCAGTATGCTAAGAATTCTTATCTTTGGTCTAAAGATGAAATTATAACAAGTAGAATATTTCTTGATATCAGTCCATTGACTCTAGAGTAGATTGGTAGTGGGACACCATTCAACCCTTTGCTCACCCTGAGTAGACAGCATTGTAGGCAGAACCAACTATGTTTAATTCAGTTTAGAGCAGTGGTTCTCAACCCTCCTAATGCTGCAACACCTTTAATACTCATATATGGATGTATCTGCATGTGGGCAACCTGCCTGGAGACAGATAGAGGAGCGGTGTCTCGGTTCCTAAGACCATGGGAAATATATGATTTCTGATGGTCTTAGGCGACCCCTGCGACCCCTGTGAAAGAGTTGTTTGACCCCCAAAGGGGTCGCGACCTATAGGTTGAGAACTGCTGGTTTAGAGCAAACAGGTATTTATTGGAGCACCTAGAAATGCTCAGCATTTCTAGGCACTATGGGGTGGGTGTGGGTGTCAAGGAAGAGATACAAAGAAATATTTGACCTAATCCCTGCTCTCAAGAAGCACACATAAGCATTGAGTAGTCTAACACATTTCTAAACTGAGTAATATGCAGTAGAGTTTAATCCCCTGGAGTTTGCAAAAGATATGAGCTATTTTAAACCTTATTGCCACTATGAGTACTTTAAGGGACCCACGACTTGTCTTTGTTTTTATATTTGCATCTCCAGCATTTAGCATAGTGTTTAGCATATGGTAAGCAATTAATTAATGCCTTTTCATTCATTCATTAATTGTTCATTTATTCATTCATTGCTTTTGAATGTTCACACTCAACTTCTACCATAATATCTAATCCTTCGTATGCAGAACTCAGGATTCAAAGGTTTATGGTTGCCTTTTGCTGGCATAGCTTTTTGGTTTGGAGTGTGCTATGTGGCTGACTTGCAGCTATTAAAAGATATTTCCATCTTGGGTGGAGTAACTCAGTTATTACATCCTAGCCTGGCCCATCTTTTAGTCTGGATGAGAGCAAACCAATGGTAGATTTCCTTATGGTTAAAATCCCTCTTAATAAAAAATGGGAGAGGGGAGTGTGTAGTTAATTATAACTTGCCCCTAAGGTGATAGAGTTTATTATTATTATTATTTATTATTATTATTATTATCCTTATTTCTGCATCTCATTGGCACAGGTTAGAGAATCTGAGGAAAAAGAATGAATAATTTTTGGATGACTCAGATGCACCACGCTGGACAGCTCCCAGCCTCTGTGAGTCTCTCTGGGCTCCAGGAAGGTGAGGATGGGAGTGAGAAAAATAGTCACTCCTTGCACCTACCAAAGGAGCCTCTAGAAAGTTCAGTGGAGAAGAAGGGTCTGTGAATGCAAAATCTCACATCAACGGCACTTTTGACCATATTTGGAAAGTCATGAGGAGTAGGCAGGCAGGTGGGAAGAAGTCCTCATAAAAGGGGAGGGGGGCGGATTTTCCTTTTTATTAAGTTCCTTTGACCTCACAGAAATACCTCAGCTCTCACTCCCACCCCCTATAGTGCTGGGGTTTAACACTCCCATGGAGCTCTCTGCTGGTCAAATCACATCAGGCATATTGTTTTCCATTCTGGACAGTACATTTTTAAAAGAGACCATGACAAACCAGAGTGTACCCAAAGGAAGGCAGGCAGCTAATGAAGGGTCTGGAAATTAAGTTTGATAGGGAATAGTTGAAGGAGCTAGGAGTATTGACCCCAAAGTGTGGAAAATTCAGGGGAGAGTGAAATTGAAAATATTTAAAAGGGTTGTCATATGAAAGGGGGGAGATAGATCCTCCTTGTGCTGACCAAAGCACAAGGTGCAGCAAGGCAGATTTTGGCTCAGTATAAGAAAGAACTTTCTAACAGTTGAATGTACCAGTGGATGTACTGCCACAGTAAGTAGTTCATTCCTCATCCCTGGTAACTATTCAATCACAGGACTATAACCATTTGGTAGACACATGCCTAGTAGGGCAGCTTGGTGGTATGGTGGATAGAGAGCTTGATCTGGAGTCTGGAAGACTTGAGTCCAAATCTAGCCTCAGACATTACCTAATTCTGTGATCCTGGGAATGGCATTTAACGTCTGTCTCAGTTTCCTTATCTGTAAAATGGAGATAATAATCACACCTACTTCCCAGGATAGTTGTGAGTATAAAAGTGAAATAATATTTGTAAAGTACTTTACAAATCTTAAGGCACTATATAAATGCTGGGTATTGTTATTATATTGGAGGAAGGATTCCTGGAGTAGGCGGTTGATTGGACTAGATGACCCATAAGGTCTGTTCCAACCTTAAAATTCTATGACTGTGAAATGTGGGATAGGGCTGCAATTTTAGGCTTGCATTAGCTATAAACGAAACAAAGACTCAAAACCAAAACAAAACAAAAAAACCCAAACCAACCAAACTAGTGACTAATATATTCTCTATTCAATATGAAGAAAAAGGAGGAGTTCCTCAGATCTCCAAGATACTGTGTGACCAGGGAAAAGTGCTAAATAACGATTTCATTTAATTTCATTATTAATTAATGAATTAATGAAATTAGTTTCATAATAACTCCATGAAGAATTTTATCAAGCTTCGGGGAGCTGGAAAAAATAAAAAGGGGCTATATGTCAGATTAGAGTTCTAATTCTACCACTTCCTGCTTCAGTCAAATAGTCTGAGCCTTAATTTTCCCATCTCTAAAATGGAGATAATTATAATTGCCCTCCCTGCCTCAGAGCTGTTATGAGGTTCAAATGAGAGAATCTCTTCAAAAGCACTTAATTTGTAAAAAACAAAACAAACAAAAAAAACCCTTTGTAATCAGTCCGAAAACTTGGACTTCTGTGCTGCCTTTGATGCTTTTTACCTTTGTGACTTGAGCAAGTCACGTAACCTCGGTTTGCCTCAGATTCCTCATTTGTAAGATGAGAGGGTTGGACTAGATGACCACTAAGGTCCCTTCCAGCTCTAGGTCTATGGTCCTGTGACTTTTAAGTTTTGTTGTTTTTTTTTAATTCATACTGTCTTGATTCCCTTCTCCTAGGTGAACGACCCTTTCCTTGCACGTGGCCGGACTGCCTTAAAAAGTTCTCCCGCTCAGACGAGCTGACCCGTCACTACAGAACCCACACCGGCGAAAAGCAGTTCCGGTGTCCGCTGTGTGAAAAGCGCTTCATGAGGAGTGACCATCTGACCAAGCATGCCCGGCGTCACACTGAGTTCCACCCCAGTATGATCAAGCGATCTAAAAAGTCCCTTGCAAATCCTTTGTGAGACCCTGGATGTACCAGGGGAGGTCAGGACAGCAAAAAAAGACAAAAAAAGAAAGAAAGAAAGAAAGAAAAAAGACCCTCAGAGGCAAACAGACAAATGGGAAAAAAAAAACAAAAAACCCAAGCCCCAGAGGTGGCCCACTTTTCAGCACAGGAAGGCAACTGCTGTACAGTCGACATTCAGAGGTTTTCTCTCCTTGCATTTTTTTTAAGCACATATACCTGAGGTTGCAGAGTCAACAGTCTTAAACCATCTCTGATTAAGGAGGGAGAGCAGATGCATTGGGGGGATGGGGGGAGGGGGAGGGAGAGGGAGGGATCAAGGGGGTGGGCTAAGGGGAAAGGGGTAGTAATTTAAGGAATCAAAACACTGGTGTACATATGTTTGACTGGGTGAGTCGACCCGTGGTTATCACATAGTGATTCCAGGGCCATTATGCTTGCTATCTCTCGGAATTTTGTTTTTGTTTTTCTTTTTGATGTATTACGCTGAGTGTGCTTAAATGTCCTTAGCAAAACCACTCTCTGAATCACGTTAATTTAGGAAATAAAAATGGGTAGCACAGCCTTCTCTTTTGGAAGCAAGATCACATCTGCTACAACATGATCACCCCTCAAAAGACTTGAAAACAGAGACGACTCCTAGGCGGTGGGTATGCAGACATTCAACTTCCACTGTACTAAAGACAGACCTTTCTCTCATAGATTAGCCTAAGTTCAACCCCTTTACAATCTTCTTCATATGAATTCTTCTCTTTTGAACCCAGGCTGTTACTTGCTGTGACAAAAGTCGAGTAAATTAAGCTCATGCTTTAAAGTTGAGATCAAAGATACCCTTTGGCATCATGTTATAAACCTGCTTATTTAGATCTATGTCATTTGTTGCCAAGTACAGCTAGGAAATCATGATCAAGATGGGATCATTGGTATGCAAGCAGTTCAGATTTGAATTTAACTCTACTAATTGGTCAGGGTTTCTTATCCTTTCTGTTCACATCATCTTACTGTACCATAATGCCACGGATGGACAGGGCTTTTCCTCTATTGTATTTTGTTTAAATGGGTGCCTGACAGCAGCTACGTCTTGAAACCTGATGGTGGGTTAAAGGTCTCGTCTTCCCATGTTCATGTAAAACCCCCACTCACAGGAGCAAGAGTTACCAAAAAAAAAAAAGGGAAAATTGAGCTGAAGTCTAGAAAGGAAAATAAATATTCTCAGCAGGTGATGTAGATGAAAATTGCTAAGGTGATTTCAGAGAGCACCCTATATAGTGGCCACTTTTAGAGAGCATAGGCAATTGGATTACTGTACCACCCTGAAAACATATCGCCATATTTTTACGACATGAAATTCACCACTACATACCTTGTACTGAACATAGGTGTCTACAAAGGCTGAAAAACCACTATGTCAACAGTAGAGCATGGACCTAAAAACCGCATTTTTGGCCTTCAAAGCTAAGTGGCCAGAAAATAAAAATCAGCTGCATTTTCAGATGGAAAGAGACACCTCAAAGGAGGAAAAACAGAAGCGATGGTGGGGAAATGTTTACATTTTTTTTTTTCAGAAATAAAACTTTCTGAGCATTTGTTATCAGATCTTTAAAACAGGGAGCTAAGAGACACACTCTAACTTATACATGTAGAGCTTGTCATGTAAGATTAGGGTGCATGCCTGTAGTGAACACATTATTTTACCTGACAGAAGCCTGCTTCTAGTGCAGAAGCAACAGCAACATAAGACTCCCAGAGAGGGGAGCATCAGAGTTGCTTGCTTGGTCTGTTTACCAGCGTTGTCTTTGTAGTTCTGTAAGGAGAACTGCTTTTTTAACATTTGGGACTTGAAATAGTCCAAGGAATTAACAAAAAAAAAAAAGAAATGAATTTTCCCCAGGGAAAGCATGTCAGGAAAATAATGAACACTTTCTACCTCTGTTTCAGCTTTTTGAAACACTTATTTTAAAACCAAACTTTCATTTCTGTGTCCAAACTGAGTTTTAGGGACATTTGTTCTTCCATATGAAATAGGCCTGTCGCCTATTTCCTGCTGAACTCCTAGAATGATTGTGCTCACTGACATTCTGCACGTGGCCTTTGGTGACTCAGGAGTTGGTAGTTGCCTAGCAACTCACTAACTTCCAAAACCTCATCTTCCTCCTCCCTACCCTCACCCCCCAGAAAGAAATTAAGGAAAAGGAAAAAAAAACACAAGCTAAGTCAAATAGAGACAATCTTTCTAAAAGTCTAGTCGTGGCTTCTGTCTAGCACTTCTATGGACAAATGCAGCACTTGTTAAAATAAGATGCACAATTTACTTCCCCACCTCACCCCACCCCAAAATTGCTACTTACCTTTTCAAGTTGTAAAACACACATTTGATATTCTCTTACCTGTAACCATGACAAACGGGGTAAACTCAAGGCTACTTTTTATTCTTTGTGATAAATCCTGTTTTAAAATTCACAGACAGGAACCAGCATCCTGATGAGAATGACTATATCTTGATATAGTTCAAATAGGATTACTAGAGTTCATTGAACACTAAAACTATGAAGTAATTACTTTTTATATTAAAAAGACCATGGATTTAACTTATTAAAAATCCAAATTCAGGATAGTAATTTTTGTTTACTTTTTTAACCAACTGAATTTTTGAAAGACTGTTGCAGGTGTTAAAAAGGAAGAAAAAAAGTGTTTTATCTAATAATATTGTATGTAGTTATTCTGGGAAAACAGTAGTTTTAGCATTAACTCCTCTCCTTGATTAGGGGGGGAAAAGCCCTTCCTCATGGTGGAAAGATGCTGTGGCTTAAAGGTATAGCTTACATCATGCTTCTTTTGAGAACTATACTTGGTAGCTTATAATTGCTGAAAACCGATTAGTTGTCAGTTTGCAGATAGATTTAGCACAGTGCTCATCGTTCTGAATAGACTGTTTCTTTCACTACAGATGAATGATCTGTAACACTGTAAAATACCAATCTTGACAACTGTTTAACCAGTTTTATTTTTGTACAGTATTAGTGACCTAAGTTATTTTGCTGTCCCATTTTTTTGTAAATCAAAATGAAAATGGAAAAAAAAAGAAAGCATCCTGACAGTAGGGATTTTGTACATATGTATATATGTTGTCAAATAAACATAATAAAATGGTATGAATGGATTGACTGATCTGAGCCATGGTGTGATGGGAAGGCTCAGGTCTCAGCTGCTGTAATGGAGAAGGCACCAGTATCCATGGCTCTCACGGCACTCTTTACAGTAACTATGGAGGTCACCTTGACTTTTGTACATTCCATTGTAGGAAATATTTGTTCATATTTTGAGTTTTATTTCTGTCCAAGGAGGTAGGTGGGATGGAAGCCACCACAACTATGGTATGAGCTGGAGGGAAAATATATTTCCCTGTCAATGTTACTCCTCCTTGGGAATGTCAGATCATTGGCACCAGTCAGTGCTTATGAAACTCACAATTCTGTGGTGGTGGGCTTGGCACCCTACAGAAAAAGGTCCATAGACCTCTACCCTGTTCTCTAGAAGGTCACAATCTCACATGGTTTTTGAACAACATTTTACAATTTATAATGCTCTTGTCATGTACGTTACTTAGCTCTTAGTTAGGTCTTAGAGACCTTGGAGATCATCTAATCTTATCATAGACTTCTTTGGCAGTCTGGTGAAGCTGAAATGAAATATATAGGCTTACAAAGGGTTTAATGGATGCTAGGTTCTTTTTTTTTTCTTTTTTTTGTCTTTTTGGAGGGCAGAGGGCAGGGCATTGGGGTTAAAAATGACTTGCCCAAGGTCTCATGGCTAGTAAGTGTTAAGGATCTGAGGCCCGGTTTGAATTCAGGTCATTCTGATTCCAGGGCCAGTACTCTATTCACTGCACCACCTAGTCATCCCAGGATGGTAGGTTCTTATGGGTTTTTCAGGGTCCTTACCCTGATTCAGTCCCTCTCTCTCACACATGAATTAAGAAATTTAGACCCAGAATGACTGATTTGCCCAGGGGCACACAGGAAATAATCTTTTAAGAGTTTAGGATTTGAACCCAGGTCCAGGGGCTGCAAACTAAATGGTCTTTCTACTATGTCAGGTTGCATTTATTCAAAATCCATTGATGTAAGCAGGACAGATTTTTCTTAGGTTCATTTTCAGAAAAGGGAAAACAGCTCAGAGAAGGTTGTCCAGAAAGTTAAGAGCTATTGTTGCTTCTGATCTGTAACCTTCTTCCAGCAGGTAATAGGCCTCAAATCTTAGCTATACTTTGTATTTTCCATATGCCTAAACTGGGCTCTTCGCTTACTATGCTTAACAAATGTTTGTTGAATGAAGACAGTACCACTATGTAGTCTTTTAACTAATGGCTCCAATCTTTACAACTTTATTAGTTGGGAGCTGATCATGATAAAATGTTTAGTTCCTTTCTGATTCGCTCAGGAAGAGAGGGCATGGCTGTATGGGAGGGAGAATTCACATTGATAAAGACACAGATTATAAATTGCTTTGCTAAGAGGTCTCAGGGCAGTTAAATAAACCATCAGGTTGATAATATGGTTATAAAGGTAATGGGGAGCTGATCAGTGAGATACATTAAACATGACATAATTAGAATTGGGATTAGGCAGTTCCTTGTCCAGACTGGACGGAAGAGGATAAAGCTTGTCAGTCCTTCTCCTAACAGTCTGTGGAGGCTTTGTAGGAGGCAGATTTCAGGGGATAAGAACTGACATTTATATAATGCTCTAATATTTGCAAGCATTTTTACATAAAATCTCTCGTTGGAGGAGCATATGCAGCAACCCCAGTGAGGTATAGTGTATTGTAGACCTTATTATCCCCATCTTACAGAAAGAATGATTTACACTAAGATTACACAGAAAGTTTGAACCCAGGGCTCTTTCCACAGTGCAAACACTTCTAGAGTCTTGAGAAAAGGATGTCTTGGGTATAGAGTACCACTGTGGAAACTTAAGAAGTCAGAGTAAAATGAGCAGAGAAAATAATTCAACATTTAATAAGCAAATCACATTGTTGAGAGCATAAAGTGAATGAAAAATTGTCTCATTCAAGCTTAGAATGTAATAATAAGAGAGAAGCTAGGTGAAATAAAAATGATAATAAATGGTGGAATCAAGTAGGCATTTAAGGATAAGAGAATTGGCAGGAGCAAAACCAAAGCATGTTCAAGAAAGGCCAAATAGTTCTCTTCTGAGGGAGCTTTGAGAGCTGGCAGGATCCACAGTGATCCCCTAGCAGCTAGGTTCTAGCTCAACCTCCTCCTTTTACTGTTGAAGGGACTGATGTAAAGAGGTTAAGTTATTTGCCCAAGGGCTCAGAATGGGAGTGGCAGAATTCTAATCTTGGTCTTCTGACTCCCACGTCTGAAGCCTGACCCCAAGTTGCTGTCTTGCTTTTTTTTCTTTTAACCAGAAACCTTCTACAAAGACGGTAGAAGTTAGATTAAGGGAATGAATCCCTGGATGTATCATTTCAAAGAAGAAATTTTAGAATAAAAAAATATATAAGGCACCCCAGGCAACTCCCTGAGACTGTTACATCTCAGTAAAGGTGCTGATTTTTACTGAGAGATGGGGTTCCTCACCATCAGTTCCCCCTACTCGTGAAATCACAGGACTTATCTCCTCCCCAACATGCCCCTCAAAAAGACGACCTTAAGCGATCAAGTGATTCAGCCCTCATATTTGGTAGATAAGGAAAAAGGAGATCTAAAACTATTTAGTGACTTGTCCAAGGTCACCTCCCAGTTGACAATGGATCTGGGCCTAGAACTCAATTTGTAGGAAAGAAAGGAAGGAAATAAACATTGATTCAAGCTCTGCTGTATAGCTGGAACTGTGCCACGCGCTTTTGCAATATTATCTTGTTTGATCCTTGCAATAACCTTGCAATGTAGGTGTCTTCATTTTACATCTGAAGATACAGAGGCAGCCAGAGGTTAAAAGTGACTTGTCCAGGGTCACGCGGCTAGTAAATTTCTGAGATTAGATTTGAACTCGGGTCTTCCTGACTCCAGTCCTGGCATTCAATCCACTCTGCCACCACCTAGGTGCTTCTGGGTTGTAGGTACATAGTAACTGGGCTTAAAATCAGGAGAACATGGGTTTAATTATATTAGCTAACATCTATATAGCTCTTAATACGTGCCAAGCATTGTGCTAAGAGCTTCACAATTACTGTCTCATTTGATCCTCACACCAATCCTAGGGATAGATGCTATTTTCATCCTTATTTTATCGATGAAGAAACTGAGGCAAACAGAGGTTAAGTGACTTGCCCAGAGTCACACAGCTCCTAAGTGTCTGAAATCAGATTTGAATTTGTCTTCCGTACTCCACATCTGATGTTCTTCCTCCGACATTGACTATGTGACCATAGACTCTGTGAGTCTCCGTTTCTTCATCTGAAAAAGGAAGGTAATGAAAATATCTTAGTATCTCCTCACAGGGTTGTAGTAAGACTCAGAAGAGTAAAGTGTAAATTATCATTATTAGTACTATTAATTGTTAATATAGTACTATTAGTACTATATAATGGGGATTAAGACTAGTCCAGGTTAGATTTCCGAGGACCTTGGTCCAGTGGACAGAAATCTGAATTTGGTTGGAGTTATATTATCGGGCTCTACCATTATTTGGACAAATAATTTCCTCTCTTCCATTTCTAATGTATAAAAGGACAAGGATGAGTCAGATAATATTAAGTCTTTCAAATGGAAGGTTCTGTGATTTTATAACTCCCATGAAGACACTCATTGCCTTAGTATATTTTTCTCATCTGGAATTTCTTTAGAAATTGAATATTAGACCCATATCTTTGACCTCTTGATTTCTACTAACTTCTGACATAGTACTCTAGTGAACCTGGAAAAGGCAAGTAAAAAGTTGATGGGATGATGCTTTTTATTCTGTCCCAAGTATGTGGCAAAACATCCCTTTCCCCAAGAAGTGATTGTGAATTTAGGGACCGCTCCTATAAAAGAGGCCGGTGTATTTCCTATAAAAATGTAAACGTGGGTACTAAGTGTTGTAAAGATTGTAAACACTGTAATAGAAGTTAATGGGAACCCTCCAGGTCTAAGTAGGAGCACCCTTAACATGCACATAAGTACCATATAGGAGGATTGTAAAGGGAGACATGATGAGGAGGCAGAATGGAAGATGACGCTCTTGTAATCTGGGTTGGGTAGGGGGAACATGGCCCAAGGAGCTGAGTAGTGAAAAGCTACAGGGCGCTCATTAAGAAAACAAGTTGCAGAAAAGAGAAATTGAGAAGGGATGGGTGAATCCATGTTGTGCAATCAGAATTTCGGCAACTAAGTACAACCTTGGAGAGCCTAAGGGGGTGGGAATTGAAATAGAAAGAGATTGGGAAAGGGAGAGGAAGAGGAAGAGGAAGAGATGGGAAAAGGGCTGGGGGAGGGAGAGAGACAGAGAGAAGAAAATTAGGGAGAGAAAAAGAGGGAGGGAGATGGGAAGGGAAAGAGAAAGGAGAAAGGGAGAATATAAAGGGAAGGAGAAAAAGGGAGGAAGAATGGAAGGGAGAAAAAAAGAGGAAATAAGAAAAAGGTGGGAGGGAGGAGGGAGAAAGAGAGATAGAGCACTGAACCATTATGTGAGGGGTCCTGACTTAGGCAGCCAGGTATAGTGGGAAAACGTATTGGGAGTCACAGAAACCAATTCAGATGCCAAAACTGCCTTTTGCTACCTTTTGTCCTGGGCAAATCACACT
>CM053590.1:143298523-143326652 GCA_028646515.1 Pseudochirops corinnae | reverse complement strand
TTTTAGTTTACAAGATTCAGTTCCACAATCCCTTGAGTTTCATATTTTCTCCCCTCCCCCCCATGCAATCAAGTACAGGATCTGCAAATACTTTCACATTGGACATTAGTCTGGTTGTATAGAAGGGTTGTAACCAATGGAGTGAACAATGGGAAAGAGGAAACAAATGTTTGTTTTTTTAAAATCTGTAAAAAGAGTAGCTTGAATTAGATCTTCTCTACAATCCCTTCCTGCCCTAATTCTGATCCTTTGATTCCCCCCAAGAGCCTAAGATTAACTCAGTCCAGGACAAGTTGGTAACTTCAGTTTGTACTTTGAAAGTCAGGGGGCCTATTGGAGTTTGTCAATTTATTAGGACTTGTGCTTAGTGAGGAGAATACAAAGCAAGTCAAGGAATTCACCTTCTAATGGTGGAGGCAACATGCAAATGCCGAAGGCTGTAGATAAATGGGAACTCTACTAGGTAACTGTTTACAGCTCCAATTGGGAATCAAAGTCTGTCAGTCACAGGAGCTACTGAGTCCAGGACCCGGCATCCCCCTTAGGATTTTATGCCTACAGATTCAGTGTCTCAGAGTGTGTGCCATGGCCTGGGTTTGTTGTTGTTTTTTTTAAATTGTTGGAACCCAATCTAGGCCGTGTAGGGAGACCATTCTCATTCTAGGGAGAGCACTAATCCGAGGCAACAAAAACCTGGGTTAGTTACTCTGTTCTAGAAGTCAGGAGACCCAGCTTTAAGAGTCTCAGCTCTTCTCCCTACTGGTGTTTGCCTTTGGGTAAGTCACTGAATCTTCTGGAGCCCCGGTTTCTCTATCTGTCAAGTGAGAGACTTCAGCTAATTGGAAACCTAATGAATCTTTTAAAACATTTTTAAATAGAGCTCACCTCACCTCCACTCCCTGACTCTAATTAAACTAGGTATGTTTTTCACATTATGAACTTCCCAGAAGCCCCATTTCCTAGATGCTAGTTTAAATATGACCTTAAAGAATCCTTAGGGGCAAACATCATGAAGAGTCAGGCATACAGTAGGTGCTTCATAAATGCTTATTTACTCATTCATTCATTCAGGTCTTCTAGGGGTGACCTGGGGCTGTTCTAACTGCTTCAGTAACTTGTGTTCTTCCTGTTCTGTATAGTGCTATCTCTTCTTGACTGCATTTTAGCATGAGAATTTTTCCTTTTTGAGCTGCTGCATTTATAACTATGTCCTTCCTGTCTAACCCTGGCTTCCTTTAAGTCTCAGTGATTTCTTGCCTTCTGCAAGAAGCCTTTCCTGGTCACCCTTAATGCTAGTGCCTTCCCTCTGTTGATTATTTGCGATTTATGCTGTATATACCTTCTTTGTATGTGTATCTTGTTTGCATGTTGTCTCCCTCCTTAGATTGTAAGCTCCTTGAGGGTAGGGACTGTTTTTGCCTCTCTTTGTATCCTCAGCACTTAGCACAGTACTTGGAAAATTGCAGGCACTTAATAAATGCTTGTGAACTTGACTAGCCTCTCCACTTCAATTCTGTACTCTTTAAGTCACCCCTGGAGATAATGTCTACGGAAGACCATCCATTAATTGAACTGAGTATATCAGTTTATTTTGGTTTTTACACAACACTTCTAAACAGAAAATTCCCATGTTCCAGGTGTGTCCTCCCCCATCTCCTCAAAAAAAATGTTTATGGATGGTTATCAGAAAGCCCTGTTGTGCCATCTGATCTTGGACAATATTGTACTTCACCAGAGTGTTGTTGCCTCTCCACATTGACTTTACTGCATCGTTGTAGTCATTTTGCTGAGTTAGTAGTGCCCTCATTCTTTGAAATACCTTCAAAAAAATTTTTTTTTCAGTTTCCAAGAAAAATCACAACTGTAAGGTTTGTAAGGCACTCTCTTTATAATGATCTTGTGAGGAAGGTAGCACAAACATTATTATTCCCATTTCTCAGATCTGAAGTTCAGGGAGTTTAAATAGATTGCCTATGACCACATAGCTAGTGAGTACTAGAACAGGGATTCAAACCCAGGATTTTAGACTTTCCCTACTACACCATGCAGCCTAGAACTCACTATCTTTGGCTCCAAATGACTATTTCAGTTGGAACAACAAAAAAAATTGGAGGGATAAGCAGTGATGATGTGGCAAAGTAGTATAATGCATAGACCTGGGTTCATGACTTATCTCATACATACTGACTCTGTGGCCATGGACAAATCACTTAACCTCTCTGTGTCCCAAGCAATAAATCACAGATGAGTTACTGCTCTGCATCACTAGAGAGAGTTTCCATACTGGGAGCTCCTTGTTGAAGAAATCAAAAGTTAGAAAAGCAGTAATTACAAAACAGAACAATGATGAACTTCTGGACTACCTGGTCAACAAAATGGAGAATAAGACATTTCCTCTGATCGCCATTTCTCACACTCTTCCAATACAAAAATTATGTGTCAAAGATAAAGCAAAATCAGCTGTTCCAATGGTCTAGGACACCCAGAATCCAAAAGAGGTAAAACAAAATTTTTTAAATTAAAAATTCATGAATTGACACCTACCCTGGGCTCATTTCAGCACCTTCCCCACTATACACCAAGCTACTGCATTGAGATTGCACTAGGCAACCCAAAGACCTAACACATGGCTTACAAGAAAACCCAACCTCACACCCCAGTCCCCCTTCCCTCTTTCCAGAGCTGTGGAGATTTGGTCTCCAGTTGCAGAAGTTTGTTTGCTTGGGTGGATAGATAGTGCTACAGTAGCAGCATTCTGTGTTGCAAAAAGTGTCTAAAGAAGAATGGAGGAACACAGGAAAGGGGCAGGACTCATATCTGGGTTTGAAATAGACCTCAACCCCACACTCTCCTCCTTGAGCCTTGAAGACCTCAACTACAGAAATCAATTTTTTTTTGGTCTTTTTGGAGGGGGGAAGGTAGGGCAATTGAGGTTAAGTGACTTTCCCAAGGTCACACAGCTAGTAAGTATTAAGTGTGTGAGGCCGGATTTGAACTCAGATCCTCCTGACTCCAGGGCTGGTGCTCTGTTCACTGTGCCACCTAGCTGCCCCAGAAATCAATCTTGTAGCGCCAGCATGGCAAGCCTCTGAAATGCCAGTGCCTTACCAGAGGACTGAGGAAGAGAGGGAGGGACAAAAGAAGTAGGGAGAATAGGAGAGCAACTGTGTAACACTCCATTAAGCCTAAGAGAAAGAGCTCAGCATCCAACTGGGACCAGGTCTGTCCCTGCAAAAGTCACTTGGGGCAGAAATTGAGGCTGATGAACCATAAATTGCCCACTTTGAGAGAAGGCTGAGATATTTTGAGATCCAGCCCACTGGGAAATGACAGTCAGAGGAGAGGGAGTTAAAAATTGAATAATAAGGGAAAATAAAAGGGGAAAAAGACTGAAATTACCAAATATCTCATAAAGAAGAAAACTTAAATACATTGAATATAAACATATACATCAACAAAGAAAACATTAAAAGCAAGGCAAATATGTCCTCCAGGAGTTGAGGCATCTATGAATAAACACTGCAAAACAAAGGAAAATGATCTAGTACTTGATGATACGGAAGTTGTGAGATTTGAAGAGAAAGTTGAGCATGTTGTGAGATTTGAGGAGAGTTGAACCACAACACACTATTCTTGAATGGTTTAAAAGAAAAATGAGAACTGGGAGAGCAAATTTGTGTCCTGTGCAGCAAAAATAACAGGCAGAATAGAAAAACTGGAATCTGGCATGGCAATTCTCACCAAAGAAACCAGAGAGAGAACAATAGATTGGGAGTGCAAATACATAGAAGTGAAGGACAAATGAGAAGAAAAGCAAAAAAAAAAAAAACTATAACATTAAAAGAAAATACGTTCACTATCCAAGTAAAACATACTAATCTCAAAAACAGGATGTGTAGACAACTTAAGTCTTATAAGTCTCCTAGAAGAACACAACAGAACAAAAAACTGTAATACCATAAAGTAGGATAATTTAATAGAACTACCAAAACTGCTTAAAACAGAAAATGAAATACCAGTTGAAAGAATGCATAGATCGTTAACCAGAAAGAAAAAAAGCTGCAAACTCTAAGACATATAATGGTTAAATTTAATAATTCAATTCAGAAACAAGTTTTGCAAGCAATCAGAAGAAAAACCTTCAAATACAAAGGAAAGGAAATTCAAATGCACAAAAGTATTCTGCACCTACCAGAAAATGCAGGAGGAAATGGAATAATGTGTTCTGAAGGGCAATAGAATTCAAGATGACCTCAGGCATGATCTACCCTAAAAATCTGAGCTCAACTCTAAATGAAAAAAGATGAACATTCAGTAATAAAGAGGTATGTGAATCATTCTTAGAAAACCTTATGTGAAGAGATTATTTCCTTCTCAAACACACCAAATAACAGAAATGCAGGATGTGTGAATGATTGAAGCAACAAAGTCTAACATCAACAATAGTGAGAGTTGAGAGACAAGTGAGAGACTTCTTTCTAAATAACAAGGAGATGGGTGAAGCTGGAAGTCTCTTGGAGGGGATATTATGGACAGCACCTGGCAATACCTTGTCTACAGGTGAATGTGTGTGTGTGTGTGTGTGTAATTACATTATAAAATAGGACAATGCATTGAAATGGGGAAGAGAGAAAGGGAGAGAGGAACATGTGATGTACCTTAGTCAAATCAAGGATTAGCAATGAGGGAAAAGTGACTCCTGTGATCTCTAGAAGAGAAGAACCTGAAGGAGACCAGGTGAGGAGGAAGGAGGTCAGATTGAAAAGGGTAGGGAAGGAGGGAGGACTTTGCTTTGTGCTGGAGTGGGGAGGATTCCTCTGATGAATTACATTATGGGTGAAGAAAGGTGTTTTGTAAAGGGAGATGGGGAACTTTTGCTGGGTGTAATCTGGGGGATTTGGTGCTTGAAAAGATCACTAGTCCTTCTTCAGGAGGGGTGGAGTTAGAACTTCTAGAGGCAACTAGCATCTGGGGGAGTGGAAGGGCAGGAGATTTTGAGGCAGAGGGGGAAGAGAAGGCAACCAGGGGGTGAGTGGATGAGTAATGGGCTCTATAATAAGGGATGTGGTGTGTGTGTGTATGTGTAGGGGCAGTGTCCTTTCTGTCACCTGCAGGAATTGGCATTGTTCTGAAAGAAAAGTACAATGGAAAAGAGGAATCTGAAGAACAAATTCTATGAGGCCATGGAAGAAACTGCCTAGAAGGGGAAATCCAAGAATGGATATCTCAGAGGTTTTGATTCAATTAGGAATAGAGAGACTAGATCACTACAGGGGTCATGAACCAGAGAATGAGGGTCTAGAGTAGATAGAAAGAGAGAATGAACAATGGAGAAAGTGAGAGAAACCCTGTCTGGAAAGGGACACAAAAAGAAAAAAGAAAGTTTTAAAGGTCATGATTAATGAACACGACTAGCTGAAGGGGAGGAAAAGAAAATCTACTTGACTAAAATGAAAAAAGCCAGTGGAGAGAATTAAATAATCAGAAAAGCAGGAAAGAAAGGGAACTAATAAGAAAAATTCTAAAGGGAAAGGAGTAATGAATCAAGGGAGGGATCAGGGGTAAGGAGAAGGGAGCCCCTGGGAATAGGACCACTTTAAATAGATTAAGCTAAAGTCACTTAAGGAACATAGTACTCTGTTCACATCAGAAAAGGGGAAAAGAAAACTTTAACTTTAAAAAATCTCTATTAATATTAGGGAAATAGAAGAAAATACAGAAATAGCTCCCATAACTTTAAATGTGAAAGGATTAAACAATTCAATAAACAAAAAAAGTGATGGACTGTATAAACTGTATTTAAAAAAAACAAACCTTATACTCTGTTGCTTACAAGAAACACATTTTTAAAAAACAGGCACACAAAATAAAACCAAAATGTATAAAAATTTACTATCTATTAAGTGAATCCAAAGAAGCAGGAGTTGAAATTATACTGACAAAGCAAAAACAAACCTTCAAAAATTAAAAAGGTTCAGACAAAGAAACTACATTATTCTGAAAGGAATCATAGACAACAAAACAATATCAATAATAAACATATATACCACCATCCAAATTCACAAAGGAAAAATTAACTGAACTATAAGAAGTCATAAACAGCAACGCAATAGTGACAGGAGACTTTAATATCCCTCTTGTCAGTTTTGGATAAGTTTAATAGGAAGATAAACAGAAGGGAAATATGGAAATCAACAAAATGATGGAGAAACTAAAATAAAAGACCCACAGCATTTTTAAGTGGGTTTTTTTCTTGTAAATTAAAAAAATTTTAAACTTAAATACAAAATAAGAAAAGAAAGAAGCAAACTTAAATATGAAATAAGAAAAGAAAAAACTTCCATGTGTCCAGCAAAACGTAAGAGAGGATTCAAAATATAAAGCAATAAATTTCCATTTCAAGAAAGCCCACATAATAAATACTGCACATTGTTTTCAGAGCTGTCCATCTTTTCTTTACTTCTTTGTAGGTTTGGTTTTGTTCTCCATTGTGGACTTTTTGCTTTTTTTTCTCCCCTTTCCTCTACCTCTCTCCCAAGAAGGCTACAATTAAGCATGTATGTGTGTGTGTGTGTATATATATGAATATGGATATATATGCATATATATTTATATGTGTATCTATGTATATATCTGTATACAATAGATACATGCATTCATATATATGTATATATATATATGCACACATACACATATACACATAAACCTCTATATATACATATAGATATACATACACACACTAAGTGGGTTTTAGAAAGAATATGTATATTCCTCAGCACCTATGGAATTTTAAACAATAATTGATTCTGTATTACAGCACAGAGATATTGCATGCAAATGTAAAAAGGCAAAAATAGTTAATACTTTCTTTACGGATCACAATGCAAAAAAAATAGACATTGGTTAAGAGATCGTAAGCAAAAGATAGATCTAAATGGAGACTTAACAAGGAAATTCTAAGTAGTGATAGGGTCAAAAAACAAATTGTAGAAATAATTAACAACTATGTAAAAGAAAATGATAAACAACATACCAATGAAATAACATACCAAAATTTCTGGGAGGTCACTAACGCAATCCTCAGGGGAAAAAATCACACTCCTAAAAACATACATTAACATATTTTTTTAAAAAAAACGGGATTAGTAAACTGTACTTAATAACTAATGAATTATTAAATTAACAATAAAATTAATTAATAAAATTAAGAATTAGAAAGACAACAAGTAAATCTAGAATAAGCACAAAAGAGAAGATATTAAAATTAGAAGAGAAACAAATTGGAAACAAACACAGAGATGATAAATAAAATTAACTCATTCTTTGAAAAGGCTAATAAAATTTATTAACTTTAGCTAATCTGATTAAAAAGAAGAGGTAGAAAATCAAACCAATAAAATGACAAGTGAGCAATGTGAAATCACAACAAAGCTAAAAAAAAATCAAAAGAATAACCAGAACATATTATGTAGTTTTTGCTAACAAAACTGAGAAGAAAAAAGAAATTGAGGAACACCTTCAAATATATAAAATACCCAAATTATTAAGAGAGCAGAAATTTTAAATGACCCAATCTCAGAAAAGGAAATAGAGCTGGCTATAGATAAACTACAAAAACAAAACAAAAACTCCTGGTCCTGATGTATTGAGAATTTTTTATCAAACTTTAAGGAACAAGTAGTATCCATACTTCACAAATTATTCTCAAAAACTGAGAAAGAAAGCACCCTAATAGAATCTTTTTTTATGAGATAAATATAGTTCTGATAACCAAACCAGGAAAATCATAGACCAGTATTATTCATTAATAAATATTGATTAAAAAATTTTAAACAAAATCCTGATGGACTACGGTGACTTATCTAAGAAATCATTGATTATGAGCAAGTGGAATTTATACCAACAATGCAAGAGTGCTTCAATATTATGAAAATCAACATAGCTAATATAAAAGCAAAGATCTAAAAACCACACAATCATCTCACTAAAGGCAGAAAATGTCTTTCACAAAGCACAGCACCTCTTATTCTAGAAACCCTGCAAAGTATGGGCATAAAGGAACACTAAAGGGAAGTACCATGTCCAATGGGGATACATTAGAACTGTTTCTAATAAACATGGGAGTAAAGCAAGGATGTCCAGTCTTTCCACCATTATTTTATATAGCTCTAGAAATGCTAGCAACGGCAATAAGACAAGAGAAAGAAATTAAAGGCACAAAGATAGGTAAAGAGGAAATGAAATTATCCCTATTTGCTGTTGATATGATGCCATACTTGGAAATCCTAGGGAATTAGCAAAAATACTAATTGAGACAATAGCTTTAGCAAAGCTTCAAGTGACAAAATAAACCCTCAGACATCAAAACAACATTGCCACGTGTTATAACAAAACCTAAGAAGCAAAAATAGAGAAATTCCATTTCAAATAATTACAAAATGTACAAAATATCTGGAGATTGATCATATTACACTAAAGTCTTGTATAGATTTAATTACAAAGTATTCCTTAAAAAATAAAGAACAACTTAAATAGCTGGGAAAAAAATAGTGCTCATGGCTAGGCCATGACAATATAATAAAAATGACAATAATGCCAGAGTTAATTGACACTTTTAATACTATACCAAGCACATTACCAAGAAGATACTTTTATGAAACTTTATGAAATAAAAACAAAATTCATTTGGAAAAACAAAAGATTTAGAATATCACCAAAAATGATGAAAAGAATAAGAACAAAATAGAAGTAACAATTCTAGAGCTTAGACTATATTATAAAACAGCAGTCATCAGAACTATCCTGTATTGATTTAAAAAATAAAGAGCTAGATCAATGGAACAGACTAGACAAAGGAGAATCAGAAATAAGAGATCTTAATAACTCAGTGTTTGATAAAGTGGAAAATAGAAATTACTTTAAATACTCCCTATTAGATAAAAACTACCAGGAAAACTGGAAGGCAGTCTGGCAGAAATTAGGCTTAGACAAACACCTTATACTATGTTCTATAATACATTCTTTTTTTTTTTTTTTTGCTTTTTTTTTGGAGGGCAATTGGGGTTAAGTGACTTGCCCAAGGTCACACAGCTAGGTTTTTGTGTGTGTGTGTGTGTGTGTGTGTGTGTGTGTGTGTGTGTGTGTTAAGTGTCTGAGGTCAGATTTGAACTCTATTCACTGTGCCACCTACCTGCCCCTATAATACCTTCTAAATGAATATATAACCTTAATATTAAATATCATACTATATAAAAATTAGAACAGAAATAGAGTCTATGCCTCTTGTATCTATAGGTAGGAGATATATTCTTAGCCAAACAAGAGATGGAGGCAATTATAAAAGATAAAATAGTTTGATTACATGAAACTGAAAACCTCTGCACAGACAAAATTAATGTACCTAAGATAAAAAGAATGGGGGAAAACTTTGTATCAAATTTCTTTGATAAGAGGTTGATATCCAAACTATATAAACAATTTGTACGTATGTGTATGTATGTGTGACTAATAACCATTTCCCAACAAATAAGTGGTCAAACAATTTTCAAAAGAAGAATTACAAAGCATTCACAATTACGTAGAATTCCTCAAGTCACTACTAGTAAGAAAAATGCAAATCAATACACCCCCGAGGTTTCATTTCACACCTTGAAAATTGGCAAAGATGAGAAAAAAATGACAAAAGACAATGATGGAAGGATTGTGGAATGATAGGAACATCAATATATTGTTGGTGGAGCAATAAAAAGGCACAACCATTCAGGAAAGTAATTTGGAATTATGTTAATAAAGTGTCTATAATATCTATATCCTTTGCACCAGAGACTCTATTATGGGCTTATGTCCAAAGGAAGACATCAATAAGAAAAAGGGTCCATATGCACTGAAATATTTATAGCAACTTTTTTTGTAATTGCCCCATCAATTGGGGAGTGGCCAGATAAATTGTGGTATATGAATATAATATAATATTGCTGTGTTAAAAGAAATGATGTTATGTGATAAATCCAGAGAAGCATGAAAAGATCTATGTGAACTGATACAGAGTGAAGTGAGCACAGCCAAGAAAACAGTATATACAGTAATTACTTGTGGGGAAAGAATGACCAGAAACCAAAAAATCAAATATGAATGTAACAAAATTACAGAGATAAAGCATTATTTAAATGAAGACAGATATATAAGGGAACACTGATAACTCACCCTTTTGTGGAAGTAGGAGGTCTACAGATGTTTGGGGATTTTTTCAATGGATCTATCCATTGTGTTGGTTTTTTTTTTTTAAAAAATGCTTTTTGTTGGGGCAGCTAGGTGGCACAGTGAATAGAATACTGGTCCTGGAGTCAGGAGGACCTGAGTTCAAATCTGGCCTAAGACACTTAACACTTACTAGCCATGTGCCCTTGGGCGAGTCATTTAACCCCAATTGCCTTGCCTTCCGCTCTCCAAAAAGCAAAAACAAAAAAAATGCTTTTTGTTCTATAGCAGGCCTGAACAACATATGACCTGTGGTCCACTTGCGGTCTGTCAAAGGATTTTGGGTGGCCCATGAAAAATGTAGGGTTGCCACAGTGCACTCTCCTGTTTGTCACATGACCAACCATCATCAATCTGTCTCTAGTATAACCTATCTGCATCCCAAAGAAGTTTATATCTTGTGGAGACCTGTTCTATAGGATGATTTTCTGGAGGGAGGAGAAGTGATACCAGGGATAACCATGATGATGAAAGAGACCAGAAGACATCAACAAAACCTTTTTTTTTTTTTAAGTGATGACTTTTTCCATTTTAGGCATTTTCCCAGATCTTTAGAGGAAGAAATTAGTGGTGGGAGTGGGAAGACATTTCCACAAGTAGGGCACATAATAAGCAATGAAATGGAAGCTAGAAAGCATGGGACATGTACAAGATTATTGATATGTTTGGTTGGAACATAGACTATAAGATAGGAAAGATAGAAAATCTTGAATACGAAAATAAGAGGTTCAGGTTTCCTTTGGTGGGCAGTCGACATTGAAGAGATTTCATGAAAAATCACAAAATCTCAGAGTTGAAACTGATCTAAAAAGGATCAGCTTGGTCAAACAGTACCTAAACAAGAATCCTTTCCACAAAACAAACTCTAGTTGTCTTCCAGTTTTCTTTGAAGACCTTTAGGAAGGGGGTAACCTACTACCACCATAGCGACCCATTCAACTTTTTGATGGCTCTTCTTGCTAGAAAGTTTTTCTTTAAAAAACAAGGGACTGACTACTGAGCCCAATCCTTATGAAGAGATGCAAAGTGCCCCATGTGGAAAAGGATAGAGAACCTACTTTGGGAAGAGTTGAGAAGACATGTAAATAAGCTGCCTTGGAAAGATTTTGGAGCATGCCTAGACATTCTGTGACTGATTCTAGTTTGTTGGGCTTGCATTCAAAAGATACTAGATGATGAAAATTTTGACCTTTCTTGTTTTTCCTCCTCTTTGTGTGACTTCTTCCTGAGTGAAAGCATCCCATGATAGACAATGCTATAAAGAGAAAGGCCTTGGACCTTTTCCCTCCACAGCTGATATGCTATTATAGGCCTTGGTTCTTAGCCTTGGGATTTGTTCTTTCATTGTAGGGGAAGGAAATTGGAACCTACAATATTCCACACAAGGTCTCTGAGTTGAGTCCATGCCAGATTTTTGCAGCTAGTTTAGCACCAGGAATGCATTGGGGTTAGTATTAGAGGTACACATTACTATAAATTGGAAATGCTAGATTTTTAGAACCTTTCCAAGATTTGATTTCTTTCTAGGAAGACTTCATTCATTTATTCCCTCACACTGCATTTATGTGAGAGTCTTCTTCCTCACACATTCCTGCCTTTCCTCTCTCCACTCACTACCCTTTCTTCACCAAATTTAAAGAGGTGGCTGGTTGTCAGCAGCAACAAGCTAAAGAGTAGAAACAAAAGGTGACTCTTTTGTTCCTTTGGGAGACTACATCAGCATGGCAACTCAGCACGACATTCCCAGGTGAATACCCAAAAATAACTTTCCTTAAAAAAAAAGAAATAAAAACACTTTACAATAGCCATTAACTAGTGTCTGCTAGTCTAAAGAAAACTGCTCTTGTCACCTAGGGCCTGAGGGCCAGCAGAGTAAATTGCCAACTATTATCACTGCCCTTTGAAATGCTAATTACCTCTTCCTCCAAAGTTTACTTACCAGCCTGTACACTTTTATTTTCAAACTTCCAAGTTTCTATTTGAAATAAAAATTTGTTTCACCATGAAATTCGGAAGGATTTTTTTTTTTTGCAAACTTCTGAAGCCTTGCCTAAGGATTTAGGATTAACCTTTTGAATATAAAGCAACTTCTGAGTGACAGCTTTGTAAACTGACAAAGGTACATCTATAGGCTTATAAATTATCATAGGATACTATTTGCTGTTGTTGTTTTTAAGGGAGAATGGCTTTCTCATCCAATACTGTGACAGTGGAGCTTCTGGAATTCTGCAATTGGAATCAGGAAGACCTCTGAATACAGTCTCAGATATTAGCTATGTCTGACCCTGGGCAATTCCTTAAACTCTCTGAGACTTCGTTTACTTATTTGTAAAACAGGGATAATGATAACATCTATTTCAGGTGTTTGTGAGGATCAATAAGATAAGATACATGAAATATTTTCACAAACTTTAAGGTGCCTTACAAAATTGAACAATTTTGCTTTTTGGAATCTCTTTCCCCCAAATATAAACTCTGTTGGGGAGTCTTAGTGATTTATTTCTCTTATTTATACACACAAACACACACATATGCCTATAGGTGTATGTGTATTATGTATGTATCTCTTTCTAGATACATATTATATATAAATATATACACATATGTGTGTACACGCACATACCGAGGAGTAACTGCAAAAAAATTGAGAAGTTGGAGAAGGGGAAACCCTTTAGATTTTTAGATTTAGAAAAGGAATTCAATCATTTAGCTATTATACACACCCATCAGCTCCTCTTTTCAAGCCTTTTAGAAGTTCTTTTGTTTTTAATTTTTAAAATTTTTTCCCCAATGAACAATTTTCTTTCCTTTCCATCCCCCCCTTAATTGAACAACAAAAAGTGAAATAGAAGACTCATGTAACCAATACACATAGTCAAGCAAAACAAATTCCTTTATTGGCCTTGTGCAAAAATGTATTTCTCCTTTTTGCCTTTCAAGTGCAATACCTGTCAGGAGTTGGGTAGAATGTTTCATCTTTGGTCCTCTAGAATCTTTTTTTTTAATTGCATTTATCAAAAGCCTTTCTAAATCATTTATTTTTGTTATTGTCATTGTACAAATTCATCTACTTAACTTTGCATCAATTCATAAAGGTCTTCTCAGTTTCCTCAGAAACCGTACATTTCATCATTCTTTATGGCATAATAATATACCATTATGTAATAAATGTATTTCCATTTTACATTTTTATACCATAATTGTTTAGCCACTTTCCAATAGATGGATACTCTTAGTTTAATTTTTTTCTACTACAAAAAGAGCTGCAATATTTTTGTACATGTGGATCTTTTTCCTTTTTCTTTGATCTTTTTAAGTATATGCCTAGTAGTGGCATTGTTGGTCAAAGTGTAGTGTATATGCACAGTTTAGTGACTTCTGGGGCAAGGTTCCAAATTGCCTTGCAGAATGGTTAAATCAATTCATAGTTCCATAAAATGGACCAATTTTCCCTCTAACTTCTCTAACACTTGTCATTTTTTTTTTCTTTTCTGAACTTTGTCAACCAAGAGGTCCTTCTTTGAAGGGTCTAACATTTCTGGAGGTCACGGAATTCCCTTCCCCAAAGGGAAAATTCTTGTAGTATGTATGGCTCAAGTATGTAGGGCTCATCTTCAATGAAGCAATTCAATTAAATGAACATTTATTAAGCGCCTATATGCAAAGCACTGTGATAGGTCTGAGAGAGTATATACATTGTGCAAAAAGATCAGTAAGATATGGTGTCTATCTTCCAGGATATTATAGTCTAGAAGTACACAAATAACTATAATACAAAATAGGATATAATTAACACATGAGACATAAAGAAGTTCTATAATTAATCCAGCTAGTTAGAGATAAGAGTGGTGGCTAGGGAAGGCTTCCTTAAGCAGCAACAGAGATACCTATACTGGGCCTACATTTATTTTTATGAATTAATTTTTAAAAATTAAATTATATATTTTTTCAATCAGCAAAAATCCATCTTTTCTCTTCCCCTACCCAATTGAAAAAAGAAAGAAAAACAAAACCCTTGAATTTCTTGACTTCTTTTAACTCCCAACCAAAATCCTACCTTCTACAGGAAGTTTCCCCCAATTCCTCTTCATTCTAGTGCTCCCCCTCTTTTAATAATTTCCTTTTTATCATGTATACAAATCGCTTTGTATATATTTTTTGTATGTTGTTGTTTCTCTCGTCAAAGTGTAAGCTCCTTGAGGGAAGGGGCTTTTTTTGGTCTCTTTTTGTATCCCCAGTTGCTTAGAACAGTTCCTGGCACATAGGATACATACATTCCTTTAAAAATGTTGATTGAAATATGTATAGTCAAGCCAAACAAATTGTCACACTGGCCATGTCTCCCCTACTATCCCAGCCACCCCCCTCCCTCACTCTGCACTCTGAGTCCCTCAGCTATCAATAAGTGGGGCAAGTAAGTTTCATTATTAGTGCTCTTGAGTCATAGTTGATACTGATTAGAATTCCTAAGTCTTTCAAAATTTTAAAATAGTATAGTCTATTCATTGTTCTCTTACTTCTACTTAATTCATTCTGCATCAGTCCTTAAAAATCTTACCAGTCTTCTCTGAAACCATCCCCTTCATCATTTCTCACAGCACAATTCTATTATCCATATAGACTGTAACTTGTTCAGCCATGTCCCGGTTAATCAACATCCCTTCAGTTTCTTTGCCACCTCAAAAAGAGTTATATTTTTTTATATCTTTAGAGTTTGTTTCGCTTAGGAACAATCTTTCCCTTAATGAGTCCTCCCTCCAATTTTCCCTTTCCTTCTTACTGGATCACTGGAATGTATTTTTGTGCCTGACTCCATGTATATATTCTTCCCTCCTTTGAATAGATTGTTCAGCTCAGAATGAGGCTCAAGTGTCAGTTTCTCTCTCTATCCTTTCCTTCTTTGTATAGACTTCTACTTGTGCACCCTATCTCACACCTTGTGAGATAATTTTCTCCAACCTTGTTCTCCCTTTTTTCCCATAAGAGTATTTCTCTTCCCTCCTTTTCCATTCTTCTTTTTAAGAACATCAGGATAAAATAGAACTGCTCACAAGCCTTCTGTTTAATTAGACTCCTTTTATGATCCTTGATGATGATCTGATTCAGAGGAGACATATGCATTATCTCCGCACATTAGAATGTAAGCAGTTGATCCTTCTTTAGTGCCTTCTAATTATCTGTTCATATTTATCTTTTAATGTTTCTCTTGACTCCTGGGTATGCACTTGAAAATTACTATGCAGCTCTGGTCTTTTCATGGGAGGCAGAGAGGTGGTAGAGTAGAGAAGAGTTCTGGGCCTACAGACAGGAAGAACTGAGTTTGGATATGACTTCAGATACTTACTAGCTATGTGACTGTGGGCAAAATTACTTAACCTCCATTTGCCTCCCTTTCCTCAAGTGTAAAATAAATGACAGCAGCAACCTTGTAGGCTTGTAAGGATCAAATGAAATAATAGTTGTGAAATAATAGGCTTGGCACGTAGTAGGTGCTTATTTCCTTTCTGGTTCCCCCTTACTCTTAGGAATGCCTTTAATTTCATCAAAGGGCCGTGTTTTTCCTGTAGTTTCATCCTCACTTTTGCTGGGTGAGTTATTTGTGGTTATACGTCTATACCCCTTGATTTCTGGGATGACGTTCTAAACTCTCCTCTACTTTTTGGCTGTTAATTCTTGTATAATCATGACTGTGATTCCTCAGTACTTAAATTCTTTCTGACTGCTTGCAATATTTTTTCTTTGACCCAGAAGCTCTGGATTTTGGCTATAATGCTTCATGGAATTTTCATTTGGGGATTTCTTTTAGGTAGTGACAGGGAGATTCTTTCTATTTTTACATTTCTCTCTAGGTCTAAGAGATCTGGGCACTTTTCCTTTATGATTTCTTGAAATATATGTATGATTATTATTTTTTTTTTTGCTTTTTTTGGGGGGGGGAGGAGGGCAGTTGGGGTTGTGACTTGCCCAAGGTCACATGGCTAGTTTTGTGTTAAATGTCTGAGGTCACACTTGAACTCAGGTCTTCCTGATTCCAGGGCTGGTGCTCTATTCACTGTACCACCTAACCACCTCCCCCGCCCCCTTTTTTTTTTTGGTCATAGCCTTCAGATAGTCCAGTGGTTCTTGAATTATCTTTCCTTGATCTGTTTTTCAGAGCAGTTGTTTTTGCTATGAGAAACCTTTGACATATTTTCTTCTATATTCTTCAGTCTTTTGACTTTGTTTTTAATATCTTTTATCTCATGGAATTGTTAGCTTCTGTTTGGTCCATTCTAATTTTCAGGGAGCTTTTTGCTTGGGTAAGCTTTTGTATCACTTGGGCCAAGCTGTTAATTTCCTTTGCACTTGTTTCTTCTATAGCTCTCATTTCTTTTCTAATTTTATCCTCTAGCATATATATATATATATATATATATATATATATATATCTCCTCATCTCTTAAAAAAGCCCAGTTCTTGATTAATTTCTTCCAGGAATTTTAGTTTAATTTATACCCAAGTTGTGTTTTTCTTAGAGATTGTGCTAACAGATGTTTTGGGATCATTCCCTTCTTCTGGGTTTATATCTTGAGTATCTGTTATCTTAATAGCTTTTTATGGAGAAATGCTTAAAAAAAATTTTTTTTTGTTCACTTTTTCTTTCAGTCTACTTCCTATCTTTGGACTTTATATTAGAACCAGACTGACTCTATGTACTTCTGGAGGGAATATCTGGGCTGGTCTTACTGTTGCTTTCTTGGGAATATTGAATGTTATATTATTCCAGAATCTCAGGAACAGTTCAGGTTGAAACCTGTAAATGTTCGTTGCTCCCAAAACAGTCTGATCCAGGGCAAAGTCTGATCACTATATGGTGAGCTCAGAAAGTTCCTGACCTGAGTTCGATTCTTAACAACACACCTTTGGGCTTGTCCTATATTTAGTTTCAGTAGAATGCTGCTGGACTCAGCCACTATCATCAGCCAGGTAGAAATTTCTGCTGGTTGAAATTAAGAGAACTCCAGGCTTCCTTTTAGTCTGAGATTGCTTCCCTAGTTATTCTATGGCAAACTTCATGCTGAAGAGGAGACCTTCCATTCTCTTAGGACCAAGATAGACAGCTTCTGTTTGCTTCTGAACTTGTACATCTCAGTATAAACCTATGGCCTAAAATTGTTCTTCACTCTGAAATGCGACTCATCTGCAGGTTCTCTCTTCAGTCTGCTCAGGATCTGTGATCCAGAACTAGATACTAAGTGAAAGGACTGTCAGTTGGCACCTGTTTCCTGACTATGCATAAATTTAGGTTCCTCTTGTCTTGGTGCACAGCCTCTCCCTGAACTGGAGTGATCTGTTTGGGGTTTCCCTGGTCATACCTCATCCCTAGTATCTTCAAATCTACAGATCCTTCTGTCTTCTTATGAATACCTGGTCTGGAAAAATGATTGTGATTTTTTTTTTTAACAGGATTTAGTTTGGTGTATTTTCTAGATCTGTTGAGAGGAGAGCTCATTGCACTTCTCCCAGTTATTCTGCCATTTTGGCTTTGCCCTGTCTTTTAAGATATCTACAGAAAATGAGGGTAATTAGACTAGTTCAGAAGGTAGTATAGTTATAAAAATATTAAAAGTTTACATCAGGAAATAGGATATACTTAAAAGATCTTCAATATGTCTAGCCTCAGCCTAGACATGCCACTTTTTTAGGGTACGAAATACTCTCCATCATAGCACATGTGTACAAGTGTCAAAATCAATTTAAGCCAAGGACACATCATGAACACTGAATATGTTTTCGTAAAGGAAAGGATAGAATTACAGGCAAAAAGGATAAGAGATGGGGAAAAATTGAATATTAGGAGGAACATTTATTTGATGAAGTTGGTGAGATGGGAAAACTTTGTGAAGCAAATAAAAAGCAAGGCAGAGGAGTCTGGAAACCGCCAGGAAAGCCATGGTGGAATATTTTTTTCAATTTTTTTTTTTAAATAACAGTTATGGATGCCAAAAAAATCTGCTGAAAGGATATATATGAGGTGCTTAGTCACTTCAGGAAGTAAGCACCAAGCACAGCACAATCAATGGGGCTTACTGGAAATTAACTTGAGCTAGGATTTTGACTAGGTTTTAATTGTCTCTGCTTCTATTTCTCTGTATGTCATAGGGCAATTTCCTTATCTCTTTAGTGTCAATAGAACTTATACAACATAGTAGAAAGATCAGGATTTGGATTTAGGGAGCCTGGATTCTACTACTTTACTACCTGTGTGAATCTTGAATCTCAGTTTCCTCATCTGAAAAAATGAGCTTGGAATATTCCCTAAAGTCCCTTCCAGTTCTAAATACTATGATCCTCTGACCTTACCTCACAGGATTGTTTTGAGAAAAATTGTAGTATGGTCTGCAGATATGTTAATAAGAAAACACATGTCAGATGGAAGAAAAAATAGAGTGTGAAAATGTATGAGGAAATGATCTTGTTTGATTTCTGAGGTTGAGTATGCTAGTAAATGTTTAACAGCTGGTTGGTAGTGGGGCAGGGAGGGGAACAGACAGGTATTCATGATACATTTTTAAGTTTAATGTGCATTGTTAACATTTTCTTAATGTAGAAAATATCTTTAAGTTTAGACAATCAATAAAACATAAGTCAAGCCTTGATTTGTTGAATTTGCCTGATTTCTAAAAATGTTCATGTTGAAAATTTAACAATCAACTTCAGCACACCCATGATTGAGAACATCTTTATACTGGTGTATACTCAACAGTTTTGTCATTTTTACCTATTGTAGTCTGGATCCATTGCTGAGGAAGTGTGGTAGTGGTATCAAAAACCTCGGCCAAGGATACAGAATGTTAAGGAGGCTGTTGAAACTTTACTTGAGGACAAAATGTTCAGTCTCTTGGCTCGTGTATCATCACATTGGTTCTGGTCATAGTAGTGAACTAAGAAAGCCCACCTGGGAGCACAGATTCCAAGCTAGAAAGCAAGTTTGTTGGAGAAAAGCAGTCTGAGCAGTCACAAGGCTCCTAGAGGACTGGCCCCTGTGGTCCATAGTCTGCATAAGGGTAAGCGGAAGAGGTGATGACTGAAAAGGACCTAAAGACAATGTACTGCAAGCTTCTTCATTTTATAGGTGAAGAAGTTGTCAGGGAGGTTGTTAGTTGGGCAAAGTCACATAGCAAGGAAGTAATACTGTGGAAATAAGAGCCCATGTCTGAACCCCACTCTCCTGCTTCCTATGCTGATACTAAAGACCTAAGTAGCTGCTTTGAGCCAATGAGAAGTATCTGCTTCTGGGACCAGCCAGAAGAGAGGGGCAGGGCAAGGGAAGAGTATGTACATGTGGGAGCTTCCTAGGGACTAGAGTGTAGAGACCTCTAGATGAAAGAAGTGGCATGAAACCAACAATACAAGTGGAGGCAAGGGAAAAAGGCATCATAGGCCACAGCAAGGGTCAAAGGTGAAGTATCCTGAGCACAACCAAACTGAATTAGCTGTTTGATAGGACCTACCTAAAGCCTAAAAAACCACCAATACTAAAGGCTGGAAAAGTAGATCTAAATGGGTTTAAACGCAGCAGTCTGCTCCTCCCCCCCTTACCCTCCAAAAAATCTATTGAAATGGTACTGCTAGAGCTGTTAGTGGCAAGATTGGGTAGGAGCTGATGTGGACTTACAGTTGGTTTCCTTGATGAGGATCAGGTTTTGGCTATGTGAACCTGTATAACTTGTGTCAATATTGTTTTCCCTGTAATATTTATCTTTAACACACCAAAGATGAAGTTGTACTCTTTTTAAGGTCTGCAGGGGAAGTCAGGGGAGAAGGAAGAAACCTTTAGCCTCTTCATAGGTTCTGGGAATAGCCGAAAGCGGTAGCGGTGAAAACCAGCAGGTGGAGCTAGCCAGCTGGGTATTGGACTGGCTGGCACCAGAGCAGTGTGTGAGGTGGGGCAGCTAATAGAACACATTAACAAAACCATGCCAAGTCATAAAAATGGGAGGTAAAGTAAAATTGATACTATCACAAGATTTAAAAGTCTAAAATGGATCATGTTGAACCTCCTAACCAGTCAGAAGTAAAGACAATTTAAAACAAAGAATCTGATATAAGAAAACAAAGAAAGGAGGGAGAAGGGTGGATGTGTTGGGAACTTGGAAGGAATAATTAAGAATAATTAAGTAAATCTACTCAAGCGATTTCTGGTGCTAATTTTCTGTTATGTACATGGTTTCCACTGTCAGTTAACAAGCGTTTATTAGGAACTCCTATGAGCCAGGATAGGTGTAGGGGATAGAATGGTAGGCTTAGAGGGAAGACCAGAGTTTGAATATTGTCCTAGATGTTACCATGTGACTCTGAATAACTCATTTAACCTTCTGGGATCATTTCATCATCTGTAAAATGAGAGGATTGGACTCCATGGCCTCAAAAGTCCTTTCTAACCCTAAATCTAGGATTGTTTTGAATGAATGAAAAAGGATTTAGTACAGTGTGCCGAGGATATAAATAGTCCCTCTTTTCAAGGAGCTCACATTTTAATAGGGGAAGACAACATATATATAGGTTTCAGCTGTAAGTCAAATGGAAAGACCCAATGGTCCTTAGAATGCAGTGGCAAAGCAGATAACAATGCATCTTCTTTAATGCCTTTTCCAATGATGAAATCATACCTACTTATTTTATTTTGACATTTTGGCAGTTCCAAAGAATTCAGTGCTGAAAACTCTCTTTGGAGGTTTTTTATTCACTGTGGTAGCTGAAGTGAGGAACTAAGCAACCATAAAAGTTGCGATGTTCTATTTCCATAGGGGTTGTATCTTGAGATGGTAGAAGAAAGGACTGGAAGCAGGACTAGTGACCTGAGGGAATAGCCATTCATGGGACTTTTAGGCTTGTCTATGTATCATTGGCATTCATCTGTTGTTGGTGAAGGTAGGTTTTTCTTTACAAGAATTGCTCCCCTTAATGATTGGGTGAGGCTGGAAGCAGGGTTGGCAGTTTGTTTTGGGATACTTTTTGTGGAGTTCTTGGGTACAAGATTCTAGCTGTTTTCATGGGCCTCTGAGAGGAGATGGTGGTAGTAGCTTGGTTTACACATGCCACCCATATCTCTGTCTTTCTCTTGGGATCCCTTGCTACTTTGAAACATCACAACACTCTGCTATCCCATTTCTGTATTTCTATGGAACACATTTAGGAACTTAAGGAGCAGCTACTGTTATTGTAACATAAGTTACAGTATGATCAGCACAGTTTTTTTTTTACTTTAATACTTTTTGTGATTTTAAGAAGTCAGGAGATGACAACTGGAAGTTAATTTTTAACTCCAGGTAGATCATCTTTATATCAGACATCTCTAAGAGTCTGATATAATAGCAAAAGCACTGATCAATGAATGGATAAGCAGTCTAAAGACACGAACAAGCAATTCTCAAAAGAATCGCAAACTTAACCATATAGAAGACTGCTCAAAATCACTAATGAAAAAATGCAAATCAAAATAGCTCTAAAGTTTTGCCTCATGTCCAGCAAATTAACAAAGATGAAAAAAGACAGGAATGGCCAATGTTGCAAAATTTGTGGAAATTTTAGGGTTACTAAAAGACTGCTGGGATTGTGAACTGGTAGATCCATTCTGAAAAGCAATTTGAATTTTGCTAATAAAAAGACTAAAAAGTCTGCTTTTGATCAAGAGATTATGGTGATAGGCACATAAGGAAGTAAAAGATAAAAAAAGATCTTTATAGACACTGAAATATTTATAGTGGTGCTTTCTATAGTAGCAAAGTACTGGAAATAGATACCCATCAACTGGGTAATGGCTTAACAAACTATGGCATGTGAATATTAGGTACTATACATTGGAAGAAAAATAGGAGTAACACAGGAAGGCATGAAGAAACACATGAACTGATACAAAATGCAGTAATCAGAATCAGGAAAAATATATACACAATGACTATAATGTTGAATCAAGAACAACAACAAGAATCAAAACTGTACACCGTGTCATTAGAATGGCCAACCTTGGTCCTAGAGATGAGAATGCATTTCTCCTCCTTCTTTGCTGAACTGAAAGACTATGCATGTGAAACATCTGATTGATCATATATGCAGATTGCACTTGACTGACATATTGGTTAGTTTTCCCTAATAGCTCTTGGTGCCCTCTTCCCCATCCATGTATTCATTATTCTTCATTATAAGTGATTCTCTCTGGATGGAGAAAGTGGGAGGAATATAGAGGCGAATGAAGGTGGTATAAAACCAAAAAGATGGCACACTCAAAAAAATTTTTTTAAATGGGGGCACTACTACCACTATGGTGAGGCCTGTGGCCAGAGATGGAGGTTGTCATGGCTGAAGCAGATCTGACTCTCTTCCCTGGCAGCCTTGACAAGTGTTGGAGGTGATCCTCTTCAAACTTATCTACCAAGTAGGTCCTGTGATGAAAGTAAAATTCCAAAGGGACAAAGATGGTAGACCAAATCAGTTTAAATTTATTAATTTCAAACATAAAGAATCTGTCCCTTATGGAATAAATCTACTTAAGGCAGTGGTTCTTAATTTGGGGTCCATGAGCCTGGATGGGAAAAAATACATTCCTATTATCACTAATCTCTAATTAAAATTTAGTATTTCTTTTAATGATTATTATTTTTTAAAGGGTCCTTTGCTTTCACCTGATTGTCAAAGGGGTCCATGATACTAAAAAAATAAATCAAGAATCTCTGACACAAGGGACCTTCTGAGAAGGTCCATCAAAGTAGTAATATCTCACAGAAAGTCAGATTATTTGCATTCACAAAACAGTTTCTTCAGAATATCAGTCTACTTGCAACCTTTAACAGGTATGAAAGGAATATGGATAATGTGGCATCTGGATATAATTTTTCATATGTGATATGGAAATTTCTCATATTCAGATAATTTTCAAAAACAAGCCTTGATGAAAAATGCTCTGTAGAGAGGTAGTAGAAGGGATCATTCATATATATATGTATATATGTATATATGTATATATATGTATATATATGTATGTATATATGTATATATATGTGTATATATGTATGTATATATATACGTATATACACACACATACACATACATCTCATTAGGTTGTAAAACAGTATAACCAATTGCTTTAACTAAACTTCAAGCTCTCAATAGTACCAGTGTCACTAAAATAAAACAAAACAAAACAAAACATAAAACTTCCAACTCTATCAGAGAGACATTATAGATGGGAAACAGTGATAGGAAGATGGAACAACCATTATTATAAAGGTTTTTGTTTCTGATAAGGTTAGATCCTTGATACTGTCATAACGGAAGAGACAGCAGTAGAAAGGGAAAATGGTGCCCATCTTAACATTAATATGTATTAAAATGAACTTTAAAATAAAGATGGGTTAGTTAGGCCCTCTGGCTAAATGATTTATTTGAAAAAAAAACTTATTTGAAAAAGCAGTCTTGTGATGGGCTAGATTTTATTAATTTTTTTCATTTATGGAAATAAAAATGTTAACAGGTACATTAATTACATTGTCTTTTAGCTCAGGATTTTATGAAAGGTTTTTTGCTTTGTTTTTGGCAAAATAAAGTGCCGGAACGTCCATCTTTTTTAATAAAGGGATGAATTACGATGTTCACATAAGAAAGCTATACTTTCTTGTAGTGTGATGTAATCAGTTGTGTATCTCTGTGGTAGAATACACAAAAAACTGGTGGTCCAAAGTGAGTGTTGGCATTTTGTAATTAAACTGACAAATACCACCCTCCAATAGGTCATTGACAGTAGTATTCAAGTTGTCTGAATGGCTGAACAGAGGGTAGCCCTAGTGATAGGAGAGACTGGTCCCGAGAATGTATAAAGCATAATGAGCATCACTGTTAAATTTGTAGATGTCACATGGCTGAGTGATAACACAATAGATAGCAGAATTGGAATTCCAAAGATTTCAACACTCAACATTGGGCTGAGGTTAGCAAGATTACATCTATTTCTATTAAATTTTGACTGTTACACTTTGGTTAAAAAAAAACACACCTTCATAAGATGGTGAAGATGCAATTAGCATTATGTATGAAAAAAGAAGTGGGTATTTTACTGAACTACAGACTCAAAATGAAGTCAACAGTGTCATGGAGGCCAAAACAGTGAATGTTATCTTGGGCTGCACTGAAAGGCATATCTTCTAGGAATAAGGAAGCTGATAGCTGCATTATATTATACTCTACCCTGGTCATATCATATCTGGAGTATTGTGATTGTTAAGCTAGAGAAGAAATAGGGGAACCAGAAAAGTGAAGAACCTCAAAGTCATGCTCTATGAGCAGAATATGGAGAAAAATAAGCTTAGAGGGGGTATTAGTTTTCTCTCTCTCTCTCTCTCTCTCTCTCTCTCTCTCTCTCTCTCTCGTACATACACACACACACACACACACACACACACAACTTTTATGTGCTTAGATTTGTTCTGTTTGGTTTCAGAGGGCACAGACATATTGGATGGGAATTTCAAAGAGGCAAATTTAAGCTTGATGAAAAGAATTAAAGCTTTTTAAAAACAGAATGTGCATTCTTGAGAGGTGGTGGATTTCCCTTTACTGGAGGTCTTCATGCAAAGGCTGAATAACTAGTTTTCAGGTCCATTATTGTGGGAATATTTTTATATAGTTTTCTTTTAGATGGCCATGGATGTTCATTACAGTTCTTATGTTCTGTTAAGTATATATCCTGGTTAAAATATTCTATACCCCAATTAAGCACCAATTAAACTGGAAATCCTGAAAGGAGAGATTAATAAAATTGAAAGTAAGAAAACCATTGGAGAAATAAATAAGACTAGGAGCTGGTTTTATATTTTAAAAAACCCAAGAATAACAAAATAAACCATTGGTCAATCAGATTCAGATAAAGAAAGAAGAAACTCAAATGACCAGTATCAAAAAGGAAAGTGAATTCACGACAAATGGAGGAGAAATTAAAGTAATTATTAGGAACAATTTTGCCCAACGATATGCTAATAAATTTGACAATTTAAGCAAAATTGATGATTATTTTAAAAAAATAAATTGCCAAGATTAACAGATGAGGAAATAGAATACTTAACCCCATTTTAGAAAAAGAAATTGAATAAACTATCAATGAACTCCCTAAGGAAAAAAAAAAATCCTACCTAGGGGTGGAGTCAAGATGACAGAGTAAAAGCAAGAACTTGCTTGAGTTCTTCCCCCCAAACCCCTCCAAGTACCTGTAAAAAATTACTCTAAACAAATGTTAGAGCTACAGCACCCACAAAATGATAGAGTAAAACACATCTCCAGCTGAAGACAGTCTGGCAGGCCAACAGGAAGGGTCTATTGCACCAGGCTGAGAATGGAACACAGTCCCATATAGGCTGGGCCAGCATAGACTGTTCTGGAACAGGCCTCAGGGGACTGAATTACTGGCAACTGTGGCAGTTTCCAGACTTCTCAACAAACAAAGCCAAAGCCAAAGTAAAAGGTCAGTAGTGAAACTCTGTTGGCCGTGGGTGAGAGAAGAGTGAGGTCCCCAGCTCCCGGGGTGCTGGAGGTGGTGGCAGCAACAGCAGCAGCAGCAGTGACTGATTCTGGAGTTCCAGGCCCACAGATGGTGGGGGGGATCAACTGGCTCATCAGAGGGCAGTTGCTCTTGCTTTGCCCTGCTTGGATCTGGGTTGCAGTCTTGAGTGGCAGTCCTCGGGTGAGAAGGAGCACTGACCTGGCAGAGCTTGTGGTGGTTGTGAAGAGGGAATCCTCCTCACAGTTCTGAGGCAGAAAAGAATGCCTGTGGTCACTTACAGATGAGAGAACAGATAGTGGGAAGAGTAAACACTTCTCCTTTGATCATATCACTTTAGAACAGTGGTTCTCAACCCATGGGTTGCCACCCCTTTGGGTCAAATGACGCTTTCACAGGGGTAACAGGGGTCACCTAAGACCATCAGAAAACACATATTTCCAATGGTCTTAGGAACCGAGACAGTGCTTCTCTATCTGTCTCCAGGCGAGTCCGCCCACATGCAGATATGCCCACATATGAGTATTAAAGGGTTGTGGCATTAGGAAGGTTGACAACCACTGCCTTAGAAGAACTGAAAATTCACAGGTACTTAGAAGTAGCTCTGACAGCAATTGCATAAAACCCCAGAAATTTAGGATGGAGCACTCTCTACTCTAGAATCAGAGTCCTACTTTGGAAAAGACCTCAAAAGTCAAGTAATTAGCTTGGAAAATGAGCAAACAGAGGAAAAAATCAGACTACAGAATTTTTCATTGGCAACAAAGAAGATCAAAACATAGAACCAGAAGACAACAAAGTCAAAACTCCTGCATCAAAAGCCTCCAAGAAAAATATGAATTGGTTGCAGGCCATGGAGGAACTCAAAAAGGATTTTGAAAATTAAATAAGAGAAGTAGAGGAAAAATTGGCAAGAGAAATGAGAGAGAGGCAAGAAAATCATGAAAAATGAATCAACAGCTTGCTAAAAGAGACCCAAATATACTGAAGAAAACAACCCCTTAAAAAATAGACCAACTCACATGGCAAAAGAAGTTCAAAAAGCCAATGAGGAGAAGAATGACTTAAAAAACAGAGTTGGGGCCTCTGGGGGAGGGGGTGGAGTCAAGATGGTGGCATAGAAGCAGGAAAAATCTGTGGCTCCCACCGTAACCACCTCAAATACCTATAAAATAGGATTCTAAGCGAATTTTAGAGCTCCAGAACCCACAAAGTGACAGAGAAATAAATCTCAGGCTGAAGGCAGTCTGGCAGGCAGACAGGAAGGATTCATCACAGCATGCTGGGAGCTGAGACCAGTCCTGCATGAACCCGTGGTTTTAGCCCCAGGGTGGCCCGACCAGCCCAGCTGGAGCATTCAGGAGAGTGGATCACTCACAGCTGTGGCAGTTTCCAGAATTATCAACCCATAAATGCCAAAGACAAAGTGAAAGGTCAGTGGAACTCAGCTGAATTTGGGGGGGATGGAGGAGCAGGTCCAGCCCTCTGCCCCCAGAGCTAGAAGCAGTGGAAGCAGTGGCCATGCAGCTGCCTCCACGTGGCTGCTTCAGAGCTCCCAGCTTGCAGATTGCAGGGGGGCCAAGTGACCATTCAGAGGCTAAGTGCTCTTGCCTTAACCTACCTGGATCAGGATTGTTGTTTTGGGTGGTAGGCCTGAGGTGCGTGACCAGTGAGCCAAAGCTGGTGGGGGCTATAGAGATGGCGGCCTTGTAATTGCTCTGGCAGCTGCAAAAACCCTAGTGATTTGGGATAAAGCTCTCCCCTCTGGAAGCAGAGTTCTACTGTGGTAAAGAGCTCAAAAGTCAAGTTAATTGACTGCAACATGAGCAGGCAAAGGAAGCAAAGCAAGCACAGAAATCCAACTTTAGATTCCTTTTTTGGGGACAAAAAGGATCAAAGCATGGAATGGGAGGAAGACAACATAGTCAAAACTCTCGCACCAAAAGCTTCCAAGAAAAATATGAATTGGTTACAGGTTATAGAGGAGCTTAAAAAGGATTTTGAAAATGAAATAAGAGGAGTGGAGGAAAAATTGGGAAGAGAAATGAGAATGATTCAAGAAAATCATGAAAAGAGAGTCAACAACCTGACTAAGAAAATAACACCTTAAAAAATAGACTAAATCAAATGGCAAAAGAGGCCCAAAAAGCCAATGAGGAGGAGAATGCCTTAAAAAGCTGAATTTGCCAGATGGAAAAAGAATCTCAAAACCTCACTGAAGAGAACGATTCCTTCAGAATTAGATTGGAGCAAATGGAAGCTAATGACTTTATGAAAAGTCAAGGTACAATCAAACAGATCCAAACAAATGAAAAAATAGAAGGCAATGTGAAATATCTCATT
>CM053590.1:143202906-143298023 GCA_028646515.1 Pseudochirops corinnae | reverse complement strand
TATATATACACACACATATACATATATATACATATACATATATATATACATAAATATATATATATGAATTATTATTTACAAGCAACTGGGAAATAAGATATACAGGCACTGGGGTGGAGAGATCCATCTTGCCCTACCAGAAAGTCTGAGGGGTGATGGGGGAGGATATAGGAGAGAGCAGATTGGGGGAGGGGGTATATAGTGGGATCACTGTTTTGGGGTGGCGAGTAGGAGAAAGATGGGGAGAAAATTTGTAACTCAAAATCTTGTGGAAATGAATGATGTAAACTAAAAATAAACAAAAGTTAATTTAAATTAAAAAAAAAAGCAGAATTAGACAAATAGAAAAGGAAGTCCAAAAGCTGACTGAAGAAAATCATTCCTTCAAAATTAGAATGGAGCAAATGGAAGCTAAAGACTTTATGAGAAATCAAGATATTATAAAACAGATCCAAAAGAATGAAAAAAATAGAAGACAATGTGAAATATCTCATCAGAAAAGGAAGTGACCTAGAAAATAGATCCAGGGGAGATAAATTTAAAAATTATTGGACCATCTGAAAACCATGATCAAAACAAGAGCCTAGCCATCATCTTTCAAGAAATTCTCAAGGAAAATTGTCCTGATATTCTAGAACCAGAAGGAAAAATAGAAATTGACAGAATCTACCCATTGCCTCTTGAAAAAGATCCCAAAAAGAAAACTCCTAGGAATGTTATAGCCAAATTTCAGAGTTCCTAGGTCAAGGAGAAAATATTACAAACAGTCGGGAAGAAACAATTTGAGTATTGTGGAAACACAATCAGGATAACACAAAATCTATCAGCTTCTGCATTGAGGCATCAAAGGGCTTGGAATATGATATTCCGGAGGTCAAAGGAGCTAAGATTAAAACCAAGAATCATCTACCCAGCAAAACTGAGTATAATACTTTAGGGGAAAATATGGATATTCAATGAAATAGAGGACTTTCAAGCATTCTTGATAAAAAGACCAGGACCAAACAGAAAATTTGACTTTCAAATACAAGAATCAAGAGAAGCATGAAAAGGCAAACAGAAAAAATAAATCATAAGGAACTTATTAAAGTTGAACTATTTACATTCTTACATGGAAATACAATAATTGTAACTCACAAGACTTTTCTCAGTATGAAGATAGTTGAAGGGAAAAAAAAATATATATATATATACACACACACACACACACATATATGTATGTATAGGAGCATGTATGTGTGTATAAATGTATATGTGTGTGTATATGTATACATAGACAGAGGGCACAGAATGAGTTGAATATGAAGGGAATATATCTAAAAAATAAAAATAAGAGGTGAGGGAGGAATATAATGGGAGGAGAAAGGGAGAGATAGAATAGGATAAATTATCTCATATATAAGAGGCAAGAGAAAATTGTTACAATGGAGGGGAAGAGCAGGAAAATGAAAGGGCATGGGTCAATATTACTCTCATTGAATTTGGCTTAAGGAGGGAATAACATACACACTCAGTTTGATATCTTACCCTACAGGAAAGTAGGGGGGAAGGGAATAAGAGGGAGGATGATAGAAGGGAGGGCAGATTTGGGGAGAGGGTAGTTAGAAGCAAACACTTTTGAAAAGAGACAAGGTCACAGGAGAAAATAGAATAAGTGGGGAGTGGGATAGGATGGTGGGAAATATAGTTAGTCTTTCACAATATAACTACTATGGAAACCTATATTGAATTGCTTGTTTTCCCAGTGGGGGTGAGTGAGGAGGGAAGAAGGGAAAGAATCTGGAAATCAAAGTTTTACAAACAAATGTTAAAAAAAATATTTTTTTTACATGCAACTGGAAAATAAGATATATCAGCACTGTGGTACAGAAATTCATCTTGTCCTACTAGAAAGTTGGGAGGGATAGGAGAGGATATAAGACAGAACAGATGGGGGGAAGGGGTATTCAGTAGGCTTACTATCTTGGAGTGGGGGTAGGGGAGAGATGGGGAGAAAATTTGTAACTCAAAATCTTGTGGAAATGAATGCTGAAAACTAAAAATTAATTAATTAATTTTAAAAAGAAAATATACTCTGCCCCCTAATAGGCTGAATGTAATCACCTGGACACCATGGTGGGAGGAGTTTGCTGAAGGGTGGAGGAAACTGGGGGTCAGAGTAGCTAGACATGGTTGGGAGGAGAGGACGCATCTGAGGGAGACAGGTTTGTGAGTAAAAGTGGTGTTTGACACCTGCTGTTGACAGCTAGGCTTGTGTTGGTTTGTGGGAAGGCTAAAAAATGCTGTGACTCTCTGTGCTGCTTATTAACTTCTTTTCTACTATGAAGGAATTGGCTTACTGGTTTTGGGATTTGTTTTTTTTTCTAGTATCTGAATAAATGTTTTGCTTTTGTCTTATATATGTTATATTTTGAGATCTAGCACTATCCAGGCACATTTATAGTGACCGTTAGTGCTGCAAATATTGTATTGGCACTATATTTGGCAGCAAGGATAGACTCACAAGGTATCAGATGTCTATTTGGAGGCAGAAGGATGGGAGGATTTACCTTATTCCTCCCCAGCAAAAGAATAGTCTAAAAGTGCAGGGCTCTGTGAAAACTAGGAACTGAGGTTACAGAAATTAGAGATTTAGAAACATGTTTTCAAAGAATACAAATAAAACCAGGTAGAGACCTGGAGGCAGTGTGTAGAAGGGGCTGAGTTTTATTATCAGGTTATCATATTATGTGTAAAAGCAGAGACAAGCTGTTACAAGAGAAAACTCAAATGGAGAGAGAGCTGGCTGTGTTGTAGTGTTCAGGCTCTCCTTTAGAAGAGCAAGCTGGGGGATCTCAGGTGGTAGAAGAGAGGGCTGTTGTGAATTAGGCTTAGAAAAAGAAGCAGAAAAATAAGAGGAAAGTTTATACATTTTTGGTAGAGCCTAGTTGCCATGATGATGACTTCCAGGAGAGTGCATGGGGAGCAAGCAATACAATGTTAAATGACGAAGCTTTTATGAGAGCAAAAGCTTGCGCCATACTGAAAAGAAAGCAGGAGAATCAGGGAGGCCAAACAGAGTTCAGGGAGATAATTGAGGATTTCACTCAGAAGGCAGTTACTGATGTATTAAGCAGATTCACCCAAAGGATGGGAAAATCACTGGTGTCTTGGATGGTGAGAATCAGTGATGAAGGGTTGGAGGAGTATGAGTAGATAGTGTGGACTGCTTGAAATTAATAGGTATTTGTCAGAATCTTGTTGTCTAGTAAGTTTTTAGAGATTTTCATATGGCAGGAGGTAATGATAGAACAAATCTGTTAGCTTTAGCTGCTGATGGATGCAATAGAATATATCCCACTGATTCTATGTGGCCTAGTGAGAGAGACCCTGGTATTTGCTTAGAGACTGCATGAGAAATTTGAAAGAAGTAATGAAAATTGTTATGGTTGGAGATGCAGATGCATATCATGATATCCCCTTAGTAGTTTCTCATAGAAATATCATAGTGAAGAGAGATCCTCCTGTTTATAAGCACCTACTTCTGACTCTACTAACTGATGAAATAGGGCACCCTCTTTCAGAGGTGCTGGATAATATTTCATAGCTAAGTGACTTGCGAGAATGAAAAAAAGATAAAATTCCTCAAGACTTAAGAGTAAATGGCCAGTGGATTCAAAGTCTGAATAGATTGACAAGAAAAGAACTGCTTTTTCCTCTATTGAGAACAGGGGCTGATTTTGGAAGAATTGATGGTATTCCAACAAATGAACTATATAAAATGTACTGAGAGAAGGGGCTTAATGTCAGATGGAATAGAGAAATAAGGGCTGCCCCTACAGATGCTCCTGAACCATTGTATTCAAGTTCATCACACATTCAGGGAGAATAGGAAATTGGCCAAGTCCTAGCTCAGATTAAAAAAGTGCACAGATGAGACTGCATACCCCATATCAATCTGACTATATATTGGAAAAATAGATCAAGTACTGTAACCAGGACATTGATAGATACTGGGGCAGAGGTCTCCCTTATTTATGGGAACCTCAATAATTTCAAACATGGAACTCCTACTACTATCACAGGACTGGGAGGGGCTGAAATATCAGACAAGTCAAACTAATGATGAAAATTGTACAATTACCTAAGAAAGAATATACTGTGGTTATTGTACCCATTCCTGAACACATCATTGGAATAGATATATTGAGAGGTATGATCCTGAATTTACCTGAAGATACCAATTTGCAGTAAAGAAGATAGGAGTTAATAGTTTTAGTGGGAAGGATAAAAAATGAACCCAATCACTTTACCTGAATCTTCTGAAGTAATTACTTTAAAGCAGTATCATGTGCCATATGGGCAAGAAGAAATTACTACTAATATAAAGGAATATGTTGAAGCAGGAGTGTTAGTCCCTACAACAATACAATGGAATATCTTGTCTGGCCAGTATGAATATCAGATGGGACATGGAGAATGACAAGGGTTTATAGACAATTGAATAAGGTGACTCCTCCCTTGTATGTTGCTCTTCCAGATACTGTCACCTTAATAGGAAGGATCCAGAAATATGATGGGACTTGGTATGTAGTTATTGATTTAGCTAATGCTTTCTTTACCATTCCAATAGACTCTAAACAATGGGGCCAATTTACTTTCACTTGGCAGGGCAGACAAAGTACTTTCACCTACTTGCCACAAGGATATCTTCATAGTCCCACTATTTGTCATAGGATTGTAGCTGAACATTTGAATAAATTAAAGCTACCTGGTGTACAGCTTACCCACTACATTGATGATATTGTGGTACAGGGAAAAAATGGAGAAGAGTTTGATACTTTTAATTGAGCATATGAAAAGGAAAGGGTGGGAAATTAACTCTGCAAAGATTCAAGCACCAGCTCAAAATGTAAACTTTTTGGGTACACAGTGAAATAAAGGACTCCAAGAGATTCTTTGCCAAGCCCAACAAAAGATTCAGGATTTTCCTATCCGTACCAATAGGAAAGGGGCACAAAAGTTGATATGATTATTTGGATATTGGTGATACCACATACTGCATCTGGGACAGATTTTGAAACCCTTATATAAATTTAGAAGAAATAATTTGATTGGGGACCTGAGCAGAGTAAAGCTTTTGAAGAAGCCAAGGCTGCTATACAATTGGCCCTAGATTTATGGTCTATGCAAAATGGCCCTGTGAAATTACAAGTGACTGTACAAGATGATTACGCAAACTGCAGTTTATGGCAAAAACAACAAAGCTGAAATGTGTCATTAAGATTTTGGTCTAGGAAACTTCCTTCATCTGGAGTTCAATATACACCTTTCAAAAAGCAATTGTTAGCTGCATATTGGGCTTTGGTAGAGAATGAACAACTGACTCTGGGCCATGAAGTACGATTAAGGCCTAGAATCCTGATTATGACCTATGTTGATCCCTATTCAGGTGTACTAATGGCTTGTCCTTATAAGAATGCAACCCAGAAAAACATCTATAAAACTCTAGATCTCATAAGTCTATATTATGGAACCCCAATGCAGATTCAAAGTGACAATGGGTCACATTTCAAAGGTAACAAAACGAAGAGATATTGTATATTAAGCAATATAGAATGGATATATCATATTCCAAATTATCCACAAGCATCTGGGTTAATTGAAAGAATGAATGGTTAATTGAAAGAACAGTTATAGAAGTTCTAATAATTTGTTTCAACATTGGAAAGATAATTTGTTCACTGCTTTAAGTAATTTGGATAATAGACCATTGGGAAGAAGTATACCTCTAGCCAGAATGATGACCCCCAAATCTGCAAATCAGAAAACAACGAACACATAAGATCCCAAATATTGAGTTTTGGACCATGAGGCAAGATATCCCAGAACCATATCCAGGAACACCTGATTCAGCAGGATATGATTTACATTGTTTAGAGGACTTTTGGTTGGATAGAAAAGAAATAAAAAACCTATCTACTGGCATATGTATGGGAATCCCTAAAAATAATTTTGGACAGATATTACCTAAATCAGGTTTAGCAGATCAAGGAATAATGTGTGATTATGAAGGAGAAATTATTGTGACATTCCAAAATTTAGGTGAAGAACCTATACAGTTTTGTAAAAATGATAGAATGGTCCAAGTAATTATTATTCCTTGTGAAACAATACCCCTTGTGAAAACTGATCCTCCTTCTGAAATAACTATCAGAAGAACTGAAGGGTTTGGTTCTACTAATAGAATAAAATTGGGAGCTAGCATGAGTAAAGCAGAAGACAGATGAAGTTCCAAAGGCTGTGGAGATTATATAACACATGGGAAAGACAATACCATGGCTGTTGTTTATTCAGGAGATGACTGCCAAATTGTATCCTTAACTCATATGTTCTACCATAAATGAGGCTATGATAATGAATTCATGGAATCCAGAGCCACAACTGACCCTATATTTGTCTTTTTGTCTGTTAAACTTGTGAGATTTGTTTCCTGCAGGATTAGTACTCTCCACCTGCAGATGCTTCATCACTTAAGCTGGAAGCCACCTCCTGTCCATGACTGTGATGTGCCACCCTTGGATCTGGTATTGACTGAATTCCAGAAGCCAGCTAAAGAAATGACTTTTCAAATGGGACCTCCTGGACCTGGTGTCGACCAAGCTCTGGATGCCAGCTAACGAACTGACCTCTTGAATGGGACCTCTTGGGTCAGGGACCCAATTTCAGCTGGAAATAGCTATGGAGAAGAGATCTTTGCCCCTTACCCCAAGATTTTGAGCCCCATTTGTTTGAGGGAGGAAAGATGGAGTGCTTGTGCCCAAGCCTTCACCCTAAGATATTGTTTTATGTACTTATTTTCTATTATCCCTTTTATATTGTCACAAAGTTCTGTTGATACCAGTTACCCCTAAACTCTCATTAATCTAGGTAATGTAAGGAACATGAAAGACCTTGAGGCCAAATGTAATGGTAATAGGAATTTGAAGATCTTCCCTACCCCTTAATAAGCCTAAGGGAATTTGAAGACCTTCCCTGCTCTAAAAATATACTCTGCCCCCTAATAGGCTGAATATAATCATATGGACCCCATGGTGGGAAATTTGCTGAAGGGTGGAGCACAGCCCACAGAAAGCTGGGAGTCAGAGCAGCTAGACATAATTGGGAGGAGAGGATGCATCAGAGGGAAAGTTAGGCTTGTGAGTAAAAGTTGGTGTTTGACACCTGCTGTGACCGCCAGGCTTGTGTTGGTTTGTCGGTGGCTAAAAGATGCTGTGGCTCTCTGTGCTGTTATGGCTTACTACTATGATGGAATTGGCTTACTGGTTTTGGTGTCTGAATGTTTTCCTTTTGTCTTCTATATGGAGAATCTGTTATATTTTGTGATCCAGCACTATGCAGGTATATTTGTAGTGACTGTTGGCAGTATGAATATTGCATTGGTGCTATACTCTCCTCTCCCTTTGTCCACATAGGGAATCATACCTTACCTGCAGGGGCTTTGCCCAAAGGAATATAAATTTGGATCACTGAAACCTTGCAAGATATCATGGGGTTTATGGCCTAGATTTCTTTTCTAAGGACCATGCCTTAAACCCAAATCACTCTGGCTCTCTAATTGTCCAACAATAGGTCCCAGCCCAAGCCTCATTTGATCATTGTTGGGGCTCCGATGACTCAGAATAAATGTAAATAGCAATTGTTTCTGTTTTGGACAGAAACCTTGAAGGTCTTCTACCAGATTTTTTTTAACGAGGTAAAAGAGGCCATCTTCTGCCTCATTTCTTATCTAGCCTTAATCACTGAATGGGCATTGCCTCAGTCAAAATGAGACCTATTTAAGACCTTAGTTTAAGGTTAAGGTCTCCCACTGCATCTGGGGCCATCTCTAGTTGTCCTGATCTGTTGTGCCACTGGACCCAGATGGCTGTGGAAAAGAAAGTGAGGCTGGTGACTTTGCACAGCACTTTCTCACTTAAATCCATTCACTTGCAAGTCATGGCATCACTTTTCTGATGTCAAGGTTGTCATAGAGAATGAAAAATAAACAACAAACAAAAGAAAAGCAGAAAACTAGGATTTTTTTTATAGCAAGTATCTGTGATAAAGGCCTCATTTCTTAAATTTAGAGAGAACTGAGTCAAATTTATAAGAATACAAGTTATTCCCCAATTGACAGTCAAAGGCTATGAACAGGCAGTTTTCAGATGAAGAAATCAAAACTATCTATAGTCAATGCCCTAAATCATTATTGATTAGAGAAATGCAAATTAAATTAACTCTGAGGTACTACCTCACACCTACCAGACTGGCTAATATGACATAAAAGGAAAATGATAGTGGAAGGAATGTGGGAAAATTGGGACACTAATGTACTGTTGCTGTTGTGAACTGATCCAACCATTCTGGATAGCAATTTGGAACTGTGACCAAAGTGCTACAAAACTGTTGCATACCCTTTGACCCAGCAATACCACTAGTAGGTCTGTATCCCAAAGAGATTAAAAGAAAGGAGGTGAGGGGGAAGAGGACCTGTTTTTACAAAAGTGTTTATAGCAACTTTTTGTGTTGCCAAAGAATTGGAAATTGAAGGTATGTTCATCAATTGGGGAATGGTTGAATAAGCTGAATTAAGCATATGAGTTATGCTGATAGTTTTCCTAATATTCAATCAGTTCTGCATTCCTAGTATAAATCCTCTTTCATAGTATATGATCCCTGTGACATATTGCTATAATTTCCTTGGTTGTATTTTATTTAATTTTAATTAATTAATTTATTTATTAATTTTATTTATTTTGCAATCAATACTCATTAGGGAAATTAGTCTATAGTTTTCTTTCCCTGTTTTAGCTCATCTTGGTTTAGGTATCAACACCATATTTGTGCTGTAAAAGGCATTTGGTAGGCCTCCTTTGCCTATTTTTTCCAAGCATTTTATATAGTATTGGAATTGTTACTTAAATGTTTGGGAGAATTCACTTGTGAATCCAACTGCTCTTGAGATATATGGTTGTGGTATATGATTGTAATGGAATACTACTGTGCTATAAGAAATGATGAGCAGGATGATTTCAGAAAAACCCGTAAAGACTTACATGAACTGACTGATACAGTGAAATGAGCAGAACCAGGAGAACAATATACACAGTAAGAACAATACTGTATGATGATCAGCTGTGAAGGACTTAGCTCTTCTCTGCAATACAATGATCCAAGACAATTTCAAAGGACTCATAATGAAAAATGCTATTATCCATTTCCAGAAAAAGAACCAATGGAGTCTGAATGAAGAATGCTATTTTTCACTATTCTTTTGTGGGTTTGTGTGTGTGTGGTGTATGTGTATTTTTTTTCACAACATGAATATGGAAATGTTTTGTATGACTGCACATGTATAACTTATATCAAACTGCTGACCTCAGGGAGGGAGAAGGAAAATAAGAGAATTTGGAACTCTAAATTTTAAAAGGTGAATGATAAAAATTGTTTTTACATGCAATTGGGAAAAAAAAAAACAACCCAAAACCAAGGTGATTTCCCCCCCTCAAAATAAAAAGTTAAGTTTTATAAATCTTTAAGTTTACCCATATCAACTTCTAAAGTATTTAAACAACCAGTTGATCTACTACTCTTAATAGTTAAGAATTTTGTTCATGAAATCCTTTCACACATGGTTAAAAATTACTCATGACGTATTAAATTTATCAATTTTTGGTGGGAAAGAATGTGTAGTTTTATTACACAAACTATGTAGGCTCCTTTTCTATTGGATGAACATTTGTGACAGATGGAAGTGAATAAGCATTAATTATGTATCTATGATTAAGTGCTATTATAAATATTACCTCATTTGAGAGGACTTAGTAGGTAATTTTCCAGATTTTAAAACTGTTTAACAATATTTAGTAATCAATACTAGAATTTCCATTTTGATAGAGAACATGAACTTGTTTATAAAATCAGATTTCAAAAAATTCCACTTTCTCTTGTTAAGGGATTAAAAATGTAAGGCTTTATAGAAAGGATCTTCAAAAACACATAGACAAACTATGAAAAAAATATGGTGGAGATGATAAAGCAGAAGATAAAGGTAAGATTAGGTTAGGTTCCCAAAGTGGGATGCTTGGACAATCCGGAGAGGGCAGCAGTAGCCTTGAGTGCAACTGGGTGAGGGACCACATTGATTAAAAATAATGGTTACCCTAACCCCAGGGAGGGACTATTTTTTTTTTTTTAAATAGGGCAGTGGCCAAACAAGTTTGGGAACCTCTGGTAGATGATGCTTAAAGATCTTTTAGTGAAATTAGATTGTTGGTCAGTTGTGTTTGACTCTTCATAACCCTGTTTAGGATTTTCCTGGCAAAGATACTAGAATAATTTGCCATTTCCTTCTCCAGTTCATTTGACAGATGAGGAACTGAGGCAAACTGTTAAATGATTTGCCCAGCGTCACACAGCTAGTGTCTGAGGTTGGATTTGAACTCAGGAAACTGAGTCTTTCTGACTTTAGGCCTGGTACTCTTATCCACTGTGCCTTATCAAATCAACACGGGGATTCAGAGGTCTCAAGGAAATAATGGTACTCCATTATTCAGGTTTAAAATAGCAATGCCAAGGATATTTTATCAGGGGCTCACTCTTTTGTTCTGATATTCTGTGTGACTTATCTTCAGGTCCAATGAAAAATTATTTTCTCTATACATTCTATTTCGATTTGCAAGGTTTTTTTCCCCTTAAATTTTCTTGGATGTCCATCATTTGGGACAGGGGGGAAGAGAGGTACTATATCTACCAGGTCTATCATTTGTATCTTTTCCAATTCAATATTTTGAGTTTGCTTCCCCTCTGTAGTAAGCTTGTTGCAGGTTGCTCCTATATTAATTTTTTTAAGATTTTCCATATTAGCATTTTTTTCATAATTTACTTTTTAAAAAAGCATTCTTAAACTCTAGGTTCAGATATCTGCCATGACTTAATTTTTTTTTCAAACTCTTCCTTTGTTTGTTCTTGTGATTTATTTATGTATATTAATTTCTGCTTCAATTTCTAAGACAGCATCCATTTGCACTGCCTCTGACAGTTACAAAAATTGCACAGGTGCTCTACTTCACTTCGTTTTTTTTTGATGTTTCAATTATCATTATTATTTTTTTGATATATGAGGGACTTGGCTCTCTTACAAGTTCTCTCCCTCCTCCTTGTTAGGAAAGCCAAATTCTCTTTGTAAGAAGTTCCACAGATGAATGGTTCCTGGTTCTTTTCTTGGCAAATCCCTCTACTTCAGATTTCTCCTCTTTTGGAAGCTTGAGCTTATATAGCTAGAAAGATAATGCTTCACTTGAGAACCATAAACTATAATAAATTCTTCTCTAAGTTATAATTCCACTTACAAGCAAAGAATATATTTCAGAAGGTACATTTAACCATTATTTTGCCAGATTTGGGGAATCAAGGTTACCTAGACAACTGTAAAGGCTACACTTAATCAAGACAATCCCAAATCTGATGTTCTGATCACCTGAGATCTTTCTCAGAATAATAATGACCACTTTGTTACCTCTTAAACTCTTGGGAAAAACACATTTTCTAAAGTTCATTCAGATCTGGATTTTATTTATTCCTCAAACCATATTATGCAGATTCAAAAAGGCACTGGCCCTATAGAATGTTACACTAAAGTATTCCTTAATTCAAAAAGCCAAAGTTTTTTGTGAAATGGTGGTCCTCCTTGCCAAGAGCCATCTAGTTGTGCTTTCAATCTGTTTCTTCCCGTAACCTTCAAGAAGTTGCCCTGTTAATCTTCTGCTCATCTTTGATCTCTTTCCTGTGTCCTTCCCAGCTGACTATATATATGTATATATATACACACACACACACACACACACACACACACACACCCATCTCCTCCATAAGGAAACCTCCCTTAGACCCCCTAAAATCTTCCTAATCAATCACCTTTTATCTCTTCCTTTCTTTGCCAAATTTATGTAAATCTATATAAGTATATGCAGGCATGAAAATAAGTAGCCTAAACTCTGTACCCACTTGCTTTCTGTTCATTACTAATGATCCCAGAATTGCATAAGTCTTATTGTCCTTTTCTTTGTCTTCACGCTCATCTCTAAAGCTTTTTGACTGTTGACTAGCCCCTCCTCTTGGATTTTCTTACCCTTTTTTTGTGGCAATGCTCTCTGCTTGCCTGTTCATTTCTGTCTCTTTTGCTAGTTCTTCATTCTGTCCACTGTAAACTTTCCTTTAAGACTCTGAGAACTGAGTTCTCTGCTCTCTCCCGTGCAAAGGTTCAGTTTTCTATGCAGATGACTACCAAATTTATGTTTCCACATCACACACTAACTGCTGGACAGTTCTACATAGATGTTTCATTAATATCTCAAACTCAATATATCCAAATCAGACCCAATCATTTGTCCCTTCTCACCCTCCAAACCTGATGCCTCCAAATTTCTATGTTTCTTCAAAAAGCTACCATCCTATAAGTCACCCAGGTTTGCAACCTCAGACCTTTCCTTGATTCTTCCATCTTCCTCACATTTCACATCTAATCAGTTGCCAAATATCTAATTCTACCTCCCTAACATCCAGGCTCTCTCCTACAGAGACCTCTTTTGTTCAGAAACTTTTAGCATCTCCTCTTTGCATTATTCTTTGCATAGCTGCCAGGTCTAAGGCCATCAGTAGTTCCTATCATCTAAGATGCAGTAAGTCTATAGATTTGAGATACAGGATTGTGGAAAGAATTTCTGAAGCATCCTCATGTCTGCAAGAGTTCATATTTTAAATGATTACTTCAATTAAATTGGGTCTGAAGAAGATAAAGAAAATAAGAGTGACTGTCATTCTACTAATTCTGTTAAAGTTTTAAATGTGCCTACAGATGAAGTGATAGGTAAATTTCAGATTAAAAAATCAGAATGAAGTTCTTTAAAATGGCATCAAAACTCAGTAGCAATTCACCTTCCTGACAAATCCTCTCTTGAATTTTCCTTATGAACTGTCTCTTATCTGAAGGATGAGCTAAGAGTGGCATCAGCACACAACCCCAACATAAAGCTAGAAAAATGGTTTGATAAGATTTCAAGTAAGTTCATTAGCTTCAGGGAGGTCAGACAGGCACAGTTGTGGCATCTGCTAAATCAGAGTACCTTTCAGGTGTTTCTCTGAGGCCTGCCTAAAAATAACTAACCTCTCCTTACTGCAGAGGCTCAGATGGAGCCACTGCTATAGAAGAGCAAGACCAGTCTATTTTTAGGCAGGGCTCAGGGAAATACCTGAGAATGCATTTCTCAGTTTCAAGTGCCCTTACAGTTGCATTAATAGATGTTTTTCCCTCCAAAGTTAGCCACCCTGGGGTCAACATACACATAATCAGAGACCACACAGATACTGCCCCCCACCCCCTAAAGAACCTACTCTTGTGCAACCAGGTAACCTATTATATCAATGACCACTATGCCCACAATACAGAAAATTTAGTGGGGGACATGGGCTCATCTCCAGAACATACATATACTATAATTACAAAGTGACAGAATATAAGGTGGAACTATAAAAAAATTGACCTATTTCCTTATATGACCTATTAAAACCAGTATTATTAATTTATAGGTCCTTATGTATATAAAGCAAGATTTTAAAATATTTTTAAAAAGAATGTCTGAAGGGTAGAGTCAACTGGTTCAAGACCAAATATCTCTATTTTCTCAACAACAAATGCTACTAAATTAACTGGACAGCAAAGAATGAAAATCTATTCACTACTTCTGGAACTAAGTCATACATATTTATACAGAAATGAGTATTCAGACATATTACTAGCAAAATGGTTCATAAACACTATAAACAGTTTTAATATTTAAATTTTTAAAATGTAGTTAGGCTAAAAATTAAAGATGGGGCAGCTAGATGGTGTAGTGGAAAGAGTGCTAGGCCTGGATTCAAGAAGACTCGAGTTCAAATCTAACCTCAGACACTTACTAGCTGTGTGATCCTGGGCAAGTTGCTTAACCTTGTATGTCTCAGTTTCCTCACCTGCAAAATGAGATGGAGAAGAAAATGCAAGACACTCCAGTGTCTTTGCCAAGAAAACTCCAAAAGAGATCACGAAGAGTTGGATGTGATGGAAATGACTGAACAACAACAAAATTGTATATCTTACAACTTTTTTTAAACATTTGGCTTTAATTCACATATTCCTTTTACTTTCTGGTACATGAAGCATTTGTTGCTCTGAAGGGGAAATCTCTTTTAGGTAAATACTTTGTTTCTGCAACTAGTAAGCTTCTTGAAAATAAACCTGGACCTCACTTCCTATTCTAATATAGAGCCCAGGTACTTTATGTAAAGAGTAAGGCCTCAGAATTATTTTTAACTTACTCTGAACCCCAAATATGATTTATTAGTATGTCAAAAATAGGACATTTTTTCAATTTAAAATAATTTTCACCAAAAGTATATGAAAATATAGATTTATTTCCAAATTTCCCAACAACAAGGTGGTAGGTTGCCTTTTTCCTCAGCCTCATCCCTCCCCACCCCCCATCAATTCCTGTAAGATAAAGTTTTTGTTCACTGTTTCTTTATTTACTCACATTTTTGGATAAAAATATATCAGAAGGATGGACTTATGAAAATGGCATAATCTTGAAGGAAATATACAAAAGAAAAATTAAATATTAAAATTAATTAGAAAATAGCAAAATATTTTCCTTTTACTTTGAATTACTGAAAATCTTTACTCTTTAACGTCAATACCATTAAAAGTTTTGGATATCACATTACTTCAATCAAATCTTGCTCTCAACTTGATGTTTTTCTGAACTGTGTGCAAACAGAATTCACCTTTTCCCTTTTCAAAGTGATAGCTGAAATTACAAGTGGTTGAGAATACAACAACCATGGTAGACTTTTTCCTTCTTTGCATTTCTTTTACTTTTTGTATTAGAATGCTACATAATTTATCTTTGTAGTCAATATTTCAAAGGGGAAACCACACATTCACTTTTTTCAGGACAAAAATCTGAATGCTCATAAAGAAATTATATATAAACTGAAATGTCACTAACCATATTATTTTAACTATATATGGCATCTTTCAGCTTGTTTCCATAAATCTTTATCCTGCTAAAAAGTAATATGACTGAAACCAGAATAAAAATTTATATCTATATTACATTAACCATATAAATAACAGAGAGTTAACTGGTAAAAATTAATATACTAAGGAATAAAACCAAAATATTATTAAGTTTCTGAATTTCCATAAGGAACAAAATGTTAAAGTGATTTGACAAACTCACAAGTAGAAATATTATTTACATATTTCATTCATTAGCCTTAATAAGCAAAGATTTTCTTTTAAACTTTTCATACAAGAAAATGCAATCTGACTCTTTCTTACTGAGAGAATCTCTAGGCTGAAAGAGTATAAGCTACAACACCATTATTTCTTGACTTAAGAAAAATATCAATTCTGAAGGCTATTTAAAATATATACATATATAAATTGCACTGAGTTCAATTCCTCACTTTGTGTGAGCAAACAAATTGAATGGACATTATAGTCAATAATACAGATTTAAACAAATGGACGATTCATCAATTTAAGTAAATGGTCGTGTTCTTAGAGCAAGCCTTTGTTCCCAAAATATATATTTCAAAAAGGTACAGAATTTGCTTTGCACTGCTGAGGAGGAGATCTTCAGTTAAAAAATTAACAGGTTTTTCACTGATGAAAAAAAGAGAATTTTAATTAGATTTAAGACAATGGAGAAGACCAATAAAATTACTGAAGTGCAATAAATATGAAGTTTTAAGAACTCTTATGTACTGACGTGAATTCAATTTTTCCTCTATGTAAAATATTTAAGAATTTTAGATATAAATAAATCCCAGCACATATGAATCCCATACCAATTCCTCCCAAATTATGAAATTTCTCAAGATTTAAAATGGAAAATAAAATTTACTTTTAATACAAAAACTTTAGTGTTATTATTTTCCCCCCCAATAACCCTGACACCTGATTTTCTTCTCTGGAAATTTCCTGGTTTTATTTATGCTACTTCCAAGGTCCACCACGTGGCACTTCAAAGAAGTCCTCCTACCAGTTTTTAAACTTATATGCTTAATTGGAGTATGAAATACAAATAGGACAAAAATTTCAAATTTCATAAAAGTTTTTTTCTAAATTTTCCAAAAGAACAAAGGTATACCTCATAGTAGAAACAAGCACTGACAAACATTTTGGACTAGAAATATTCAAATTATTTTTATCAGTTAAATATAAGGACCACAGAAGAAAAATCATGACCTAAGTTTAACAGAACCCTCTTTAGGTTTTAAAAATTACTTAGGTCTCTCTACATTTAACTTATGGTTGCTCTGTTGTCAATAGCCATGCGAGCATGAACCATCTAACTCTGTAAAACCTGTATTTTCACATATTACATGACACAGTTTGATTCCATACTAAAAGTTTTACATAAAACCTCAATGTACTAACACCAGGGTACTAAGGACCCCAAATTGACAAAGGCTAAATAGAGTAATGCCAATAACCAGCAAGTTTTCCAAAGGAGCATGAAGAAATATTAACTACATGGTTTCAACCTTATCATACTACTTATATTTGAAAGCAAGCTTCCAAAAATAAATCTTGTTCTTTGTAGTTTCAGCAAACTTCTTCATTTTCACCCAACAGCTCTGTAATTATAAACATAGTTTTAAGGCAAAATTCCAAAGACCCTTTTTCTTTCATTACTGATCCATTCGGCTAACTCCAATACGTCGTCGTCTCCTAAGGAAAGCCTTTAAATTGAATTTCTTTGGCTCTAGCATGTAAGGGCCATTGTAGACAAACAACACTGTCATCTTTTCAGAATAAGTGAGATTTTGAAGAAGCTGTAAATATTAAAACACATAAAAATACGGGTTAAAGGACATTCTTTTCCTACTATTATACCATTATAATAACACTATAGCATTCCAGGAACTCCAAAACACTGATAAGAGACCAAGACCAGTAATCACCCCAGGATTTCAAGTGTATAACTGAGACTCGTAATGTTGAGCAAGTATCTCAGAGCACCTGCCCAGTTCAGTCTGGGAACCTCACTGAGTTGATCGTCCTTGAAAAGGGTTCAAGGACCAACCTCTGGTGTTCCGGGGAGCCCTCCAGATGATTAGGGCTAGAGGAACATAACCAAAATTTCTGGTGAGACTCTGGAGCAGAGTGGACTCTCCAGTCTTGTTCCAGTTTAAACCTGAACCCCATGTTTCCACAGAATCAGCCACTGCCCAGTGCCTAAGATGCATAGTAAGCAATAAAGAATTTCACCCCTTACATTAGGACTTTAGTTAAGGAGAAAAAAAAAAAGAATAGACTAAAAATGACATGCATCTTCTATTAACTAAAGTATGTCTGAGCAGCTACTAAAACACATACATGGTGGGTGCAGCAAACATTTCCCATCTGAATGCCTGCCATTTATCTAAATATATTAATGGTGCCAGATATAGTAAAGGGCATCTTTTACACAGCAATTCCAATGTAAAAGGAAATACCATTCATAATCATTTAAATGATAATTAATGACAAAATATGGTATTCAAGACACTAGATAATTTGGCACTACCCTATTTTTCTGGCATTATTTAAGGATGAACTCTTGACAAAATACTTGTTTTATAACTCTCTAATTCACTTATCATGCATTATTTTTGGAGTATATTTCCATTTATTCTCTGCATATGATACATCCTCCCAAAAGCTCCATGAGTGTAGGGAATGTGATCTTCCTTAACGCCAAGAACAGTACTCTGAATATAGCTGGCATTTTATTAGTATTTTAATTAAAAACATTCATGTGGTTGTATCATCTAACCCACTCTGTGAAATTACAGACAAAAGATAGTAAGCCATTTGAACTTTTCTGTCATATTCTTTATTTAATTTAACTCAACAAACATTCATGAATTATCTACTATATGCAAAGCATTGTCCTAGGCACTGAAGATACAACAATTTAAAAAGACATTACTTCTGTCCTTAAGGAGCTTATTGTCTAATAGAGGAAAGATGCCACGTAGAAATATTATAAGAGGTAAAATGTGACAGGAACAAAGGAAAAAGCTAAAGTACTCTAAGAAAATCTGAAGGGAAAGAGATCATTTTCAGCTGGAGAATCATATTAGGATTCATAGAAGAAATAGAATTAAGTTGGGATTCAACGAAAGAAAAGCACTTCAACAGGCAGAGATGAAAAAGTATCCAGTTTGGTGGAAATACAGTGTTTGAAAGGGAGTAATATAAAATAAAACTGGAAAGGGAACTTGGTAACAAATTATGGAGGGCCTTAAATTTTAACATTTAATCCCAATAATGGGATTGGCTGATGATGACATCAGTGCTTAGCAACACTGATGTCACAAAGTCTAGACACTGGGGATACAAGGACAAAAATAGTCCCTAACCTCAAGGAACTTCCATTCTATAAAAAGCCAGGTTAGGAAGTTTTTATTTTATCTTACAATCAAAAGGTAAACAATGAACAGAAGTCAGACATGATCATACCAGAATAAGGAAGATTATTTTAATAGCTATATGAAAGATGAATCAGAGAAGAAAAAGACTGACTGGAAGCAGAAAGCTAGTTAGAAAGGGTTTTTTTTTTTTTTTGCACTTTTTGGAGGGGGTAGGGCAGAGCAATAGTTAAGTGACTTGCCCAAGGTCACATGGCTAGTTTTGTGTTAAGTGTCTGAGGCCGCATTTGAACTCAGGTCCTCTTGACTCCAGGGCCAGTACTCATACTGTGCCACCTTGCCGTCTATAGTTAAAAAGTTATTACTGAAGTCAGGATGACAGTGTGGTCTGGATATAGAAATGATCTACATGTGGGTGGTGAAAAGGAGGGAAGAGTCAAAGTCAGTTATGCAGTTTTAACACAAGCTAAGGACCTTTCCTTTAACCCAGTGGTCTTTCTTTAGGCCTTGTCCAAAGTTCCCTTCTCCTGTGATTAACTTTAAAGCTTTATTCCTTTAATCCTTCGTTAAATCTGAGGCTTCTGTCCTCTACTGGGAGAGAAGCCTCTTTCTTGAGTGGAAGGAGGAGAGGTCTTTTTCTTGCAAAATCTTAAAAAAAAAAATCAACTTTCAGCTTGAACAGAAGGCCTTTTTCCCTTTACACTGAGAGGTTTAGTTTTTTGCCCTTCGTGTATAGGTTTTATTTTTTTATTTTTTTAAATCTTAGTGCTGGTCTGTCAGTACTCTAATTCAACTTTACCTCTGCTAAGACTTTACCCAAAAGAGATCAAAGAAAGAGGAAAAGACCTTTTGTGTTTAAAAAAAAGAGCTATCTATCTATAAGTGTGTGTGTGTATATATATATATGTATGTATCTACCCATTTATCTGTGTCTACATATACATGTATGTATGTATATATACAGAGAAAGAGAGAGAGAGAGAGAGAGAGAGAGAGAGAGAGAGAGAGAGAATGAATACAAGTTGCAAGGGGAGAAGAGAGGGAGAGTAACTTTTTTTGTAATGGTAAAAAAACAAAAAAGAAAGAAAGGGATGTCTACCAACTAAGAAATGGTTGAAAAAGTTGTGGTATATGAAGGTGATGGAGTACTAACTTGTGCTGTAAGAAATAAGGAAATGATTTTGAAAAGACATGGGAAGATTTACATGAATTAATGCAGAGTGAAGTAGGAAGAACCAGAAGAACAATTTATACTGTAACATCAATAGTATAAAATGTGTAGTTTTGATGACTGTTTATAAATGGATAAAGAATGAAATTAAGAGAATCAGGAGAATGACTTTTACAATAATAACACTGTAAAAAAACAACTTTGAAAGCTGTAAGACCTATAATCAATACAAGGACCACTCCTAATTCCAGAGAACCAGTGATGGAATATCTTCTCTATTCATTATAGTGGTGTGATGGGTTGAAGGGTGCAGAATGAGATATGTATTTTAATATACAGGCATGGAAGGAATTTGTTTTGCTTGACTATGCATATTTGTTACACGAAATGTGTCTAGAAGCCAGACTGCATAGGTTAGGAAGAGAGGTAGTAAAGGCAGTGATTGCAGATGGTTTTATCTAGAAGTCTGCCTGAAAAAGGGAGGGGAGATAGGATATTATGGTTAGGGTCTTGTGAAGGTTTTTTTTTTAAGAAACAGAGACTTGGGCATGTTTTTAGGTACTGGGGAAAGAAAAAAAATAAGGAAAGACTGAGGATTACAGAGGATGATTGCAGGGGTAATCTGTTGGGGAAGATGGGAGAGAATGGGATCAAAGTGCAATGGAACAGGAGGGGATCTCCTTGTGGAAAAGGACCACCTTCTTAAGAGCCTGGAATAAAGAAGAGAATGGGTACCACATCACACCTATCAGATTGGCTAACATGACAAACAAAACAGGAAAATTATAAATGCTGGAGAAGATGTGGGAAAATTGGAACACTAATTCATTGGCGGCAGAGTTGTGCACTGATCCGACCATTCTGGAGGGCAATTTAGAACTATGCCTAAATGGCTATAAAAAAAATGTGCATATGCTTTGACCCGGCAATACCACTTCTAGGGCTGTATCCCAAAGAGATCATAAAGATGGGAAAAGGACTCACATGTACAAAAATATTTATAGTAGTGCTTTTCGTGGTGGCCAAGAATTAGAAATTGAGGGGATGCCTGACAACTGGGGAATGGCTGGACAAGTTGTGGTATATGAATGTAATGGAATGCTATGTGTTATAAGAAATGATGAGCAGAAGGACTTCAGAAAAACCTGGAAAGACTTATATTTACTGATGCTGAGTGAAGTGAGCAGAACCAGGAGAACATTGTACACAGTAACAGTCACATTGTGTGATAACTGACTTTGATAGACTTAACTCTTCTCAGCAATGCAAGGACCTAAAACACCTCCAAAAGACTCATGATGCCATCCACATCCAGAGAAAGAAATAGGGAGTCTGAATGCAGATCAAGGCAATCTATCTGCTCTCTCTTTTTGTTTTGTTTTTCCTTTCTCATGGTTCCTCTCATTCATTCTAATTCTTCTATCACATGGCTAATGTGAAAATATGTTTAATAAGAACGTATATGTAGAGCCTGTATCAGATTGCATGTCATCTTGGGGAGCGGGGAGGGGAGGGAGGCAGAGAAAATTAGAAACTTATGGAAGTGAATGTCGAAAATGAAAAATAAATTAATTTGTAAAAAAAAAAAAGAAAATGGGAAACAAGTTTCAAAGGCATGCTAAGTTTGTGGTGATATCGTATGAAGATCCAGAAGGTAGAGACAGACTAGAACCCAGGAAAGAGACATAAACTTGGGAATTATATGCAAGGATGATAGTTTAAGATCATGGTAATGGAAGATGAAGCTCTTAAGGAATAAAGCACAGAAAGAAGAGGGTCAAGATCAGAAATTTAGGGTACTCTTATGACTACACATTTTGAGAACCAGGAGAAAAACAATGTGAACAATGGGTAGAAAAAGAGAAAAAAAGTTATAACTCATGTGGTACTTAAAGGTTTGCAATACCCTTTCCCTACGACAATCCTATGAGTGACTAGTATAAATAACATATTTTACAGGTGAGGAAGCTGACAAGATTAAGTGATCTGCCCAAGGTTAAATAGCTTATAAATTGAGAGAACTGGGATTCAAACTCAGGCATCCTATTCTAAATCCAATTTCCTTTGTACTACGTCATGCTGCCTCCACAAGAAAAAGGTCAAATGGTATAGACATGTCAAGAATGAGAACTGAAAGACTGCAATTATAAGACAATAATTTGAAGGGATAGCAGGATTGATGGAAAGGTTTTTTTCAACCTTGGGAGTCATGTGCAGATCTATTACCCTTCTCCCCTTTTTCCCTTCCATATGAGGAAAAACTGAGTATGTTTAAAGACAGGAAAAGGAGTCAGGAGAGAGGGAAAAAATTAAATGGGGGCGGCAGTTTGGAAGGGGTAGGGAGACAATGATTGATGGAACAAGATCCCAAGAAACACAAAGTGTTAGATCAAGGGTATAAATGCTAGAATTCACCATGGAAAGACAGAAGACAAGCTCATTCTCTGAGACTGGAGCAGAGGAGGTAAGGATGAATCCATCAAAATAGAGGTTTTAAAGTACGGTGAAAGGGAGATGGTGTGGCCTCAATATAATCAGTGAAAGAGGAGATGGGGTTAGGGTTGGAGCTTTGAGAAATAGCCTAGAATAGAAGTGTAAAGAGTGAAATGGATAGTCCAGGGGTGGGGAACCTGCAGCCTTGAGGCCACATGTGGCCTTCTAGGTCCTTGGATGCAGCCTTTTGACTAAATCCAAGTTTTACAGAACAAATCATTTTATTAAGGGGACTTGTTCTGTTAAGTTTGGATTCAGTCAAAGGGCTGCACTTGAGGCCCTAGGGGACCACATGTGGCCTCAAGGCTGCAGGGCCCCTACCCCTGGGTAGTTATTAAGAGATGAGTAAAAGAGTTGTGCTTGCAGCAGTGAGGAGCCAAATCAAATTAGAGCATGAATTTCTAGGTGGACCAATTGGTTAAGAAGTAATGATGGAAAATAGTAATAGCTGGCATTTATGTAAGGCTTCAAGTTTTTAAGTTGCTGTATATGTTATTTCATCTGATCCTCAAAGGAACACCAAAGTAGGTACGACAGATGAGGACGCCCTCTCATTTTGCAGATGGAGTAAGACGGTGTCACCCAGGGTTAGGCCTTAGTAGGAAGTGAAAAGTTAAAGTAGAAGGGACAAAGTGATTATGGACAGAGGAGAGTGCCTTGTTAAACAGCTAGGCATATAGTGAAGCCAGAGTTTCGATGGATTTCTCTTAATAAATCTCTTTACTTGTCTGAATGTTAGTTTTAGGATTTAGTTACATCACTAAATACAGTAATGGAACAGTGATAAAGATCAAATTCTTTAAGAACAAGACTTCTTTTGACAAGTAGAAGTCAGAGGAAGCTCTAGATTCTTTAGCACTAGGTACTGTGGAGAAGGTAATGACACTATTTCAGGTACAGGTTTATTTTAGGCTAAGTAAAGAGAGAACCACCATCCTGGGTCTCCCAAATCTTTATCACATACCTATGGCTATGGTCATTTGTAGGAGTGGCCCTTATCTAGCATGGAAGGGCTGAGAAGATGCAATCCACTCTGCCAAGATAGGAGAAACGGGAGGAGGGTGACAGGCTAACAGAAAAGTAGTCCAATATTCTCAGAGCATGTTGCTCCATCTCCTACACTACTGCTACCTGCAATAATGAAGCTTCAAATAGCAAAGTGTGTCACTGGAACAGAATGGCTGAATTTTCATGAGGCTGAAGACACAAACTTTAATGAAACTACTTTATAAAAGTCTCCCATCACCTTGTATTCTTACAAATTGAAGCATTAAGTAATATAAACAGGAAACTAGAGTATGTAAACATGGAAAGGACAACACCCTTTTTGTTTCATAGATTCTTCAAGTTTTCTAACATTTTATAGTTGTAAGAAATGCATTTTGTAGCATATTCTGTCATACAGCATTCCCTGAGGAATGGTAATTAACATGAATGTTAATTCTATTTCAGAGAATGAAAATAAAATATAAAGAACACAAACGACAGAGAACAAAATTTAATCTTAAATGGTGTAGAAGGTACTTGTCTGTAGGGCAGAGTATTGGCTCTGGAGTAAAAAGGTCCTTGTTTCAAATCCTGCCAAATGCTGACTATCTGGCATGACCTCAAGGGAATGACTTAATCTCCCTGGGCCCTAGTTTTCTCCCAGCCTTAGAGCTATGAGTCTATGATCCTCTTCAATAAAAGAAGCATTATTTTAATCCTTTCAGTTCTTCCTTTGCCATTGCTACTACTAGAAAGTGCACAATTATTTTTACCCTTGGACAATTCAAGCTACTCATAAGAATTCAAGCTACTAAATGGGCATCATCTGGGTACTTTTAAGTATATTAGTGCTTTCAGATCATAGATTACCTACCTTTGGCGTAATTAAAAAATACTGGGATGTGGTTTCTTTACAGGCTGTGTTTACCACCATCTCAAATACTCTTCTTTCATTGAATGGGTCCATTCCCTTGACAATAACAATAAAAATTAAATTCATATTGATTAGAAAATGAGTAAAACCCAATTTCATACAGTAATGTTCATACCTGATTGATTTCATCTACCACTCTGAATGGACATCTGTTAAATTCCTGGAGAGCCATCAAGTATAACATTGTGGAAACACTTCTTTCACCTCCACTTTGATGACTGGAAGTTAGTTCGTGCAGTTGTGAGCTATTGCGAAATTTGACTCTAATTCGAATTCCATATTTATCATAGTCTTCCTGTAAATTAAATAAGTCTTATGAAAAAAAAATAAGCCTTTTCCTCTAGTGTTTCATATAGTGCCTTGATGATGGGGTAAAATAAGTGCTCAAAAATATCAATTAGAAGATAAAGTGACACAAAATTTTAGCATAACTACTGTTTGTCTGAAAAGAAACTGTTAGAACATGACTGGGCTCTACTGCATAGTTAGAATGATTCTGGATGGGTTAGTACAGCAGGTGCTCTGAAAGACAGGAGGCAGTAGTTGCTAGGTGAGTCAAATAAATGCTATCAGTGAAACCCCAATGGAGATAGCTCAGGTCCCTGTGCCTAAGAACCCCAGGAATAGCATCATTTCCCAGACTACCCATTCAATCCCGACAGCCATCACCAAAGGGAATATTTCTTGTTGAGGAGCAACTCTGTCTACTACCATCATTGCCAAACATTGATTAATTGCCATTCTCTGACCACTCCCTCTTCTCACTAGTCGTATGTCCAGCCCAGTCCCTGTGGCCACTGTTCAAGTGCCTCTGTAGGTGCTACAGCAACTACCCCCAAGGCAGTTTCAGCTTCAAGAAACCAGAAAGTTCTTATCCCCAAATTTCTTGGCAAAGTCAAAAGGGTTGATGTAGATGGTTTTGACAGTGTAACATTACCATTCATTTTGCCTCTGTATCCTAAAAGACCACTGGGTCTTTCCATCTGACACCCATCTGAAATCTCCTACACCTGCTTTCTCTCATGCAAATGTGAATCCCTTGAAGGCAAGGACTGGATTCCTTTTCTGTTTATATCCAAGCACTTAGCACAGTGCTTTATACACAGTGAAGTGTATGTTTTTTAAATCATTCATTACTCACATGCAACTAGATAAGAAAAACTATCTTCTGAAATTAAACCTGCACAATCATCCATGAAGCAAATCAACCAATCTAAATTTTACAAATGACCTTAGGACATAATACTGAATGATAGAAAATATTTAAGCTAAAAGAGACAGTTTTAGAGTGATGGCTTTAGTTCCCATCAGGGAACTGAATGTTACAGGAGAAAGGTGCACTAGTTCACCATAACTCATAAATATAGCATATTTAATTAAATTCCAGGAAATGACTTTGCCCACGTTGGTTATCAACAATTCTCATACTGTAGTACATGGGTGAAGAAGAGAGGGACTCTAGAAGTCAGTCAATATCAAGAAAGAAAAAATTTTTCTGGGGGGAAAATCCTGATAAACTTTATCACTAATGGTTGTACTTCCACTCCAAATTGTTAAGCAATGCTTACATATTAAAAAACTCCCTTTCCCTCAATATTTTACTATAATAACATTCTGCTTTAGTCCTTATTATGGATTTAATTATTCTACTTAATATTCAATATTAAAATTAATGAGCCTCCAGCTATTACAATATTATTAACTCCTTTCAAGAATTTTCACACTAATGAGATTCTATAGTTAAATTCTAAATAGAAGGGAAAAAAGGAAGTTTTTTCATTAATGGTCACCAAGCTGGAAGTGTCAGAAAGAATACCCATCATTTCTGACTTACCATCATTCACTTTTATTAGACTGTAAGAGAGGGTCAATAATGAAATGGTTAATTCACTAATCACTAAAAGTCACTAAAGAAACAGCCTGACTGAATAGATATTTTTCTTTCCTTCAAAATTTTTTTTAGTGACCAACAATTTTTAACAGAAGAATTCTAAGGTCTCAAACTAAATAAACTTAAGGGGTATTTCTTTAGGAGAACAGTAAATTATAATTATGTTCTTTAATTCTTTTGCAGTCCTTAAAGTTTGTTCAGGCAAGACACTTATACCTCATTTTCTGTATGGAGATCCACTTCACCAGCACATTCCATGGAACTAAAAAAACTGCTAAATTTTTCATTTACTTGTTCTATCAGACATTTCAAGGGATTGAGCCACCTTTCTTTAACCTAAAAATAAAGAGACAATTGTACAGAACCATAAAAATTGGAAAAACTATTATATCACAGAAAGACCACAGCATAACATCAAATTAGTCTTCATTATACACCAAATAAACCTTGAATATTGCATTTTCCCTAAAAATTGGTTTTCCCTGAAAGAAACTATACCTTTTTATATCCTTGCATCTCCTCATGTTAACATTATTATAGTATCAAGTAGCAAAAAAGAGAATTTAAAATATCACCTTTGAAATTGTCTGTCTATAGGTATCCAGCTCATTTGTCTTTTGCTCTAGTTCCTCAGTTAACTGTTGTATTTCTTGTGTTCTTTTTTTGTAGTCTTCAACAACCTGGCAGCAAAAAGGACTTTACTTTAGGACAAATCTTTCAGAAGATAAAATAACATTAAAATGTGCATCAATTAAAGTCTTAACTTAAAAATGCCAACTGTGTTGCTTTGTTGTTTTGTTTGCATGCAATTAACTTATGCACTCCTTATGTACTGAAAATATGACATTTCTATCTTTTGAAAAATGTTAGACACTGCAGCATTATAGGTTAGCCCAACTATTTCTTTTTATAAAGAAAAGGCAAGAATACCCTGTTCCTTAGGAAGAATCTATTTAAAATTCTAATAGATTCAAAATCTGGCATTTACAGCACATTGTTCCTGCTGTCTAGCTTATTATTACCAAGAGCTCTAGTACAGAGTGGGAGGCAAGTACTAAGGAGACTGGGGGTGGGAAAGCATACTGAAGCATTCAGGCCAGTGAAGCAAGAAGCTCTCGTCTTCTCTTCAGCGAGTAAAGAATCAATTCCTTCCACTGTGTTTGGGAGATCTTGGAAAGCCTAAAGGAGAAAAAAAAAAATCTGTCCATCAGGACTAGATAGTAAGAATACTAAGAAACAACCAATTAGTATTTACTTGGGCTGGCACTATGTAGGGATACAAAAGAAGTCCTGCTTTGAAAAAGCTTACTATTTTCTTGGAAAAACAAGCTTCATAAGACAATTACTGTTAAGGAATACAGTGTAATTTGATATAAAGTATAAAAACGAATAGCATAAACAGCATTATTTGGATTTAAAATATTAGAATGAGAAATCTGGTAGACTAGAGTAGTCAGGAAAGTTTTAACTTTTCATTTCCCACTAGACTATTTCACTGAATTTTTCTATTATTTTTCAGCCCGGAAGATCACTGCAATCCTGGAACTCACATCTTGGAAGTACCCTCTGATCCTAGAGTCCCTTCTTCTGGTTGGTGTATGGAGGGCTCCATTTAAGGTAGTAGCCCAGGACAGTTATCTCTATTTCCTATAAAGCCACACTCCTCTGGACTTTTCCATTAAGGCCTGCTTCTTTTTCCATTCTTGCCCCCTCCCAAATCCCCCCTTTCCTAGCTTCCTTTTATGTGTTATCTTCTCCATCAGAATGTAGGCTCGTTGAGGACAGGGCCTATCTTTCTTTTGGCTTGTATTTTCAATACTTAGTACAGTACCTGGCACATTCTAAGTGCTTAATAAATATTTGTTGACTGACAAGGGGTCCTGAGTTGAGATTTGGATAGGTGAAAAGGGAGGAACAATCTACAAGATGAAATACAAACTTCTTAGTCTGCTTTCTAGAAGCCACTATAATTTTGTTCCATCCTTTTAACACTGTGTAATGGAAGGGTATCAGAGTCAAACCATTTGAATTTGAATCTTGGCACTTACATTTATTCTCTCTTAGGTGAGTCACTGAATCTTTCAGGGAATTCAGCACACAAAATGAAGGAACTAGATTAGATCTCTAAAGGCCCTTTTAACTCTGGAAGGACTTCAGAGGAGTGCCTCAAGGATCTGCCATTGACTGTATTCTTCTATATTCATACCTATAACTTGGATAAAGCAATTGTTGACCTGTCTCTGAAATCTGCATATAACAAATCTGAGAGGGATAACTAACATGTTGGATGACTGGTTCCAAAAGGATTTTGATGTGCTACATATACATATTTAATAGAGATAAATATAAACTCCTACACTTAGACTCAAAGAATTCAGTTGAAAAAATACAGGACAAAAAGATCTAGGGGGCAGAACTAAGAGCAAAGGGTGAAGCTCTACTTAAGGGAAATCTGCCTAATGAAGCCATATATCCCCTAACCCTGGAAGTCTTCAAGTAAACAGATGTTCAATTAACCCTTTGAGGAAACTTTAGTTCAGAAGTCTTTTAGGTCAACCATACCTAAGAGTTACCTTCTAGCTGAAATTTGGTGTAATTTTATATCCTAACTATTCCCTACTATTTATTCCATAAAGGCCTATCTCTTCTCATTTTCACTCTCTAGAAAGTAATCTGACTTCCTTTTCTTTTGAAATTTGGTATAGTGCAGGTAGGAGAGGAGAAAGATCCATATTGTACCTCCTCCATTTCATATTCCTCAGAGAGTAGTATGACTCTCTTGGGCAAGAGCACATTGCTTTTTTAAGGTAGAAAACATTTAGGGGTAGGGAGTTGGTTCTTGTAGGGACTTATTAAAAAGTTCACACTGTTGTACAATATGAAGCATCAGTATATTTCTAAGCATTGAGGTAACTTAGTATAAATCTAAATTAAATTCCATAATGATGAAACTCATTCTCTGTTCACTTTGTGAGTAATATTATTGTATCATGTAAGGATAGCTTTAATCCCAACTAGAAGCATGTCTCAGTTGTCTACACTTCATTTGCCCTTTAATTATCTGTGTGAAGTAGTTAACATTTTAAATAACTAGCAATAAATTATGGGAAAAAATGGATAAGAAGCAAGTAGAATGAGAAAGGACTGTGAACAATGGGTGAATCGTAAGGAAAGAATGCTTACACTGATTAAATCACATCAAAATATAAAAATATTTTAAAAAAATGAAAGTCCCATATAAATACTAGATGTTATTTTTCAAAGAACTTGCTACCTATTTTCTTAATTCCTGTAAAGTATTAGAATATCAGAGCTAGAAGGAAACTCTTATGCACCATCTAACCCAATGTCTTCATCTCACACAGAATGATCGTAGATTTGGAGCTAGAACAGAGTTCAGAGGTTGTCTTTATGGGTGATGAAATTGGGGACCACTGAGGTTAAATGACTTACCAATATCATACACATAGTAAGTAGGAGATTTAGGATTTGAATCCAATCCTCCAAATCCAGTGTCCTTTCCAGTGTGATACTAAACTGTCTCCCAGAGAAACTAGGCTTGGAGACCTTAAGTTACGTGCCAAAGGTCTGGCTAATTTGAAATGAAGAAATGGTGAGTACCTATAGTGTCCTGAGTCCTAGTTTCTAGAATAGTGGACTTAAAGCTAGAAGAGACTTTAGAAATCATCCAAACAAACTCCCTCATTTTATAGCTGCAGAACCCAATAAGGTAGAGTGGCTTGTCTAAGAACATGCCTGTAATAAGGAGCAAGTCAGAGTCTGAATGCAGATCCTCCAACTCTAAATCCAATGCTTTTTCCTACTTTATCAGGATCTCTTTCCCTCTTCCAGGGAAACTGAAGCAAAAGAGTGCATGAAAAATTTCTACAGTCACAGAATTATCTAATCAGTAGGAGAAACTGGACTAAACTAAGTCTTTCCTGTTATCTAGTACATCAATGCAGAATGTAATATTTAAATGGAGAGCATGAAGGCTTTTTTTTTTTTTACTAATGTATTTGGGCCTTTTGATAATCACTCAACTAATACCCCAATCCCCAGGGAAGCTTTTTCTCATTCTTTCTTCTCATAAGGATCAAAATTCCACTAAATATTATACCTGGTTAGTATTTCTCTGACCCTCCCCTTGCAGCTCCTGCTCCTATTTAGATATTTTTAAAGGTAAGGATAAGAGCAAAAAGTAGGGACCAACATAAGTGCTCAGAGCAGAATGATCTCTTGACCACTAAGCCAAGATTTGCGAGTTTTGGTACTACAACCTCAAAAATAACCCCTTTCTGAAATGTTCAGTAATGGTAGTAACATAACTTTCTATGGCACTTAACAGTTTAAAAAGCAATTTCCTCACAAGCAGTTTGTACAAGTCTTGTTATACCCATTATAAAGATAAGAAAATAGGCACAGAGAAATTCAGTGATTTCTGCAACATCAAAGTGCCACTAAAAGGCTAAACCAGAATTCAAAGTCATCTGAGTCTTAATCCATTGCTCTTTCCTTTATAGCACATTTTCTCAGCAGTATGGGGCAGAGGTGTGCAGAAGGATTAAGTGCTAACAATAGTAAGCAAAATAACCCCTACATCATTATGTGCTCTCATACTTACTGTCTGGTACTCCTGAGGAATGCTCTGGTCTGGGCCAAGGTGACATACATGCCTAGCTTTCTTCATGAGCTCTTTGCATTTCTCTAGAAGTCTACGTTTTGTTTCACCAAAAGCATTGTATTGTTGCTATCATAATAAAATGAGAGAGGGGCTTTTAAGGACTTGGATTATAGTTATTGCACATAAAGATCTATTTTTTGAAATCACTACAGCAAATTGATCTAAGTACTTTATTTCACCATCCTGAGTAAATCAAATGCAACAGTATTGAAAATAATGGTTAACTTAGTGACAAGGAAATTCAAATTTCGTTCTGAGAATCAAGGGTAAACTTACCTATATACATCTAGATAAGAAAGATTAAAATACATAGTGCAAATGTTATAAAAGGAAATAGAGCACTAATCTTCAACCAAGAGCCATAGGTATCCACATGATTCCCCTGTACCCCTCAATGGGAATGCCACAGGGTAAAATACGATCACAGAACATAACTGCTTTAATTGACATACATAACATGACAACAACTGTTACTGGTACGGGAAGAAATATCCAAGTGAAAAACACTTGTATAAGACTAAGGTTTCTTGTGCCCTGAGCCAATTTCTTAAAACTGAGTTGCAACTACTTAGATCCTATAGCCTGCTACCCTAGATGGTGTTGATGCAGCAGGGCAGTATGAATAAATCCACTAGCACTGTTATCAGCCTTGTTGAAACTGTACACCTCACACAACACTGCCCCTTCAGGGATCACGTGCCACTGAAAACTAGAGATTGTGGACAGAGACAGTTTGGCTACCTTTTCTCTCCCTGCTTCTCTAAGACTGCTTTTCAGTGGAATATTGCAACATTAAGGACAAGAGACTTCAAGGGCAGATACATTCTTGGGATTGCTTATCTACGGCTCTAGATATGAAGGTCAATTGAGTCTTACTCATAAGATTCACCCTGTATAACAACAAATAGGGGATTATTTCACATAAGGGAAGAGTGACTTTAATTTCTTACTGGGTTTTTTTTGCCTTTTAACAAAGAGCATGGTATAACAAAACTACAGAAAAAGACTTCCAAGTCACACTACTAATTATAAGCAAAACTCTTACATTTGCTGAGATTATTTTTTGAAGAAGTTTGATGTACAAGTAGGAAGATATGGGTTTAAAATGGGGAACAGGTTTTCTATGGGTGACCTCTAGAGGAAGATACTAGACTGGAACTTCTGAAAATTTGTTCTCAAAAAATCTATATGTACACATATACATACTTCTTGTTCGGTTATTTCAGCTGTATCGGACTCACTCTTCATGACGCCATGGACCAAGGTCGATGGGATCTTCTTAGCAAAGATAGTGGAGTAGTTTGTCATTTTCCTTTCCTTCTTTCTTCATTGGCAAGTAGGTTAAGTGACTTGTCCAAGATCACATAGCCAGTAAGTTTCTGAGGCTGGATTTTAACTCAGGTCTTCCTGATTCCAAGCCCAGAACTCTATCCACTGAGCTACCTAACTCTTCTTATATACACATTATATATGAAACACACATATAATTACAGACATATAGCATATATAATAATACGTATGTATATGTACACACACATTTATATATATATATATATTTTTTTTTTTTTGAGAACAAATTCTCTGGTTTTAAAATAGGGAATGGCTTTTCTATGGGTGACCTCTAGTGGAAGATATCAGAACAGTTCTTCAGAGGAATACACACATGCATATGTATTACATGCATATATAAAATCATATTATATATCAGAATGTAGTATAATTATTTTATCTATTAGAATTCTTATAATCTATATGCACACATATGTATATATATATATACATAAAAGAACAAATTCTCAGAACTATTTTACTTTTTTCCACTAGAGGTCACCCACAGAAAAGCTGTTCTCTATTTTAAACCCAAATCTATGTATATGTATATATTCATTATATTGGATAAGAATCTCCTTGGAGGATTTACAGAGGAACATGGTCAAAAATAAAAGCTTATGTAAGGAGGCATGAATTGACCACAATTTACTTAAGTTTAAAGAATGCCTACACTAATGATATTACAGATGTATCAAAATATATTACTTAATAACACTGAAATACAAGGAAAAGATTTCATATAAAAGGAATTAAACAATTCTAGACAGCTTGAACTTTTACCACGTTATTTATTATTTTCTTTTTAACCAGTGTTCTACATTTCCTTCTTTCTGTCATATATAACCACAGCTGTAACAAATGTCTTTCTCATTTCAAATCAGATTACAGATATCTTTAAAGCATAAGACAAATGGATTTCAGAATATGAAAACTAGGTCATCACTTGAAAACTTGCAAATACTGTGACAGGAAGCATAATTTTAAAAACCAGTATTATATATGGAAATGATTTATTGATTTTTGGTTTATTAAGTCATTTTCCCTTGGTTCTGCTGAAGAGAGGACAGCAAGAGAAATAAATAAAAGCACGTGGAAATGAATCATGAACGGCAAGCGTGAGGAAGATATCCAGGAAGCAGAAATGGGGAAAGAAGCACTCTACACAGACCCCCTCACTTGTTTCTTCTGGTCAGTGAAGATAAACTAACAGCACATAGTTGTCTTACGGCTGATGTGCCCCTCAGAATGGCACACTGATACCATTAGGAATCAGAGAGGTTATATGACTTGCTTGAGGTCATGTGGTTAGTAAGTTGGCACAGCAGGTACTTAATGCAGATTCTGTGATTTTAAATACAGGGTTCTCTTTACACTACAGTCTTTACAAAGATACTTAAGAACAAGGCAATGAATAAAGCATCAAGAAATGAACATATTCCTTTTGTTCCAGAATCAATGGCAGCGTCAAGAAGATAATCTAGACTTAGCAACTGTCTGTTCCCTAGTCTAATAATTATAGGTACTTATAGAGTCCTGTAAGGTTTGCAAAGTACTTCACGCAGATTATATCGTAAGATTGACACCACAGGTATTATCTCCATTTTATACAGAAGGAAACAGAGTCTGGGTGCAGGAAAGTGACCTGCATGTGAACCCCTGGCATGGCATCTTTTTCTTCCTGACCCCAAGGCCGACACTTTCTCTATCTTTGCTCTGCCTGGCACCGACTCTAACTGAACCAGTATATTGTTGGTCTGAGATTTTGAATTAAACATTTTATAAGATAATAGGGAAAATGTTAACAAAAGTATATAATACAATCTTGGTTTTGATTCTTTTATTCTCTGAAGACACCCCCATGATTATCTCAGAACTTTGTTGGATTTTAACTTCAGTGAGTATAGCACATCTCTCCTCGATTCTTGTGTTATCAATATTTAAAATATTATTTTAAAGAATATAAAAATATATTAAGATATATTTTTAAAAGATTAGACCATTTCAATATACTAAAGGCTTTCCTGACAACGAAAATGTTTAGATACGGGTATCAAAATAGATAGTAACGTCCTATTTTATTCAAAAATAGCAATCAAAGGCAACAGCTATTATTTACTGATTATAAAGACCCCACTGTCCAGTAACTACCAGAGAAAAAACCAGGAAATGGTACTAAATAACCAAATAAGGCAATCTAACTTCTCCTTAAAAAAAATTAAAAAAACAAAAACACAAACCAAACCCATGTTTTGGATATGATATGGTTTTTTTCAGCAATAGGTTTCATAACGACAGTAAAGTTTATGGAAAATATGTATTCTAAGGAGGGGGAGATTCAAATCCTAGCTTGGCTAATTACTAGCTACGTAAGCTCAGGTCACTGAATATCTCTGGACAAGCTCAGAGGTAAGGTGAAGGGGCTGAATAAAATGACTCCTCGGGTCTTTCCAGAACTGAAAAAAGCTTATGATTCAAATACAAAATTGCAGAGGAACTGGTTTTTATAATTAACAAAACCTCTTATTCAAAATCAGTAAATGGTAAAACCTTACCTCCAGTTGCCGCAGGTTTAATGCTGTATCTTTATATTCTCTTTCTAATTTGTTCTTCTCATAGCCTTCAGTAGCCAGCTCAAGAACTAAATCTACTTTTTGTACATTCAACAGTGTGCAAGTCTGGTAACAAAACCCATAAAAGTTTGTTTAGATTTTATAAGCTCTGCCACATTTCACATCTTATATTTAAGAAAATTTTATTTAAGACTGAATAGCAAACCAAATATCAAAGCATAATTTTAAAAAATCAATTTAATTAATTATATCTTCTCTTAAATTATTTATGTCAAATTTATGTCAATTCCTATTTACAAGTTTCCTGAAGAACAAATTATGTTAAATGTGACTACTGTCATACATATTACAATACCGTGCCTATTTCATGTTAAGTAATAGTAAAAAAGTTTAGTTCAGTTGCAAGTTTCAATAGGGGCATTATTTGTATAACTTGACTTACAATGGCAGAAGTCAAGAGCAGGAATTTATGTTCAGTAATGAAATATGCTTTAGATTATGTAAAAATTTTAAAGTAAAAAGTAAAAATTTAATTCAGAATGGCAAAATCATGCCTTTTAATAGGTTTTAATATCTTTTCTTGATAGACCTACTGCAAGTTTCAAAAAAAAACCCCTTACCTTAATTAACTTCAATAATTCAGAAACCAGTTTTGCTTTTTGTGCATTAATTTCTTTGATTTTGGCATTTGTCTTCTGTTCCTCTTCTTCGAGATTGTAAGTACGATGTTGCATTAGCTTTAAACTGTACAAAAAATAAAATCATACCCTGAAAAGGGTGTCCTGAAATACTGGGAGAAGACCTCCATTCTGACATTCCAAGTCCTCCCTCTGCTACTCAATGGGCATCTAGCCTTGCAGTCAGCTGGCCACTTAACCTGAAAGGGGACTCAGTTTCTCTCTCATAAAATGAGAGAGCTGGGATAGATGACTTTAAAATCTTTTTAAGTCTTACAGTTCATGATTCTAAAGGTTCAAGAGGCGAGAAAAAAATGAAAGATGCAGGAAGTAGGGAAAACATTCACTCAATGGGAACATGCTGCAAAGGTTAGTAGGGTGGAGTTAGATTATAGAAAGTCTTGGAAGTCGGGAAGAGTTGATGTTAGCTGCAGGAAAGAGGGCAACATGTTCCCTTAACAAAAGAATTAAAAATAGAATCCTTTCATAGACAGAGTTCAAATCAATTTAACATGACTGAACTTGTATAATTCTTTAGGAAGTCATATGTAGAGTAAAAACTGTACTTGCACAAAAAATGTCACTTATTTTATATATATATATATATATATATGTAGAGTGTGATACACTAGAAAAATGCCAGAAAACCTGGGTTCAAATTCTGCCTCCACCACTTGTCAGCTGAGCAACTTTGCCACACCACAATTTCTGAAACCATTTTCTCATCTGTAAAATGGGGTCAATATGTTCTATTATCTGCTTCATATAACTACTGGGCTTTATTAACTTTAAAGCATGATATAAATCTAAGTCATTAGTACTGTTATTAAAGAGAAGAAAAAAATAAAAAGTAATAATAATAGTTTAGGGTGAAAATATAATACCTATCTAATTTGGAACCAATTTTCTGTTCCAGTTGATGCTTTTTGGTTTTTCTGTCTTGAAGGTCCTTCTTTTTATTTCTGAATTCATTGTCTCTGGATTCAAGATGTTTGATTTTTTCCTCAAAGGCCATCAATTCTACATCTAGTGTCTGAAATTTGTTATTTATTTCCTATGGAAGATATAGATTAAAATTGTAAATACACATTTAAACAAGTACATTTCAATTCCAATATTGGTTTAAATAAAGGCTACCCCCAAATATAGCCTTTAACCCATAAAATAATAATTTAAAGGAAAAATATATATAAAAAGGATATAAAATTACCCATTTAGGAGAAACCTGTTTCATGTTTGTAGAGAACCCTTATTTATCATTAATCTCAAATTCTTATTTCCTGACTTTGTACACCAAATCTTGATACCTCTGAGGCAGAAATATCCCATTCAAATTTATATCAGTAGGTGAGGGATGCTCAGGAAATAGCTTTTGGTTAAATTTCCCTTCTTTTTGAGCATGACTGTGGTGAAATAAGTCATTTTTGTTCATCCTTCCTTGTCCTCCCCTCACCCCCCATTCTTCCATAGTCCTATAGCATTGTCCCATCATACCATCTTCTGCTACATTGGTAAACAACTTGTATACATCTTATGTGTTTCATAAATGTAATCTATGACCATAAGCTTGGCAGACACTCTGGTCCTTTTGACAAGCGTAAACCTCTCTGTTCCTGTCATGCCACCTTCTTAGGACTCTAAGTTAAAGATGTCAGTTTTATCCTGAATTAAAAGCTTTCAGTTGTTAACCATTTTGGAGACAATAGCAACTTGTAAATTCTAACTAGCTTTTTAAGGCTGGGGAGAAGGCTGATATAGATGGGTTACTTGTTCTCCCTTGTTCCTTAATTTTTTTTCTCCTTTTTCTACTAGGACAACTGTTTGTCAGTTATACATATCAGCAATACCATTACTTTGTGGGATCTATCCAGACCCTTCCTCCTTCTCCTGCCTACTTCTCATTCTATACCATGGAGTTCCATGAAGCTATTTGTGCAACAGTGAGTAGAAGCCCTGGAATAATCAATACTACATTTTTTATAGTCTCAAGTTTTATACAAGTCAGTTTTGTTTTGTTTTTTGAGGGGGAATGGGGTGGGAATAGAAGAAGAAAAAGCAATGATGCCTCCTTTGGACAGATAACCAACCTTGTCCTGCTCTTCCAATTGTCTTCTTTCTTGTACATTTACAGTAAATGTGAGAAACTGGGCTGTTTTCAGGTGAGTGTTACTGGAAATAATGTCATTTGAATAAATGGAAGTTTTTACCACATATCTTTCTTGAGCTGTGTAAATTTGTTTCAGTCTGGTTTCATGTATAACCTAAAATGAAAAATATGATCACTTATCTGGCCATGCTTATTCCCACAATCTCTCCTTTTTTAAAAAGATCAAAGCACCAAAGAATATATTTGAGTTCTGAAGGGTTAAAATGGGACATCTATACTTTGAAAAAATGATTGATAAATTTTTGCTAATTTTGAAAAGTACTAAATACTGAATGAACTCTGAGACCAAAAGACCTAGAAACTGTACTTTACCATCGACTTAATTCTAATATATTAGGTAAATAAAAAAATTCCTTGAAATTTCCTTTATTTCAAGGTATAGAGTTCTACATACTTACACACACACACTTTTTTTTTTTACACTTTCAGTGCTTTCAAAGACTTACTGTGTCACTTTAAACATATCATACCCTAATTCCTTCCATTAAAAAAAGTCAAACAGAGAACATATGGCCCTGTGTAAGTGGTCCTAGCCTGGTTTATCCAAATCATTTTTTGAACAAGTACCATATATCCTTAAACCATAAAACTAGGAATAAATGCTGTATTTTATGGTGTCTTAGATATAACATTTAGTAAATGTTTTCTATTGATGTGAATTAGTAGAAATATTAGAGTAATCAAAGAGCTTCTGTGATTTCCTTAGTCTCTTGCAGTGTATTTGGCTTCCCATGTCTTTCATTGTGGCTTATCCCGGCAACTTTACAGTTGGGTAGGGTATCACATAGAAATGTTTTATGGTGCTCAAAGTCTCTGTAATCTACAATGACTCCTTGGTGAGGACTTTCCTTTTCTAACAACACAACAGACCCTTAAAATTCTCTTATTATTCCCTAAAAGTTTAGGGCCTAAAAAAAACCTGAGAAGAAGTCTTACGACTTAGGGTGTTTTCAGTAAATGGGGCAGCCAGATGGCACAGTGGATAAAGTGCTGGCCTTAGAATTAGTAACACTGTAGTTCAAATCCAGCCTCACATAATTATTAACTATGTGACCTTGGGCAAATAACTTAACCTGTTTACCTCAGTTTCCTCATCTGTCAAATGAAGATGATAACAGTACTACTTCCCAGAGTTGTTATAAGGATCAAAAGATAACATCTGCAAAGTGCTCAGTACTTCGGCCTGGCACACAGTAGGCACCATATAAATGTTGGCTAATTTAATTCTAATAAATTAGGTACAAATGCTACTGGGGACTTCTATCCATATTTTGCTAAACTTTCTAACTTAGATTCATAACATTTTAGAACTGGAAAGGACTTTAGTGAATACTCCGTGTACCCTCATTGTATATACAAGGAAACCAGGGGTCTCAAAGAGCTAAGCTGCTCAGTTAATGGATGAGATGACCACCAGAACTGAGACTTCCTGACTTGGAGTTCAAGGTTCTTTCTACTAAAATATACTGTCTCTCCTTCAAAAGAAAAAGACACATTCCTTACTCAAAAGTAAAAGCACTACTTTTTCTTTAAAAAAATTCTTTACTTTAATAATTCAAAAGATTCATGATTCCATTGGTGTGGGTATTTGCTCCATTAAACAAACATACTAACACCTCTATGTTTCACATAAGAGGCTTTAAGAACTGCTGAGGCTGGAAATAAAAATCAAAACCAATCACCCAGGAGCCAAACTTTTGGCATTTAAATGATCATGGCTGGTACTCACATCACAGCTACCAAGTTCATTGACAGGCATAGCCCCAAAGCCTTCCCAGTCATGGCTGGTATTTTCTCTACCAGCAAAATCTTCAAGAAGATAGTTTACTCAAACACCATGATTATGCAAGAGAGGAGATTTTCCTTAGGTCTGCTATCTGGGAATAGTAACAGTACTTCAGATTTTATACTACTTTTATAGGAAAATAGGTAAGGAGCTAGTATGGCATAATGGATGGAATATAGAGTCAGGTAAATATACATTTAAATCCTGACTCTGATGTTTCTAAGCCATGGGATCATGGACAAATCACTTATTCCCTGAGTCTCAGTTTCCTCATATGAAATATGAGAATAATAATGCTGGAATATCTACTTCATAAATCTCAAAGATCAAAATGAAAAGCACCTAAAAGTTAGGTAAAAGATTTCTTTCCTACCCTTCTGTCCACTGAAAAGCCTTAGTAATAACAAGATGATTGAGTGGTAGGCTTTATAAAGGTGTAAAGTAATGTTCTGGGAAAACAACTCCCAAGGGTAAGGCCTACTAAAGTAAGAACTCTTCAGCAATTCTTCTGGGGAGAAGTTCTTAATTTGGAATTCATGAATAGATTTCAGGGGCCCATGAACTTGGACAGGGAAAAAATTATTTTGGTTTTTAAAATATTTTGCTAATGGATAACTAATTTCTTTTGTAATCTTATAAAATTTATGCATTTAAAAATGTTAATCTGAATAAGGGACCATAGCTTTAACAAACTGCCAAAATGGCTCATGAAACAATAATAATTCCTGTTTATCCAAAAAATAACTCCTGTTAAGGGGTCCAGGAGGTAACAATTTGGTGGTTATTCCTTTATAATTTTGTCACGATTTGTATAAGGGTTCTGGAAGAGGTGGTTCCATGGGCAAGATAGAAGTATTTATTTTATTACTATGATCAGTAAAAGATGGGGGGAAGCATTGGTGAGACAAAGTAAGCGTGTGTGTGTGTGTAGAGGTATATATGTATGTATGCATGTGGGTGCCTGTTTAAGAGTCGGAGTGTTGGTGGCAAGAAAGAAGGGAGCCTGCATAGCTGTTCCGACTAGGGATGTTTTCACAGTGGTGGCAGACATTCATATGTAAAAGGAGGGTACTGCCTGTATGATTTTATGCCATCCATCATTTCAAATTTACGTATTCCTTAAAAGGCAATATAGACTTTGACAATTCAGTAATGTATGCTTTCTAACTATACCATCAAGATAATCTAGAGATATTTGCCAAGAAAGAATAAAAGTAGAAGTGTTCCAGATGAAGATTTACATTCAATCTGTTAAAAGTACTAGTTGTAATTTAATCCAAGAAAACCAAATCACCCCTTTACTTCTTGCTGTCAATTTTAGCCATTAGTCCTTGTTTTTGATATACTAAAAATGATAAATGCCAAGGTAATTTAATGCTTAAAGACAAAACCACAATGCTGTCACCTTATCTTACTGTTCAGAATGCTATTTTCAATACTTCTGTCATTTTCTATAAGGATTTTAATTATTAAAGTGCCACAATATAACTACAATGTTAGTTATGACCATCTCACCTGTTCAATTATTGCTCTGGTCTTTTCTGTTCCTACAGGGACATCATGAACATGATGCTGGTAGCAAAGGTAACTCATCACAAATTGAGGTGCATCAAATAACTCTCGCAGATAAGAAAAAAGACCATATTTCCTAATGAATACAAAGATCACCAACAGAATGTTCTTAGTTTTTTAGGCTGACTAGTGCATATTTTATAAAGTATATTTTTCCAAGTATATTTTTATTGTAAATAAAACCTAACAATTAAGAAGTAAATAAGGTTCAAAATTAGAAATAATTTCAAATACTTACTTTAGATCATTCAGAGACCTTGTGGGTACTCTATCTGCATATGCAATACTGGGAATACAAACAGCATTTACTTTTAATTTGTGATTGTCACGCATCTAGATTGTAGGAAAGCAAAAGCATTCTTAAAAGGCAATTTCAAAACAACTACTAAAATGACAAAATAATAAGTTTTACAACAAAAATAGTTTATGAATTAAGGGATGGAATATAAATTTATTTGTAAAATCTTAAGGGAAGATTATGGAATATTAGGAGCAGTCTCATCTCATAAAACAGAGAAAAGCAGTCAAGAGTAAAACAAGTTTAAGGTGAGAGACCAAATTAAGCAAAGTCTTTCTGAGAATATTTAGAATGATGATATTAGAAGGACAACAGACAGATAAGAGATAGCAAAGATTTACAAAATTATTTTTATAACAAATTAATTTCACCAGTAAAATGAAAGTCATCTTTTATAACAAATAACATTTTTTTTTAAAAAGAGAGAAATAAAATAAAAACCCAGCAAAACAAATCAATGCAATAAAAAATCTGAACACATGTGCAATGCTCCACACTTGCGGACCTTGCACTTCTGCAAAGGAGTGGTAGTAACTTTCCCAGATCTTTTCATGCATTTTCTCTGTAATTCTACAACATTCACTTCTGATGTTTTTTTGCAGTTGTTGCTCTTTCCATTTATGTTTTAATCACTGTGTACTTTGTTTTCTTGGCTCTTTTTAATTCACTTTACATCACTTCATGGAGATCTTGCCATGCTACTCTATATTCACGGTATTTGTCATTTCTTACAGCACAGTAGTACTGCATTACATCCACATACCACAATCTGTTAACTCTTTCTAATTCTTAGTTATCACAAACAAGTGCTGCTGTAAATATTCTGGGGTACATGAGTTTTTCTTCTCAATGACTTCTCTGGGGTATATGCTTAATAATAGATCTCTAAGTCAAAGGATATGGACATTTTAGTTGCTTTATTTGCATAATTCCAAACTGCTTTCCAATATGCTTACAGCTCTATCAACAATGGGGTCAGAGTGCCTATCTTCCCATAACCTTTCTACTATGGGCTATTCCCATCTTTTGTCATCTTTGCCAATTTGTTGAGTATGAAGTGAAACCTTAGGGCTGTTTTGATTTATAGTTCTCTTATTATTAGTTATTTGGAGCTTTACATATAATTGTTTATAAGTTTTTTTGAGAATTGTTTGTTCACATCCTTTGATCATTTAACTATTGGGGAATGGCTCTCAGGAACACATACATGTTGAATATCTTGGCTATTAAACTCTTATCAGAGAAATTTGATACAGATTTCTTTGCATTCAACCACTTCCTCTCTTAAGCGCGTTAATTTTGTGCAGAAGCTTTTTGGTTTCATGAAATCAAAGATACCTAACTGTCTCACTACTATCTCTTGTTTGGTTAAAAATTTATCTCTTAACCAGAGCTGTGAAAAGTATGAGAACTGTTTCTCTTCTAATTTTTTTATGCTGTGATCTTTAATATTAAGGTCATATATCCATTTTGAATTTACTATCGAATGGTGTAAGGTATTGGTCTAAGCCTAACTTCTGTCAGATTGCTTTCCAGTCTTCCTAGCATTTCTTATCAGACAGAATTCTTCCCTAAATAATTTATGTTTTCTGGTTTATCAAACAGTGACTTACTGAATTTCACTTTGTCTGGTTGTTTCTTTTCTACTGTTTCACTGATCTACTTTTTTTTTCCTAAAACTATAACAAATGATTTTGGTGATTATTACTTTGTAATATACTCTGAGGTCTGGAAGTGATGTTCCTCCTTCCTACCTTTTTTCATTATATTCTTTACTACTTTGTATCTTTTGTTCCTCCAAAAGAATTTTATTATTATTATTTTATTGAGTTCTACAAATTATCTTTTTGTTAGTTGACTGGTATGGCATTATAAACAAGTTAACTGGTTTATTGGTATATTTATTATATGTCTGTTATATTGGCTTGGCCTACCCATAAGTTCTAAATATTCCACCAGCTATTTAAGTTGTCCTATATTTCTTTAACAAACAATTTGTAATTGGAACTATACAAGTATTTTGTGTAAGTTGGCAGATGGATCCTCAAATATTTTATACATTTATTTCAAATAAGATTTCTCTTTCTATTACTGCTTCTTGGGTATTATTATTATACAGAAATGTTGATTTTTGTGGGTTTATTTTGTAGCCTGCAACTTCGCTGAAATTATTAATTTTCTCAATAATATATTTGCTAACTGCTTTGGACTTTCTAAATAAACCATCTTTTCATCAGTAGCTTTATCTCCTCTTCAATTATTCTTATGCCTTTAATTTCTTTCTCTTGTTTTACTGCTATTGACAGCATTTCTAGAACTGTATCAGATAATAAGGGGTAAAATGCCATCTTTGCTTTCCTGTATCTTGTGGGAAAGCTCCTAGCGTATCCTCACAGTATAGAATGTTCCATGGAGTACAAGAACAAGAATCCAATAGATGGGACTGATTGATGAGGTGCTATATGAATTGTTGAAATAAGTATTCTTATCAACGATATCATGGCTCCATTAAAAAGTTGAAGCATATCTCAGCATTCTACTAGATGTATATCAGTCAGTCTATAAGTATTTATTAAGCCCCTACTCTGTGCCAGGCACTATGCTAAAGGATGGGGATACAAAAAAAAAGGCAGAAGACAATTCCTGCCCTCAAAGAGCTTACAATCCAAAGGGACAGACAACAAACACACACATATGTACAACCAACCTATAAAAGGGATAAACTGGAGATAATCAATGGAGGAAATTACTAGAATCAAGGCAGAATCGGGGAAAGGCTTTCTATAGAAGAGATTTTTAGATGGGACTTGAAGGAAGGCAGGGAAGCCAGTAGGCAGGGATGAAAAGTTAGAGCATTTCCAAAAATTAGGGCAGCCAGAGAAAATACCAGGGGCTAAGAGATAGAGTGTCTTGTTTATGGAATAGCAAGCAGGCCAGAGTCATTGGATCTAGAATATGTGGCTGGGGGGACTAAGGTGTAAGACAGAGATGTTGAATTCATTGCTGGCAAAACTCTTTGAGAGTCTGAACCAGGTAGATTTTAAGTGGTAAATGTATAACAAAATAAATAAAAATACAACAGAGATAATGTTTATTTGTGGTTCTTTAAGTCAGTACATGTATTGCAGGGATCTATTTCATTTTGACAATACTGATAAAAGTGGGGGGGAAGGAAAAGGGGTGCTAGCTTATGAAGGGCTTTAAGTGCCAAATAAATGATTTTATATTTTATCCTGGAGGCCATATCGTGCCACTGGAGCTTATTAAGTTGGATGTGTATGTGTGTATGACATAGGTGGACTTGGTGTGTTAGTAAAATCACATTGGCAGCTGAATGAAGGACAGTTTGGAGTAGTTAAAGGCAGTAGTGGGCAGGTAGATCCACCAGCAGGCTATTGTAATAGCCTAGGTGTGATGAAGACCCGTATCAGAGTGGTAGTAATGTCAAAGGACAGAAAGGGGCATATAAGAAATGTTGCAAAGATTAAAACGGGCAGGCCAAGTGCTTCTGCAATTGGTGCAAAAAGCTTGCTCCTCCTAAGCAGTCAAAGCTACTTAGAAAATAAAGTTCTCTAATCATTTATCTGGTAAAGAAATATCTTGATGACAAATTCTTTGGCACTGTCAAATGGTTCAACATCAGAAACAGAAATGGCTCTATCACTAGAAATCACCAGAAACTTACAATCTGCCTTACCAGTGTACCCTAATGCCCACTGGACATTTCCATTTGCCCTGCAGCTGAACTCTCCAGTACGTACTGTCTTCTTATCAGAATATGAGTTTCTAAAGAACAGTGACTGTCTTCCTTTTCTATTTGTATTTTCAGACCTTAGCAACATTTATATGCTTTTTCATTAGTTCATTCATCTTCACAGAAATGACAAGTTCATGGAAGCTAATTAGGTCATCAAATAAGAGTATAGAAAAAAAAGAGAAAAGGTATCAAGATAGAGCCATATGTATGCACAGTCAGGGGGTGTGTAATAGAAGATAAAACCTGCACAGGAAATGGAGGAATGTTCAGAAAATTAGGAAGAGAACCAAGAGAAAGCAGTGTTATGAAAACCCAGAGAATCAATGCTTTCCAGAAGATGATGATTAACAATATTAATTCCTGTTGAGAAGTTGTAATGTTAATGGGATATAAGATCTTCCCTGCTCATTAACAGGCCTCACATGGAACCTATTAAGAAAGCTTGCTTAGGGGAGATTTACTTGAAGGCTTTCACACCTTTTGCTAATTTCTAATTAGGCACTGAGTCACAGAGGGTTGTGATGCCTTCTCTGAGAAGTGTATATATACTGTGAGTTTGTATTTTGCTTTGGGGGCTCATTTATGAGAAGGATCTTGTGATTCCCTGGTCAAGATTCTTAACGGCCGTATGTTCAGAGCTCCCTGACTGCACAGATATAAAGGCTCTCTTGATCCATTGAGGTATGTAAAAGTGTATAGCAATATTGCTTTGATTCAGGTAGTCAGAGCCCTGTCTGTTGTCTTTATTTCTCTGTCTATATTTTCCCTTAAGTTCAAGGTGCTGATTTTTCCCCTGAACTAGTGAATGTAATTAAAAAAGACTGTTGACCCCGTAAATAGCTACCTTTCCTAGTAAAGCAGATCTAAGAACCTGTGCTAGCAGCCATCCTGGGTATTTCAGTATGGTTACCACTACAGAAGTCAAGAAAGATTTACTAACTGAGATTATTGGTATCTGGACAAAACAATTTCTAGTTTGAGTTGGATGGTAAGGTCTTAAGTCAAATTGCAAAGGACTGAGAAATGGGAGGAGAGGAAACAAAGGCAAGAAGAGGTCGATACTCCCCTCATATACCCCCTGCTGGGAGTTACCAGGAATGTTACAAAAGGTACAAGAAAGCAAAGGCAATCTCAGCTTCAAGAGGCAACATTTCAATGAATAAGGAGGTCCCATTGTACTCTGCTCTGGGCAGGCTACATCTAGAAATAATGTGATCAGTTCTGGTCATCACATTTTAGGAAGAAAAATAATAAGCTGGAAAGGATCCAGGGCAGAGAATCAGGAAGTTGCAAAGTTTGGAGTTCATAATATATGAGGACTTGTTGAAGAATCTGGGGATATTGAGCCTGGAGAAAAAATGAATCAGGAGGATATAACAGCTGTCTTCAAAAATATGAAGGGCTGTCACCAGAGGGAAGGATTAAACTTGTTTTATTTGGCTCCAGAAAGCAGAACCAGGAGCAATGCTTTATAAAATACAAAGAAGGCTTCCAACTAAGACAGCAATGTTAGGATGTTGAAGAGTCCATATCCTCCACAAACATATCACTAAAGCTCTAAAAAATACACCAGAAGCAATACTGGTGGAAAAAAAAAAACCAAAGAGAAATTGTCCAGGCTCTGGGACTGCAGAAAAAGACTGTCAAAAACCAGTACTAGATCTGAGCAGAGACAACCCAGTATAGGTAAAACGCACAGTGTACAAGGAGTCTGGATCCATGAGAAACTGGGCCAGAGTCACTGGCCAGCAAGCCCCACGCATGTCACAAAAGGAGACAGGGTCCAGCAGTGAGAAGGCAGCATAATGCTTACGCAGTCTTATTCTTGAGCCCCAACAGGATACAAGGTCAGAACAGCACCTGGGCAGTGGAGTGTCCAGGCAGCTCCTGCCTGAACTACTGCAAGACACAGAATCAGCCTAATAAGGAAGCAGTGTGCCCAGACCAGCACTCAGTCAGTCTAACCTTTGCTCACAGTGGGAGATATAGCCAGAATACAGAAGCCTAGATAGCTCATAAAGCCCACATCTGTACTACTACAGGAGGCAGGCCAGAACAGCACTTAGGGAACCCCAGGCTCAGAGAACTCAAATCCACGCTATAAGACCCAGGACAAAACCTGAGGCTTTGCATAAAGTCTGTTACCACATGTGCAGCATTTGGTTGGAGCCTATCAGGGTCACAGAATGTGATATAAAATGTAGCCAAGTCTGGGTTTGGGACTGCCCTAGGAGGTGACAGAGAATGGTCAAAATCTAAGTCTAGCTATAAGGAGACTGAATTAGAACCCAGAATTTCTGCAGAGTGTGAAGACTACTCTTAGCCTCTATATGCAAAAACAAGAGGGACCTGTCCACACCATCCAAGAATACAGGAAAGAGCAGAATCTGAAAGCTCCAAACCAGAAACTGGCTGGAGATATGAGTAAATAGCACAAAATGCCAAACACAAGAAATACTATAAAGTAAGAAAAGACCAAAAAGTAAATCCAGAAGAGGAGAGGAACTCCCTACCAAGTATATAAAAGTACCTGGAAGAATTTAAGCAAAAGATAATAAATATATTCAATGAAATGAGAGTTAATGAAAAAAGAATGTGAAGTTGAATTAACAGGACAGAAAATAGTAAATCTTACCCAAGAACTAAATTTCTTGAAACTCAGAATGAGCTAAATAAAAAGCAATGATTCCACAATACATTAGAAATATGAAAACAAATCAAAAAGTTTAAGGAAATTTAAAATATATGCTACTAAAAAACTGACCTGGAAAAATAATCAAAGAGAGGTAATCTAAGAATTAATTATTGGGCTAAAAATCATGAAACTAAACAAAAAAGCTTAGATAACAAGATTTTAAGAAATCGCAGTTGAAAACTGCAGATGCAAAGTACAAAGAGAAAAAATTTATTGGTTAACCTCCTAAAAGAAATCCCAAAATGAAAACTACCCCAAACAGTCAAAATTCAGTTTTACAGGTCAATAAATACTGCAATCAGCCAGAATGAAACATTTCAAGACCCAAGGAGCCACATTCAGGATCACTAAAATTTGGCAGCTACCACTAAAAAAAGAAAGGTTATTTTGGTAAATGATATTCTAAAGGCAAAAGCTAAAAGGCTTACAACCAAGAAAAGCTTACCTGCCAAAATGGTAGGTAGGGGAAAAAATGGACCATTAATTGATTACCTTCAAAGGACTCCTGATGAAATACCAGAGCCAAATAAAATGTTTAAATACAGACACAAAAGTCAAGTGAAAACTAGAAAAGTAAATACATTTGAGCAATGGAAGGGTCTATACAATGATGAAATGCTTACATTTTAATAACGGGGGAGAAGAAATAAATATCCCTTTAGAAACATAATATTTTCAAGAATCAGAGAGGGAATTAAATAAGTTAAGTAAGACAGAGTACCTAGGGTGATTCTGTTCTGTTTTAGTGGTCTTAAAAGAAGAAAGAAAAGGAGAATACTGGGAATATTGGCAGAAGGGGAAGGAACTTATCACAGTCAGTCCTCAACTTTTGTGGGAATAATGTTTCTAGAAAATGGCACAAAAGTAAAAAAAAGTCTGTGATTGTTGGTACACTGAGCTTATGGGAAATAGGGGGTTAGATTCCTGTGACTACCAAAAACTAATTTTTCACTAGGGATGAATGAAAATACATTTTTTTCTCTATACAATTCTTTACAACAAATCATTCATTCTAATAATGTACTTTTCCTAACAGTAATCGTGAAATAACCCATAAAATGCTGTATACAAAATAAAATGGGTAACATGCAAAACATATTTTCTTGCTTAGTAATTCCCTAGAATTCTGCAACCTTTTGTGCTAACCTCTCAATTAAAAAAAATGATTTCAGACAATATTCACTTTTCATAATACGTGAAATACAAGTACCATAAATACCTTTCTCCTTTTTGCAGGTATAATGAATTGTTTATTTGTCAACACCAAACTCATAGTCAAGAGTGACTGTAGACATTCTGGCACAAAGTTCATCTAAGTTCATCTACCACACCTTTATTTCCTCACTAAGCTCCATCATTCACTTTGCATGCTTGGGCTTAGAGACCCTAAAGGACTTGTACTTATGCTTCAGAGGCATAACTGCATCCCAAAACTTAAGTTTTAAAGGCAATGAAAATATGTAATGAATGCACAGGGTGCTCTTCACAATGGTAAGTTAACAAAACCAGTAAAGCATCTCATAGGTTATCAATTTCTCCACAAACTTGGTTGCATCACACCTCTCATTTTTTTCCCTAGTCTGCACAGCTGTGGATTTATGTGGTTGTCAACATGAAAGTGTAAATTAGGTTACTTAAGTTGCTAGGTTGTGAAAGTTAAATGCACGAGTATTGAGGATTGAGTATCTCACAAAACAGAGGAGTACACAAAATCAATAATATAAAAATATTAAAGAAAGGGTGAGACAAAATGGCATTGCATGAATCTTGCTCTCTCATCTAAACTGGGCAAAGGAGGACTGAACAGATATACACACATGTATGCCTGCGCACGCACACACACACACACACACACACACACACACACACACACAGAGTTGTTCTTTAGTTGTGTCTAACTCTTTGTGATCCCATTTGGGGTTTTCTTGGCAAAGATACTGAACTGGTTTGCCATTTCCTTCTCTAGCTCATTTTACAGATGAGGAAATGGAGGCAAACAGGGTTAAGTGACTTGCCCGGGGTCATATAACTAGTAAGTGTCTGAAGGTGGATTCAAACTCATGTTGTCCTGACTCCAGAGCTAGCACTGTATCTGATGCACACCACCTAACTGCCCCATTGTGTGTGTGTATGTGTATATACACACACACACACACAAACACATATGTATGTATACAAAAATACACAAAGAATCTGGTGTAGAAATACATTAAATGTAAAACTAGGAAAGGAGTGTAGGCTTGATGAGGGATTAGTCATAAGCAGATGGTTGAATGGGAAGGGGGAGATTAAAAGAAAAGAAAAAAGTGTAAACACCTGTAATTAGGGGCAGGATAAGGAGAAGAAGAGAGCCAGGGGAGTACAAGCTTGTCTATACATCGTGGTTTGCATGTTATCTCCCCAATTAGACCATAAGGCTCCATGAGAATAAGTACTGTCTTTCACCTCTCTTTGTATCCCTGGCATAGCGTTTGGCATATACTAGGTAATTAATAAATATCTACTGACCAACTGACATTTCCACAAATATTCTACAATAATGTTACAAATTGCAATTTGTTGCAATCTGCATAAAGTGAGGCAATACTCATAAAGATAAAATCACATATCCTTAAAAGAATGAAATTTATGATAAAATCAGGAAGAAAACCAGTAAAACCAAGAAAATCTATAAACTGTTACCTGTTAACAAAGTTAATTACATCATGCTACCTTGGTAAGAAAAATAAAATTCTGGCTATTAAGCACTGTTTGAGCTCTGAAATTGAAAACATCCCCTCAAGATGTTCAAAGTATTATATCACTGAGTACTTACCTCTTTGAGAAAATTTTCCATATCTTCTTGACTTTCAAATACAAAAGATCTCAAATCATTTGATGGAATATGATTTTCTATATATTTGGCATTTTTATAGTCTTTCACGTGGATCTAAATCAAGAAAAGAAATAGCATATTTATGACTACTTAAATAATTTAAAAACAGTGTCTCTATACACGAACTATCAAAGAAGGTCAAAAGTCCTAGAAGAAATATTGTTTTAAGGCTCAACACTTTAAAAATAATTCTTGTTTAAGCTGGAAGTTACAATTTAATTTATCAAGTCTAGTATTGCATATAGTTAAATACATTTATGAAAAAAACAAACAAATCCAAGGCTCTATTAGCAACTGATTAATGGAGTCCATCACTGACCAATGTTTTACCTTCAGGGCATGTAAGTTCCTATTCTGTTTATGTTTTTGATGAATTAAAAAATATAAATCCATGCAATACCAATAAAAATAAAAGTTTCTAATAAATATATCAAACTACTAAAAAATTTCCTAGAAGGTCACAAACTTGACACCTTTCTTTACAATATACACATGGAAACTGAAATGAGTAACTGGCAAACCAAATACAAAGTATGAAAAAAAATCTCTTTAGAAGTTAGAATTCATATGATGACTTTAGTATGAAGGTAAACATTTCTGGAAGAACAATTCTTAAATTTGGCATTTAATACTCTAGTGTATTCAATGTTTAATGAATATCTGCTCTTTAGTTAAGTCCTGCATTAGGTGCTGGGATAGGGGAACAAGGAGAGCAAAGAGTTTAAAATTAATCTAAGTGAGTTAAAAAAAAAAAAACCTAAGCTATATCATGAAATTCTCCCCAAAATAAATTTAAATTTTATTTAAATGATAAATGTGTCACACTAAGTTGATGAAAGAAGACTGTTAGGAAAAGAGGATGAAAACAGTATGTCAAATTACAGTAAAGTTAAGAACCATTTTAACAGTTAGTATTTCTACCTGATTCTGTTGCTATGGAGACTTAATGAGAATCACTTTCCAAGACATATTTAATATTTTGGGTACTTCTAAAGTGTCTCAAAGCCTTAGAAATAACATTTTCTTTCCAGTAATATTTAACTTTAAGGCAAATGTGCCTTGAATTGTTTAAAGTATTGGAAAGACACAGATACAGACACAGACACAGATACACATATTTAGAGTGAAAGAAAGAGAGAGACAGAAGGGGGGGGGGGTACATCATGAGAATATTTTTATGCACACAATCACTAATATAAATTAAATATATGCAAGAGGAATAAACTGCTTTGAATATTTGCTGTAAATAAAAATGTGATCAATATAAAAAAAGCTATTATGTTTCACATATTCAATATTGAAGGAAAACTAATGGTCTATTTAAACCAGGAGTTCTTACCTTTTTTTATGTCATGGACCACCTTTGGCAGTCTGGTAAAGTCTCTGGGTCCCTTCTCAGAATAATGTTTTTAAATATACAAAATAAAATACACAGTATCACAAAGGAAACCAATGATAATAAAATATAGTTATCATAATATATTTTTTAAAAGTTCATGGACCCCAGGTTAAGAATCTCTGATTTAAAGGAATAGTCTAGTAAATTCTTCTGTAAGTCAAATATCTTTTTCTTACATAGATCATTATTCTCTGCTCTATTTTATGTTTTATTATCCACATACAACATCCTATTTATCTAAGACTGTCACAGAATGGGTTATTCTACATAAGTGAATTTGAGATATCAAAAAAAATTACTTTAATTACTAGATTTTCATTTAAGTTATATTTAAAGTAGGCAAACATACTATATAGTTTCCTTATTAAACACAGTATAAACAAAATCTGATCTTAGCAATTCAGGATCATTGCTGTGAGTAGCAATTATTGCACTGTGTTATATGGCCTCAGAGGTTACCAAGGTATGAGAGAATGTGCATTTAAGCTTAATTCAACATTAAAATCTGTTAAAAGTGGCCAGAAGTATGATTATGGAAAAATGAGGTATTACTTTTCTAAAAATTCTTATTACAACAAAAATATAAATCACAATAGTAACAAAATAAGATGTTATTAAAATAAACAGAATCTCTTACCATGAGCACTATGGGTTCAAAAACTGTTTTCTTAAATCTATGCTTATTTTTTCTTAACCATAAAACAGCATCATGGGTATCACGATATCTCATTCTCAATTTCTCTTCCCTTTGCTTCAGTAAGTTATCAAGGCATTTAATACGAGTAGTTACATCTATTTTTGAAAAACAAAAATAAAGCATCATGCCTCTGAAAAGCATAGTGAGCTAATTCAGTCACTTATCAAGCATGTGTTAAACAGCATATCTATCACTGTAATTGTTTCACAGGTAATTTTAAGAAATAGAAAACATAGTCACCACCCTCCTAAACTAGGAGGCATCTTCAATTCCTCATTCTCTTAACAACTTATATCCAATCTGTTTCCAGGTCCAACTTTGAAACATTTCTCATACATATCCCCCTTTTCAACTGATACTGCCACCACCCTGGTGCAAATCCTCAACACATCGTTCCTAGAATACTTCTATAGCCTTTTGATTGGTTTCTCTGTCACAAATCTCTCCCCACTCTAGTCCATCCTGCACTCAGCCATCAAGGTGATCTTTTTAAAGCAGATGTCTGACCACATCATTCTTCACTCCCACCCCACCCCACTCAATAAACTCCACTGACTTTGTCACCTCAAGAATCAAATATAAAATTGTTTGGTTTTTACAGCCCTTTATAACCTGGCTCCCTCCTACAATCTTCTAACATCCCCAAACATATTCCGTGATGTGGTAACCCTGGATTACTGATCCTCACACACAACACTACATCTCTGGACTGCGTGCATTTTTAGTGGCTCTCCTCATGCTTGGAATTATCTCCCTTCTCGGCCATGTCCCCTGGAATCCTTCAAGTCTCAGCTAGAAACTCACCTTCTACAAGAAACCTTTCCTAATCACTCTTAGGGCTGATGCCTGCCTTCCCTCTGACACCACACTCAATTTATTATGTACATGTAGTTTTTAAATAGAATTACTTGCATGTTGTCTTCCCCTTTAGATTGTGAGCTCCTTGAGAACTGGAACTGTCTTTTGCCTTTTTTTGTATCCCCAGCACTTAGCACAGTGCCTGACTCATAGCACACACTTAAAAATGCTTGTTAACTGACAGAAAATAAATAACTAACACATGACAATATACCAGCAGGTTGTAGGACAGCTTCGGATTTTATACAAACCAAATGTAGGAAAATAATACAGCTTTTATTTGAACCAATATATTCAAGTATATACGTGCTCTGACAGAGTTGTAAAACTTACTTGCTTTATCTTTCTTTAGATTTTCTATCTCTTTTAACCTCTCATTTATTTCTACATCAATGGCTGACTTTTCCTCTTCTACTTGTTTTAGATCATCATTAAGGGAATCAATTTGGGGCTGCAGATTCTCACAGCTTCCTATGGCCTCAATTTCACTCTTCCAATCATCGATCATCTTACGAGTGTTACTTATTCTCTGCAGTCTATTATCTTCTTCATCTCGCTTCACTCTGAAAGAATGCTTTGCTTCTTCAATCTAACAAGAGTACAAAAGTAAGTCAGTACTTGAGAGTTTTTCTGTTGGTTTATAAGGCTCTATTACTGATTTTTTTTACAAAGGTAAAACTAGTATTCTAAGTATACAAATATTTTACTTATGCCTTGCTAAAGGTGACAAAATCCTATTTTAAGCCCAACTAGGTATTTCAAAGTATATATAAACAAGAGTCATTCTAATGCATATCAAGTAAATCCAAACAAAATTCAGTCATGGAGCACAACAGAAATAAGATGTGGTAACAAAAATAAATTCATAGAAATTAATGCAAGTTGAAGAATATTCAAATTTTTATAGGGAAATTATATTGCTTCAGAAAAATTCATAATCTTAATGTCCAATAAAATGAAAAATATAAAATTACTAAGGAACTCTCTGATAAAAAAATGGTTGGAGAACTGGCAGAAATTAGGTTCATATCAACACTTAAGCTGTATTCCATTATACATTTTAAGTGGATTACTAATAAAAATCACACTGATTATATGAAACTGAAAAGCTTTTGTACCAAAAAAAAAAAAATTAATGCACTTAGAGATAAGAAGAGAAGTGGTTGAATGGGAAAGCTTTCTATCAAGTTTCTCTGATGAGGGTTTAGTATCCAAGACAACTAACATATATGTAAGACTAAAACACAATCCCGATAAGTGGTCAAAAGATAAGAATAGAGTTTGCAAAAGAAGTCACAAACTATATTAACAACCATATGGAAGAATGCTCCAAGACCCTAATAAGAAAAATGCAAACGAAAAAGGCCTTGCCTAAGGTTTTATCTCACACCTAGTGAATTGGCAAAGATGGTAAGAGAGGAGAATAGCTAATGCTGGGGAGATTGTGGGATGATAGGCACGCTGGCCCATTGTTGATGGGGCTACAAATATTTTTTGTCTTTTCATTTAAAAAAATTTTCCTCCTTCACCTTTATTTTGAGTTCTAAATTCTTTCCCTCCTCATTCCTTACTTATTGAGAGGGCAACCTCCCACCCAAACCCCAAAGGTTATTACAAATATGTAATAGGCATGCAAAATCAATTCCAGCATCAGCTGTGTCTCTCACATCCACAAAGAAGGAAAAGAATATAGGCTTCAGATCTACCCTTTCAGTCCATCACTTCTCTATCTGGAGATGGATAGCACGTTTTATCATGAATTTTTTTTAACTGACTTGTTTATTTACTTTTAGTTTACAAGATTCAGTTCCACAATCCCTTGAGTTTCAGATTTTCTCCTCTTCTCCCCCCCATGGCGGCATACAATCAAGTACAGGATCTGCAAATACTTTCATATTGTACAACAGTCTGGTTGTATAGAAGGGTTGTAACCAATGGAGTGAACAATGGGAAAAGAAGAAACAAAACCAAACAAGAAAAAGAACAATAGCATGTATTGCTTCAGTCTCCATTTAAACTCTGGTCTTTCTAGATCTTTCTCTGAATGTTTTTTTTTAAATCATGGCTAGTCACTGTGTTGGTCAGAAATGCTAGCTCTTTCAGAGTCGACTGTCCTTACAATATTATTATTATTCAATAAATTGTTCTCCATGATTCTGCTAACTTCACTCTGTATCAGTTCATACAAGTCTTCCCCAGTTTTTCTAAAACTAACCTTTTCTTACAGCACAATAGTATTCCACCATATCTATGTAACAGAACTTGTTCAGCTATTTCCTAACTGACAGGCATCCCCTCAGTTTCCAATTCTTTGCTACAACAAAAAGAACTGTATTAGAAATAATTTTGTACAAATGGGTCCTTTTCCTCTTTCCTTGATATTTTTAAGTGTACAGATCCAGTAGCAGTTTCTTTTCATTAGAAAGAATAGCTATTTGGGCACAGTTTCAAATTGTTCTCCAAAATGGTTGGACTAATCATAGCTCTACCAAGGGTTTTTCATTTATTACCTTGATATTACCGACCTTTTGTACTTCCAGATACATTCTGGTATAAACTTTTCTAACTCTATAAAGTAATTCTTTTGTAGTTTGATTGGTATGACACTGAATAAATAAGTTAATTTACTTTGTCATTTTTATGACTCAGCCTGCCTATGAGCAATGAACATTTCTTCAGTTATTTAGATCTGCCTTTATTTGTGTAAAGAATATTTTATAATTGTGTCCATATAGTTCCTGTGTATGTCGTGCCAGGTGACTCCCAAGTTTAGGTTTGCATAACCCAACCTGAAGTTTTTCTAAGACTCCATCCAAGCACAATTTAGAACTTTTCTCGTTATTTATTAACTTGAGGTTTAATAATTGTCTCATTGTTCCACTTACACATTCAAAGAAACTTGGCTTTTTTTGATGCTGAAATTGCATATATGCTCTTCTACCTTTGTTGTTTTAGATTCAAAATTCTCAAAGCTTCCCAAAAGCTCACCATGTCACATATTCTACCTTAATTTCACTTTATCAGCTACTGGGGGAAAAACTTCTAGAACTTTGGGAAAGAACAAGCAGAAGGGGGAGTGAAAGAGTATCACTTTACTCATGCTTTCCTATCTTTTCAGCTATGAAGTAGAAAAATGAAGAAGGGAAAAATGATGTTGATATATAAGTTCCATCATGAAACCTGTATACTTATCTCTCCAAAATAGAAATTTCTCTGGTAATTTATATTTTTTGGAAGAGAACAAAGCAATGTCATGACATACTTTCAACCATGACCAAATATACAAATAAAATATTACCTTCAAAGGTAGCAATCTCTTTATTTATTTACCTATATTACATTTATATCTAAATATTTCTTGGAAGGAATGATAAGTTAACTTTCACGTAAAAGCAAATTCATTCTACTGAGCACAAGAAAGCTCTTATGGGCCAAATTCCAGTGAGGTTACTAGGTATGTTTTTATCATTTATATCTTAAATAACTTAGGAGATCCCAACCATGTAGAATATTAACCCTCACAAGATTCCCTACTCAATCAGTATAATTTTTTTTTTAATTAATTGATTTATTTACTTTTAGTTTACAAGATTCAGTTCCAGAATCCCTTGAGTTTCAAATTTTCTCCCCTCTTTCTTCCCCCTCCCCCACCCATGGCAGCATGCAGTCAAGTATAGAATTTGCAAGTACTTTCACACTGGACATTAGTTGGGTTGTAGAGAAGGGTTATAACCAATGGAATGGACAAAAGGAAAAAGCAAACAAAGCCAACCATGGAAAAGAGTGATAGCATGTAGATTGGTTGAGTCTCCATTTAAATTCTGTTCTTTCTAGATCTTTCTCTGAATGTAGATATCTCCTTCCATCCTGGGACTTGTAGAGTTGTCTTATAACTGCGTTGCTGAGAAGAGTCCAGTTTATCAAGGTTGGTCGTCACACATACGATGTATCTGTGATTGTATACAAGTTTTTCCTGATTCTGCTCTTCTCACTTAGCATCAATTTGTATAAGCCTCTCCAGGCAGATATGAAGTCTGTCTCCTCCCCATTTCTTATACCACAACAGTACTCCATTACATTCATATACCACAACTTGTTTAGCCATTCCTCAATTGATGGGGATCCCCTAAATTTCCAGTTTTTTGCCACCACAAAGAGAGTTGCAATAAATGTTTTTGTACATATGGGTCCTTTTCCCATTTCTATGCTCTCTTTGGGATACAACCCCAGAAGTGGTATTACTGGGTCAAAGGGTATGAAATTATTTATAGCCTTTTGGGCATAATTCCAGAATGGTTGTATCAGTTCACAGCTCCACCAACAATGCATTAGTGTTCCAATTTTTCCACATCCTCTCCAGTATTTGTCATTTTTCTGTTTTGTCATCTTAGCCAATCTGGCTAGTGAGATGTGGTACCTCAAAGTTGTTTTGATTTGTATTTCTTGAATTAAGAGTGTCAATCAGTATAATTTTGAAGAAGCCTTCCTACCTCATGATAATGTAGGGAGAGCTTTAACAAAGCTACAATTCCCCATAAATTTCCCATTTCACTCTTACATTTGTACAAGGTTTCTATGCTCTAGGATAGGTGCTCTTAATCTTTTTTTATCATGCACCCCTCTGGCAGTATGGTGAAGCCTATGGATCTCTTCTCAGAATGTTTTTAAATACAAAAAAAAAAAGGATTACAAAGCAAACCAATTATACTGAAATACGGTTATAAAAATATTTGTAAAAATAAGTTTACGAACCCCACATTAAGAACCACTGCTCTAGGGCAAGATCATGCATTACTAATTCATATAGTTAATATCTCATTATATAGTCTTACTTGTTTCTCTCTCTTTTCTAATGCATCTTGTTTTTCTTTGCATTTGCAAGATGTATCTCTAATATCATTATTCTGCAAGGAAATAAAAATGCATATAAGTTAAAATTTAAAGTACATAAGTTATTCATTTATCTGACCTCAATTTTTCAGATCTCAAGTAGGCAGGGAAGTCACGCAAACTTACACAATAGTACAGCCAGATCCTTCCCATGGCACCTTAAGTTCAAGTCATCATGTTTGTAAACAAATGCCCAAACATTAATATTCTAGCAGTATAAGCACACCTATCACAATCTTTTTTTTTAACCAATAAGAAAGTTTTTCTCCACTTGACTACCTGTTCTTTAGCATTTTGCCCTCTGAAGACTGAATTTCTGGTACACTAAAACCTAATATTTTGGATTTTTTTTTTAGTAGCTACCTACTACTCAGATTATTAACAAAAATGCTTCAAAAAAGTAAAGTGAAATTGCTTTTTAAAAGTCTCGAATAGAGATGACCAACTGTATCAGAATATAATTTTTATAACATAGAATTAATAAAGAGATTAAGAACAGGTTAGATTTCCTTTAGGAAACTGAAAATTTTTCCAGAAACAATGGCTAGGCTTACACAGCAAGACAGAGGCACATGGTAGGCATGAGTTGGCTACAACACAAAACTTATGAAGAAATTCAAAGGATAGAAGCAAAATTCATTAGGAAAATAGGAAGAGTAGATGGGCTGGTATGGCACAGCAAGTGACATCAGGTGGATAGCCCAAACGGTCCTACCAATATCTTCTCATCAAGAGAAAGTAAGGAATGCCATTAGGAGGATCCCCTATAGCAAGTTTATAGGAAGACTCCCAAAGGAGGGTCAGGGAGGGACTGGTATAGGAGGGAACATCCAGCAGACTAATGAGATCACATATGCATATGAATACTGAGTATTTCAACAAAAATGATATTTGAGATCTAAACAGTAGAAACTGTACTACAATAACAATGTACTATGTTTCAAATGTTCAACATGAGGAACTCATCAAGAAGAACATGCATTTGCAAAATTTTTCCAACAACATGTGGAATATTGTCATGCTGAGACATCTACACTTTTGTCCAAACCATTATGAGAGGTCTGGCTGGAATCAAGATTGTAATGTGTTCAATTTTTTTCATTGTGTGAAGCTTAACATTCAAGTACAGGGATCACACCTGTGACACTGGGTTTGTTTAGAGTGATTAATGCCTACGGTTATTTAAACCATATAATAAATATAAAGCACAACTGATTAGGAATCTTAAAAGCCAAAGTCTGATTTTACTTTCTTAAATGTTCTGAGCCTCATCTTCCAGACTGTTAATGCTTAAAAGGTCCCTTCCACATCTAAAATTTGATGACTTCAAGATTATATGTATAGCACCTTGCAAACCTTAAACTCCTATATAGATGTTATTCCTATTAGAAAGTTTTGGTGGAGAGAATGCTCTACTGGCAGAATCTCTTCCCAGTTCCTTAGTTCCCACAAGGGCAGATTTGGTAGCTTCTACTTAGGCTCTACATTACACATTTTTGCTGAGCTTTTCTACATGAGAGACAAACTGAAATTCAATGTAGATATAGTACCTTCACTTTGACCTGATTATCCAATTGACGGCGCTGCCTTTCATACTCTTGAATTCTTTGTGTTAGAGGGCCCTGTGTCTCTTTGAGTTTTCTGAGCTCTTCCTTCATCTGGTCACGATTCTGTTTTACTTCTTCATACTGTTGGCGAACATTTTCATATTCCTTGGAAAAAAGTGAGGTGATGGAATTTATCTCACTATTCTAGGTTGGTACATAAATGATGTTAAAGTACATGGGCTAAAGAGTGAGAGTAGGAAGAAAAATAGGAGATGGAAAGATTAAAAAGATGTAAATCAAGAAGAAAAAGAAAGAAATATTTGAGAAAAGGGCAAGGGAAAAAAAAAAGGGGATAAACATAGAATGCGTCTGGAGGTTTTCCTAGTATCCAAAAATAACTATTCCTATTCTGTTTAAGCAGTAAAATGGTAAAGAAAAACAAATTTCATAACGCATCCTCGTTGACAGTGGATTGATACATTAATGAAGTCAAGAGTGAGGAATTCAAAATATAGCCCAAAACCTTAAAGAGAAAAACCATAGTGCCCTTACTGAACGTTATCTTAAGAGATATTAATTCACAAGGATTAAATAATTAAATAATTTAAGAGCGCTAAAGGTCAAAGCAAATACTTTACATAGCAATTAGAGGCAGAATCACAGGACATAAATGAGATTCTAGCAAAAATATTTTAGGTGAATCATTAGGTAAATTCTGTATTTACTGTATTTTCCACATGATCTCTCAATGACTTGACCATGATATCAAGAGACTAAAGTCTCACAAAATACGCTCACACATGTGCACACACATATGCTCTATTTCTCTCTCTTTCTCAATACTTAAAAATATATAGATTTTCATTCACAAATGCAAATTAAACACTCCTTGTTTTAAGAGTTACCATGGCCAAAAGTATTTTTACTGGATGGCCAACCTTCTGGTGTTGAGTTCTTCTACCCTTAGCTAGCTAGGCTGATATGCCTAGACTACAGTCAAAGAGTTCACTCCCAGCTGAACAGACTTTCTGGCTTGATAAAACCTAATTCACACTGAACTAAAGTAACAGAAAAAAATCTGACTGGAAACCCTGGATGAGTAAGATTTTTAAAACTGATGAAATCCATTCCAATTAAGAAAGTATTCATCATTAAGCATCTAGTATACGCAAAGGCATGTACAAGCTGGGGTTACAAGGATGAAAATGCCCCTAAGAAGCTTACTCTTCTACCAGGAGATACAATATATAAAGTAATAAGTATATACATGATTATTAAATGAGGGAAATCTTTAGTTAGAGTCTATAGACCAAATTCTCAGATACAGATTAAACAATAAAATAACACTTGATTATCTGTAATAAAACTAATAACAAGTGAACGAATACAATTTCACAAAATGAAACAAGAGAATATACTGTAGTATATGTAATAAATGTGGCAAAAGATTGTAAAATGAATGCAGTACAACAAAGGTACATTCTATATTAATGCTTATCCACTTGAACTACCCATGTTTTTCACTTGAAGAGGAAATTATCTCCAAAAATTAGGACTTACCACCCATGGCCTTTTTGCTTCAAGCATCTCAATTAAATCCAAATGACGTTTGCACTCATAATATCTTTCCACATCCTGCTTATGTCTTTCATTAGTCTGTTTCAATTTTTCCAAGTAGTCACTTTTCTCTTTGCATGCGATCTATACAGGTATATATTACACAAAGTAGACTAAAAATTCAAGTTATATATTACAATAATAAAATTTAAATGATAAGGAATTTTATTGTTATTATTGTTGGCATTCTCAGTCTTTGTATTTCTCAGAAATGAAACTCAATTTAATTCAACAAAAATTTACTGAGTCTCTATGGTTAAAGTACAATTTCAACATTATGAATTAGTAACTAGAAAGAAGTCTTCTAAACATAAAATCAAGGAGTCATAAACAAGTTACTCTAAACCCACTTGTTTTTCAAAGCTACTAAATCATTTTAAGTTATGTGCTAGCTTTTTGTTTCATAGTTGAGAGCTAACATAAGACTTTCAGATGGTAATGACTGATATGGGGAAGGAATACTAGACATGGAGTCAAGAGGTTCAAGCATCAAATTCTAGATCTGGTATCTACTAGCTGTTATGACCCTAAACATGTAATTTAACTCCTTTCGGTCCCAGTTATCTCATATTTTTAAAATAAGAGGATTAGATTCATTAATATCTAAGAGCCCTTTTAGCTTTAAATTCTCTTGGACTTCTATTGGGAAAAATATCACCCCCCCAATATTATGTACCACATAGAAAACATCTTGTAATCAGGTTTTTATACCTTACTACCAGCTATCTACTAAGAAATGAACTGAATCCTGTTATAGAATACTTCTGTGAATGGTATTCATCATAACAGGATTATATTAGGCTGCATGTTATTAAAGCTGAGACTAAAAGTTATAATACTGGATAATTCTGCCCTTTTGGGGGGAAGGGAGCCTACCCAGAGCTCAGCCTAGTGCCTGGAATATAACAAGAGCTTAATAAATGTTTGCTAATTGACCAGTTACCATCAAGTAGACTGATGAGAGACAGCACAGTTTGGTAAATATAGCATTGGATATGGAGTCAAAGGACCTGGATTCAAATCTCAACTTTGCTATTTGTATTACTTGTGTGACCTAGTGCAATTTCTTTAACCTCTCTGAGTCTCAGTTTCCTCATATATAAAATAAGAGTTAGACTCTAACATTTTCTTGGTCTATATCAACTCTTACAAAGATAAATAAATAAAAGATAATTTCAAGAACAGAGACAAACAACTAGGGAGATAAGCAAAGGCTTCCCAAAGAAAGTGGCCTTATTCTTAGCCTTGAAGGATACTAATAATTACAAGAGGAAAGAGGACATTATGGGCATACAAAAGAATGGAAGACTGAATGGCCTCATTTGGAGGAAAGCCAAGTAGGACAGTTTGGTACAAATGTAGACTGTGTGAAGAGGAATAATAGGATATAAAGTAGAGTGGGAATATATTGTGAAGGACTTGAATTACCAAGCTGAGAAAGTGGCATTTTATCTAAGAGGCAATAATGAACCACTTAAGAGTCTTGAGTAGGGAAGTAACAAGGTAAGATCTGTACTTTAGGAAGATTATTTTAGCAACTAACCTATTAATAAGAATTTATTAAGTGCCTCCTATATGCCAAATGCTGGGGCTACAAATAGAAAAGTGAAACAGCTTGTGTCCTCAAGGAGCTTAAAGTCCACTAGGGGGATACCAAGTATTCACGGATGAGGAAATATGAGATGAGGCAAGAATAACCAGGTGAATCAGAAAAAGGCCTTTTGAAGAAGGTGGTACTTGAGTTAAGCTTTGAAGGCAGTTAGAAGTTCCAAGACACTAAGCTGAAGAGGGAGAAAATGCCAGGGATGGAGAATAATCTGTGGATTATCAAAGGCATGGAGGCAGGAAATGGAATACTGCATATACTGAAAAGCAGGTAGGCCAGTTTGGATGGAGAATCAAGAATGTGTGTATGTCTGGAAAAGTAATATGTAAACATATTAGAAAACTAGACTGGAAGCAGACTGTGAAGGACGTTAAATATCAAGAGGAGTTTGTATTTTAAAACTAAAGTTAATGGGAAGTCCCTGAAGCTGGAGAGTGATATGGTCAGATCTGCACACTGGAAAGATTAATTTAACATCTGGCTGTGCAGAAGAAAAAGAAACAGATCAATTAGAAAGTGATGGTAATAGTTCAGGTAGGAGATCATGAAGGCCTAGACTAGTATAACTGTGATATGACAAGAAAAGGGAATGGGGATAAGGAATACTGAGCAGGCAGAATCGGCAAGACTCAGCAAATTATTACCTAGAGCAGTGGTTCTCAACCTTCCTAATGCCACAACCCTTTAAAACTCGTATGTAGGCATATCTGCATTTGGGTGGACCTGCCTGGAGACCAATAGAGGAGCGGTGTCTCAGTTCCTAAGACTGTTGGAAATATGTGTTATCCAATGGTCTTAGGCGATGTCATTCGACCCCCAAAGGGGTCGCGACCCACAGGTTGAGAACCGCTGACCTAGAGGGAGAAAGGGGTGTGTAAGCGAGAAAAGTTGAAGATGATACCTATATTGTGAAGATGGGAAAGTGACAGAATGCGGGTATTCCTGAGATTTTGTTAAATCAGAAAGAGAGGTCAGTTTAGGGGGAAAGATAATGAATTCTGTTTTGGTCATGTTGAATTTGAGATGCCTATACAATATGCAGTTGGTGATAAAGGACTAGAATTTCGGGGATTAGGGATGGATACACAAATCTGAGAATCACCTGGATAGAAATTATAATTGAACCCATGGGAGGTGATGAAGTCACCATAAGAGAAAGTATAGAGAGAGAACAGGGGATAGGACAGAGCCCTAGTGTAGATCAAAACAAAGATGTAGGGCATGACTGATAAACCTGCAAAGGAGACTTAGAACCATTAGCCCTAGAAGTAGAAACATGATTAAAGAAACTTATCTTGGAATGAGATAGAAGGGAATCAAGGTCATAAACAGAAGAGGTTAGTCTTGGCAAGGACAAGGGTTACCTCTTTCCCTATTACTGAAGCAAAGGACTAGGATGATGGATGATGCTGAGGTATTTTGAATGACGGTCCTGGGGAGGTGACTTGTACCCATGGCAGAGCTATGTGAAGAATGAACTGAGGAAAGGAGAGAGAGAGGAAGAAGACTCCAGTTAGGAGTCTATTGTTAAAGTCTAGGTGAGAGGGCAGGACAGTCTAAACTAGGGAGTGGCCACATAAGTGAGGAGAAAGGGATGGATGAGAGATGGTAGTAGAGGTAGAATTGATAAGGCTTGGCAACTGACTGGATGGTATGTAAGTGTGAGGTATAAGTAGAGGCCTGACTTTAAGGTTTCAAAGCTGAGTAACTACAACATAGTGGAAATACCTTCAACTGACATAAGGATGCTTGGAAAGGGATATAACTTGTGATGAAGGACTGCAAGTGAAAGGAGTGAGGGGTTGGGACTACAGTCATCTGCATAAAGATGATAGAAGAACTTCAGGGCCTGATAATATCAAATGATGAAATCACCGAAAGAAAGGGTAAAGAGAGAAAAAATAGGACCCAGGACTGATCCCTGAGTAAGATCCATGATAGTGGATCATGATCCAGTGAAAGAGTGGTCAGACAGACAGTAGAACAAGGAGAAAGAGCAGCCAAGGGGAAAGAAAGGATATTCAGAAGGAAACAGTCAACATTCCCAAAAGCCAAAGAGAGGTAAAGAAAGATGAGGATTAAGAAAAGGCAACTGAATTTAGCAATTAAAGAGTTCTATGCTAACTCTGGAGAGTAATTTCAGTCAAGTGGTCGGAAGTCGGACTGTAAGGAGTTGAGAAAAGAAGTAAAAAAGTGGTATCTTTTTTTCTAGCAACTTCGCTATGAAAGGGAGGGGAGATAGAGGAAAAATGTAAGCTTCTTGACAGTAGGGACTGTCTTTTGCCTCTCTTTATATAGCCCCAGTGCTTAACACAGTGCCTGGCACTCAACAGGCACTTAATAATTGTTTACTGAATTGAACTAAAGAGTAACACAGTGAAGTTTTTAAACATAAGGAAAACCCAGGATAAAGTGCATATATTTCGTTATTCTGAGAAGTTAGAGAAAATAATCTGTGGGTCAAGTTCTAACTAAAACTCCACTACTACTGAAGTGTTAAAAAAATGCCACCACCAAATCTTAATTTAATTAAGTATTTAAACATCACCTTTAAGCAAAACTGTAAATGTCCAACATAAACAAGCTAAAGATAAGGTAGTGGCAGGCTAAAAGTTAAATTTTACATCATTAACACATACTACAACTCCAGTCTAAGAAATATTCTTTTAATTTAGTTCAATATACTATTAAATACCTGGAGATGTTTTTCTTTCTCTCTGAAGTTTTTGAGCTCACAATGAAACTTGTGCATCTCTGGAGGACCAATTGACTTTTCAGTAGCTTCAAGAAGTTCAATTCTGCTGAGTTTTGCAAATTCCCCAACTTTATCCTAGAGTATCAGAAGCATCAGTAATTAATTATGAAAATGATATTATATAAGACATAAGTCATTTGTAATTTACTGGTGCTTTCTAAGAACCACAAAGAACTATTTTAAGTGAAGTATTGGTAAAGAAATGCTACAGGCCTTTTGCCAGAGTTATAATCAAAGTCAAAGAACAATTATCTAGATATAACCTGGGGTCCATGAACAACTTAAAAAAAAAAAATCTTTTGATAGCTGTATTTTAATATAATTGGTTTCTTTATAATCTTGTATATTTTATTTCATGTACTTAAAAACAATATTTACCATAAAAAAGGGTTCACAGGTTTAAGTAGACTGCCAAATGAGTTCACGACATAAAAAAAGGTAAGAAACTTTAGACTCTAGATCAAAAAATGATAACTGACCATAATAAAATACCATGAATGTAGTTCTTATGTTTTCTGAGATCTTTATAGAAAAAAATCCAATTACTTTAGTACTTTAAGGTATAAAATTTAGTATCTATCTATCTAAAAAATAAAATAGCACCAATATGAAGCAGAACTAAAGGCTGAAGTCAATGCCAAATTACAAGAATAAAAATGATACAGCATAGTAGGCAACTGACCTATTTCAACAAGCTATTGACACTAAGACAATAGAAACAGAGCAGATGTCAATAAACTCTGACATAAACTAACTGTAACAATGAAGAAAATGAAGTGTTTAGAATAAGACTGACTCAGCCAGAAAAAGCTTGATCTACTTGCCAACTATAGGGATATGCCAGTGAAAGGCATCAGTGGTTTAGAATATTGTATCAAATTAATTTGTAAAAATTTTATGCAGATAGAATAGATTACGGGCTGGATGGAAAAACAATTTATAGCAAATTTGGTGAGAAATTTAATTACACCACATCATCTTGAAAACATTTAAGCATGAAATTTGAAGAATATACAAAAAAGATAGAAAATGTTAAATATCAAGATTTCTATGATAAAGTCTTCTTCTCCATCACTGACAATGGAGGACCTGTGTTTGGAGACTCTAATAAAATAATCTTTGATGGGCTTGTAGATGAAGTAGAAATGGCACTAACAAAAAACAAAAAAAGAGAATGGAATAGTGGTTGAACCAGCTTCGTAAATCTACTCAAGAGAGGTCTCCGCTGGAGGTGTCACATTTTTGAGGATGTTAGAGGATCAATTTTTTAAGTACCTGGAAAAGGATATATTGCCATGCAATTTTCCCCATATACTTGGGAGAAAAAAGAATTACAGATTCACAGATTCTATTATTGTCAAAAAATGCAAACAAGAAAACATTATTAGCTACTAACATATGCCTACTTTCCCATTTTTACAATACCTTTGTGAGAATTCTCTATATATGTGCAGGGTACTCTTAATAAAAGAGACGAAGAGGGAAACAGGTGGGCTTTTGAAGAGATTCTTTAGCAAAGTTACCCAACTTGCTGAAACATAGGGAATAGTGGTTCAGAAAGTTTTTCGTGCTCATAGTTTGGTACTCTTTATCCAGAGGAATCACAATAAAGGAGTATTTAAGTTGGCAACAAAGAAGAATTCATAGGTAGTAGGATTTCCAGATCTATTACCAGGCCTTGAGATTCTTCTGCCTCTCTTGCTCCTTCCCTATACCTACCCAAGGATTCTCTTCTTTACTTAAATAGTACTCACAACAAAGGAGGCAGCTTTGTGCTTCTGTGGATTAAACTGCTATTATGAAATTCCCAATAGCAAGCTAGGAAAAGCAGGGGGAACAGGGAAGGAGACTGCGGAAGTCTTGGTGTAGAAAGAAGCATTTTGTGGCATACCTAGTGAAACTTATAACATACTTTTTGATATCCATTGATAAAGAGACTATAACATTCCACTGTATACATTCCACTGACTAAATAAATATTTGATATTGGCAGAGTAAAACATTGTCTTCCAACAAGATTTTTTCTGTGTATGTATTAAAATAATACAAGATTCCTTGAATGATGTAACAGAAAATTTTATTTAACAATCCTCTCATTATTAATGAGTAAAATAAAAAAAAAAATAAAGAGATGTATGTCTGCCAAAGGCATTTGCCAGTATTATGAAGGTTATTTGGAACAGAATACAAGATACCCAATAGACAAGGGGGATACCCTACATATGGTGAAGCCTCCTGGTTGTTTGTCACTATTATTATGTTGACTGCATCAAGCCCCAGAATACTGTACAACCTCCTAAATGATACTTATAATCACTCAAAAGAGTTCAGTTTAATTATGCACACAAGAAAAACCAAGCGGATAGAGAATGTCTATTGTTCAGACTATGATACACAGATGAAGAGTCAGTGTATAAAGCTGGTCCTTTAGTAAAAACATCCTGGACAGACACTCTGTAATGACAATGAAATTTCAAACATTGAAAAAGAAAAAGAGAGTTAAGTTGGTTTCTAGCGGGGAAAATGCACAATGCATTCAACGTCCCAAAACTTTCCCTGAAACAAAGACCTATCTTTTTAATACCAATATTCTTCCCATAATACTACATAGCTGCAAATACTGGAACAGTAATGTCTCCGAAAGATTAAATGTTGTGGTCACCCAAAAGGCAACAGACAGGTACACAGCAAGCACAAACAGACTGCAGCATATTGCCAATGAATAATTGTCTAGAAGAAATGCAACAAAGGATATTAAGATGTATTATCTGAAAGAGAAGGCCCATTCATGTAGCAAAAATGAGAGATAAACAATGCATGTTCCACTGGCCTCCACACAAAGTCAAAAGATCTAGAGGAAAAAATCCCAGAACGCTGGGTAAGAGCCCTGGGGAAGATCTACATGAGGACATAATTAAAAGCTACACAGGAATGGGAAAGCTTGGACAGCTTAAACTCTTTGGAAGGAGAAGCCACACTGAATAGATTACACATCCACTGAAAGAAGTATTAATGTAATAGAATCTTTACTAATTCAGATTAAAAATTGAGAGAAACTGTGGAAAGCTGAGATTATGCTATAAGTCATTAAGTATTGCTTCGTACAAATATGAGTTTGTTATTCATTAAGAATATAACTTGCCCAATATCACTAAATTTACAATTTCTACAAAGTGTATCCCAAAACATTTCAATTCTTTTCCCCTTCAGCAACCCAAAGCTCTCTAAATCATGTAAACAAAAACTTTCTAGTCTTTACAACTTCTTCATACCTGAGGAAGAAACTGGCAAAGATTGCCTACTTGAATATTCAAGGCTGCTACCTGTTCTTCTACTGCTTTCTGAGTTGTAGATTTTTTATCAATGAACCAAGATGACTGATTTTTAAGTACATCAATCTCTCGAGTAATTATGACATTTCCAGAAGTCTTGAACCTGGTTAACAAACAGATTTTAAAACATTTTATTTTCACAGCATATAGTTTGAAACTTGCCTAAATTCACTGGCATCAAAATTAATTTGTCACAGTTTTAAGGATCATGAACAATTAAAAAAAAACCCCAATATACTCCAATCTTTGTTCCATTTGAAACCCTATAGGGTTTATCATCTCTTGTCTTTGGAACCACAAAATCTTAAAAGTAGAAAGAACTTTAAAGATGATATAGCCCAAGTAATAACATATAACTGGCGGGGCAGCTAGGTGGCACAGTGGATAGGGCACCAGGTCTGGGGTCAGGAAGACTCATCTTCCTGAGTTTAAATCTGGCCTCAGACACTTACTAGCTGTGTGACCCTGGGCAAGTCACTTAACCCTGTTTGCCTTAGTTTCCTCATCTGTAAAATGAGATGGAAAAGGAAATGGCAAACCACTCTAGTATCTCTGCCAAGAAAACCTCCACTGGGGTCACAAAGGGTACGGAAGAGTCAGTTTATAAAGGTTAGACAGTTATTTTTCTGTCTAAATTATTTAAAGGTGAAATATTATAAATACTCAAACCAAAACTACCTACAGTAGCATTTACTTATTGAATCCACAATTAATTGACAGAACTTGTCAAATGAATGGATATGGTGGGTAAGCAAAGAAGAAATATCAAAGATGACCCAAAATTTTTGAACTATGAGTTAGCGGGAAGAATTGTGGAGACATAAGAAAGGAGAAAAGGTCGAAGCAAGAATAAGTTTCTTCATTCCAAAATAACACACAAAATAGTATCTATAAAACAAACTATTTATAACCCTGCCCTAGGAAAAGTGTGAATTATCCAATGTGATAAGCTATATCCAATGACCTAATCCCCTAATATGTAGTCTCCTGAATTAGTCTGAGAGAAGGTGCATTCACTCTATTCTTAGGTTGGAGTGGAGAACACGTAAGAAAATGAATATAGAAGCTGGAGAGGGGAAAGCTGAACATTCAGCCTTTAAAATACAGTGATTTTGAACCACTGTGACTCAGATAAGATGAAATCAAATTCAATAAAAATTAAGACTTGTAAATCCAAATCTAAACCATTTCTTAATTATTGGCACCATTTCTTCTTTTTTCAATAGAACAGAAAACAGAGCTAAAATTTCTTTTATTTACCTATCTCCTAAAACTACTGAAGCTACTCCAAGTAATAATTTCAATTCTGTTTAGTGAAACTTGATTAATTTAACTATAAAATCTCCAAGACCAATCCCTCATTTTTACTTTGTCTTCTTGCACATTTAAACATTTTTAAAGAAAATTATTTTATTTCACTCTAAAGTGTAAAGTGGGAAGAAGTATGGTATTGCATAAAGAACACTGAACCTGGAATCAGAAGACTTGAGTGTCTGGGTCTGATACTACTATGGAATCTTGAATACAAAATTTACTTAATTTCTCAGAATCTCAGTATCTTCATCTGTAAAATGAAGAGTTATACTAGATCTTTAAAGTCTCTTCCAGGTCTAATATTCTGTGATCTGTTATTATCCTCTCCTAACCTATTTCTTTTACATAATTTTTCTATTACCATAACTACTTCAAAGATTGAGTACTCTGAGGTTCTTGCATATGTACTAGAAAGCAGAGTGAAAATTTCCATCTAAACCACCTGAAAAAGTCAATTTGTATTAAGGCCATTGCTGCTTTGTATTTGCATTAGTCTTACTTCCTTCTATAATCCCACTCGCCCCCCCCAACAGAACTCTCTTAACTTCATTTTACTTAACATACTCTCTCTGGCCATTATAACAAAGCTCAAATGAAATAATTTATTTAGACTCTAAATCAGCAGTTCTCAACCTGTGGGTCGCAACCCCTTTGGGGGTTGAATGACCCTTTCACAGGGGTCACCTAAGACCATCGGAAAACACATATTTCCAATGGTCTTAGGAACCCAGACACTGCTCCTCTATCTGTCTCCAGGCAGGTCCGCCCACATGCAGATACGCCCACATATTAAAGGGTCCTGGCATTAGGAAGGTTGAGAACCACTGCTCTAAATGTTCATTAACATATAATTTCACTTTGCTTTGGGTTTACATTTATGGCCATAGTATTCCATACTGCATATAATACTTTAACATTGCATACTGTTAAATTCTTCTATATCTGATATTAAAATTCATTATCTAAAACAACTTTAAAACAAGAAATATTTAAAGTAATGTCAATGGAGAAAATGTTCCCTAAAGGAAATTTTTTTTTAAAGAAAATGCTTGCATTTTAAAAATAATAATCAAAATGCAAAGTTAAGCAGCACATTTCCTTGTTTAAATAATGTTGACAAGATATAACTGATATTATTGCATTATTACCATTTCCTATAGTCAATACATAGCCAAGTAATATATATCAAATGAATATAAAACAAGAGGCTAAATACTGAAATTTAGTTTGAGCATTTTCAACACTCACAATTCAATTTCAACTGAGCCTTTGGCACACCCTCGCTTCACATAAAAGCCAACCTGTAAAACACAAGAAAAGGCAAAATGAGCAAGTGAATTCTTGGAAAATTATTTAACTTGCTAGATAGCAGACATCTGGCATAGCCTCTGCTAAATATCTATATTTATCAGTGACCATATTTGATCCTTTCATGCACACAACACATACATGCACATTCCGTCAACTGTGTAAAATTGCAATACTAAAATTCTAGGCATTACCACTACTTTTTCCCCACATATAATTCATTATAACCAAAGAGTGTACAAAGCACATAGTCTGGGAGAAATAAATTTAAATAAGACGATGTTGTGGTGCTTACAGTCTAGAAAAGGGATATATCATATATACACAAAAACTACTGTACAAAATAAATGATTAAGAGAGGTATAAGCAAGTGCTAAATGAAGTCTAAGGGGGAGGAGATCATTATTGACTTGGGAGGAGAAGGGAATAAGAGGGTCAGGGAAAGTTTCCTAAAGGAGATGGTATTTGATTGGGGCTTTAATGGACTGGTAAAAATTCAACAGGCAGAAAAAGAGTGGAGAAAGCAATCCAAGCAAAGAACAGCACAAGAAAAGGTAGGGAGGTGAGAAAGCAACCAACCTCTGAAACAGTCAATTAGGCAGGTTTAGGTACTCTAGATTATAGGTTTTTCAGTCTAGCAGTAGTATAAATTATACTATATAAAAAATATAGTATAAATTGATTGACCTGATTGGGGCAAAAGTGAGTAGAGGCTGGCTGCCTTGTTAGGAGGCTACTGCAAAAGTCCAAGAGGGTGGTTGCAATTGCAATAAAGAGAGGATGGAGGTGAGGTATATTGTAGAGGGAAAACATATGGGAAAAAGAAGCTACTGAAAAATGTACTTTCTATGCTATGACCAAAAAACCCGATAATAAACCATCACTATGCAAACAACCCCCCTTCACTAATTACTTGTAAACTATCTATATATAAATCATAATTGCCCACCATTGGGCAGTTTAGCTATCTGGTGATAAACATGGAGACTTCTATCCTTTAAATAAACAAGGACTAGTTTTATACTTCATTGTTAGCATAGTAACATTGAAGAACTGTTTCTTCCAAATGTGCTTTTGATGCCTGAATAATCCCAACAGGGCTTCATGCTTCTGAAACTTCTTCACAATAATTCTGTTATACAGTCAAGAAGTATTTATTAAGAGCCCTTCTATGTGCTTATCATTGTGCTACGTACTGGGAAACAAAAATGGAACAATTCCTATCCTCAAGGAACTTAAATCTCTGGAATGATTTGTACATTTATACATTTCTACAAAATAAATACAATGTAACTTTAATAGTGAAAGCATTAATAACTGAAGGGATGGAGATAGGCTTCATGAGGGGGAACATGTCACTTTAGGTGAATTGAAGAAACTACAGATTTAAGTGACAGAGGTAAAGAGAGAATACATCTCCATGCACAGGAGGCCAGCCAGAACAAAAGCAGAGGAATGGGAAATAAGAGTGTTGGATCAGAAATAGCAAGAGGATCAGTCTGACTAGACAGCAAAGCAACGGAAGGAAAAAAAGCATAAGGTTAGAAATATAAGTTAGGGTCAGGTTGTGATAGGCTTTAAATGCCACAGAGAGGAACTTGTATCTTTCCTATAGGTAAGAGGGAACCACTGGCATTAAGTGGAAGAATGACATAGAAAGACCAACTCACTTTGGTAGTTGTGTGAACAGATTGGAAAGGAGAGAGATTTGAGGCAGAGAGAGCAATTAGAAGACTGCTGAAATAGTCCAGGCAGGAGATGATAAAATGCCGAATTTGAATGATGGCCATTTGAGGGGAGAGAAGAGGATGCATGTGAGGAAGGAATTCAAGAGATATTGTGGAGATCAAAACAGGAAGTTCTGACAACTAATTAGACATATGAAGTGAAGGAGAATGAGGAGTCAAGGATGACACAGAGGTTGAGAACCTGACAATCTGCCAGGACGGTGGTGCTCTCTACAGAAACAGGGATATTCAGAAGGTACGGTGGGTTTGGGGGGAAATATCATGAGTTTTGTTTTAGAGATACTGAGTTTGAGATAATTTATTAAACATCAAGTTGGAAATGTCCAATGGGCAGCTGATGACATAAAACTGGAGCTTAGGAGAAAGATGAGGATATGTAGATCTGAGAGTCAGCTTCATAGAAATAATTAAACCTGTGGCATCTGATAAGCTCTTTGAGAAAGTGTAACAAGAGAAAAGGGCCCAGAACAGAGCCTTGGTGTACATCCAGTTTGGAGGTGTGATATGGATGATAATCCATAAAGGAGACTGAGTACTCAGACAGGCAGAAAGAAAACCAAGGGACAAGAGTGTCGTGAACACCAGTGGGGAAAGAGTAAACAGGAGGGAAGGTTGGCCAATCATCTTAAATGCTGAAGAAAGGTTGAAAAAAGGAATGTGGAGAAAAAATAGGAGACAACATTCTTTTTAAATACCCTTTGTATTGAATCCCAGCACTAAGTCTTCTATAAACAACTTTACATGCACTCTAGGCTGTTTCTCCCATTAGTTCCAAACACCTGCATCAAGAGTACTTGTCTCAATACTAGTCTCAATGCCTCTTAAAAAGATCTGCAAATCTTCATCAGGGGTATCCCAGGAGAGTCATTCTAATCTAGACTTTAATAAATACACTGTCAGACTTGAACACACACACACACACACACACACACACACACACACACACAGACACACACACCCCCTATCGATCTATTTTTCTTAAGATGAATTGCTGACACCAGTAAGTTTTTGTTTGTGGGTAAAGAGATATAAGTTGTAGATAGAAATAAATGCTGAGATCTAGTGCAAACACTCCATGTGTCAGAAAAACAAAAAAAATGTGTTATGAAAATCAGGATGTCTGAAGTACACCATGATCAGAGTCTTGGAGCCCCAAAACAGTTATTCATGAGTAAAAATGATTTTAAAGAGAAATATACTATTTACAAGCTTTTGTGTATATGAGTACTATGGTTTGTAGCCCCAAAGGGCACACAACGATTCAGTGTAACAGCATGTGCGTTGCAAATGCTATATTCTGTCACAGTGCCTTCTTTATGCAATGATACCAGTGCTAGGGAATTTTGACAGAGATCAGGTAGATTCTATATTGAAAAGCACTATGTATTCCCCTACAACCTTCTGCCCAACTACCTTGGACTCACTCTAGACCATGCCCTGGGGACCCACAGGTGTCTTGGTGACTTCCTGTCCCCTAACACTATCTGGGAAAGCCAAAGCCAGGCTTCACTTCACACTCCTCTCAGGTCAAGTTCTTCACAGCTTGGACAACCCGCCACTCCGTCCTCTAGTTCTGGAACCACAAACTATGAGAAAATCAATTCTGCCACTATTTTTGGATTGAATATGTCATCTACCCTCAAGGCCTCCCTGTATCTTTCCCCTTCCTGGCTGCCATTTCCCAATGTGTGCTTTGCTTTTGTATTTGTAACCCTAGAGTGTAACCCTAGAATTTAGTATATATCTTGGTACATGGGAATTGCTCAATCAATGTTTTTTCATTCATTCATACTTAAATGACAAGTTTCTAAGTTTCCTGTAGAAGAGACTGTACTGTCATAGAAGCAGTTAAGGCTAAACAAGAAAACCTACAGCATTTAGTATGAATAACATCTATCACATACACATTAAAAACATTGCTTTTAAACCTTATAAATCTTCACCAGATACTAAACCTCAACAAACATCATGTAAAATAGCTTTGAAAATGCTGATAATTATAATTTTAGAAGTATCAGTCTCTTATAATTATATGTAAAACATTAGTCAGAATTTCAATCCACTCTAAGAACTAACGGTCATTTTATAAGCAGTGCTTCAAAGTTTTTCCTAAATCATCTAATTTAGAAAAACAAAGTGTGAAAGTTTTTAAATTAGGTCCACCAAAAAGCAGTGGGAGCAACTGACTTTCTTTAAAAAAAAAAAAGTATAACATCTCACCTCATATTTCCTTTCCTCTAACTTCTTTTCCTACTTGATCACTACTCAAATAAAAATGGGCTTATGGAATCAAGGAATTCAGATACGGCATCAAACAACTCAGAATTTATTCAACACTAAGCAAATGATGACATTAAATAAGAAATGTTACTTACCTTATCTACTCGGCCTATGAAAGATGGTTTACCTGCCAATCCAAGACAAATGGCACAAACTATACTGGATTTCCCTGTTCCATTAGCTCCAACTATCATATTAAGGTTGGGTCCTGGGATTACTTCACAGGTATCATAGGTTCTGAAAGAAAATGCAGGTAAAATTACAAAACAGATAAACCAGGGGATAATAACCTAATATGTATTAAATCAAGCCACAACTGGATTTCTCCAGGCCCATTCCTCTTATTCTAGGAGTTAAGCAAAGGAAATTCCTCCATTTCCACTGATATTTTAATCCTTTATAAATAGAGAATGTTGTTCCAGTACCAATCACCACAGGTAGATGGGAAAGGCAGTGATATAACTTCAAGACAACAGTTACCATTTATCACCTTGATCTATTTCCCTAAGAAAGAGTCCTTTACCTATCACCCAACTTTCCAAGAGGATTTCCCAAGGATTTTGGAAAGAGTTTTAGAGAACTATTTCTTAATATTGTTAGAAAACTAAAAAGGAAGTTTTTAATATGCTTCCACACTGATGACTCCTACCCATTACTGGTGATTCACACAGACACAAATGGTACTGCCAGAAGGAATCTATAAATCATTGCTAAAAACTACAAAGTCTTAATAAGTAGAGACCTTAAAGGCGCCAGTAAGTAGCATTTTCATCAACTAATAGATAGTGTTTTCACCTACTAGTAGTAGTGTTTTATATCCACTAAGCTAAATAACATAGAAACTAATTTAAATGCACAGTTATCAATAAAACTTGGTGGGATGAGCCCCATGAATGAAATAAATCAATTAACCAATTAACATTTATTAAGTGACTATGCCAAGTACTATGCTGGTCAAGAATACAAAGATGAAAACAAAACAAAACAAAACAGTCTTTGACCTCAAGGAGATTGTGTTCTATTGGGGAAGAGGGAGGTGGGATGGGCTGAGAGGTAAATATGTACGCAGGTAAGTATAAAAAGGCAACGGAGGTGGGGTGGGAAATGAGAGGCACTAGTAGCTAAGAGGGATCAGGAAAAGCTTCAAATGGGAGATGGTTTTAATCTGAGCTAGAGATTCCATGAAGTTTCAATAGAGGAAAGAGGTGAAAGAGTACATTCTAAGAACGGGAGATAGGCAACACAAAGGTACAAAGACAAGAAAGCTTAACAGTTCTTTGGATTAGAAGGGTATGCTTTATTCAAAAGAAATTAGCTAAGGTATAAAGACATGCTTATGTGCCCTAGATACCAGAGTAGAGAAGCACAGTAGGAAGTTTTGTTTTGTACCCCAAATCTGTCAGGGGCTAGTACTCTTGGTATTTCCTAGGCACTGGTCAGTATAATGTCTAGAGACTTAACCCCACAAAGGAAGATATAATTTTACTAGGGAGCAAGTGGCAAGTAATGTGTGGAAGTTGCATAAATAAAAATTTAGGCTTGATGTAAGGGAAACTTACTAACAATGAGAACTATCCAAAAGCGAAATGGATTGCTCTAGGAGGTGGTTGGTCTCTCCCTCACTGGAAGTCTTCAAGCAAATACTGGCTGACCACTTGTTGGGTATGTTGTAGTAGATATTCTTTTTCAAGTATGGATTGCATTAGATGAATGCTAAAGTGAAATTTTATGATAAAGAAATATTTAACATTAACATTTAACTATTAGGCATATGGATTATATGAGAAAATCTTAGAGCAATAAGAAACATGCAAATGCAGTACAGTTTGAGATCTATGAAGTTGAGAGATTACTAGGGGAAATTCCTAGCTCAATATAAAGATCACAATCTATTAAAAATTATTTCTTAATGTAATTCTTAACCATAATCTTAAAAATATGACACACTAAATTCTGGGTTGGGGGGAAGGGGTAGAAATGTAGTATCTTTTTGAGCTTAATTGGACCTACCCTAACACTAGGCCATACTCAACTCCCAGCAGAGAGAGTGAGTAAGTCAGAAAAACAAGGGAAAAGCTTATCTTTGTTTCTACCAGAAGAACAGCCAACTTTCTATATACATCTTCTGGCAGGGTAGCTGGGGAGACCTCCATACTTTCTAATGTAAGTAAAAAGTGTTTCTAGTTAGTCAACCGGCATTTTTAAAGCATTTACTATGTGCTAAGAACTGGGAATAAACATACAAGTAGAAAGATAGTCCTTGCCTTTAAGCAGTTTATATCCAAAGGGGGAAGACAACAGATAAAAAGAAAGCTGAAACAGAGAGGAGGGAGCAACAAAGGCATATTCGTCTAGGGCACCTAGTACAAGGATCGGTCTCAGTGGAGTTCTAGGAGTCATCGCACGATCAGAGGGAAGCCGTGCAGCTAACGGGTACTTTTCGTGTGGATTTTAGGGCTAGGGCATTGTGAAACTTCAGGATGCCAGAACAGGCACATTCCTTTTCCTCCAGAAAAAGAGCCAGGCCAGAGAGAAGGGGAAAGGTGAACAGAAGGGAACAAATGACTTACGAAGCACTTACTACGTGCCAGCCACTGTGCTTAGCAATTTGTAAATATTATCTGATTTGATTCTCACCATAAGAGAGACAGGTGCTATTACTGTCCCTATTTTACAGGTGAGGAAACTGAGACAGACAGAGGTTAAGTGCTTTGTCTAGGGTCACACGGCTAGTAAGTCTCTGGGGCCAGATTTGAACTCAGGTCTGCCTCCAGGTCTCACACTCTATCCGCTGTGCCACCCTGCTACCTCTGCTTTCCTGCTCAAACCAAGCTCAAATGAGAATGATCTTGCTATTAGGGTCAAATCTGTTTACAAGCTCAGAGTTAACCCAGGTTACTCAATCAATCCCTCAACAAGCACACAGTAGGTACCAGGGATGATGCTACAAGTTTACCATCTAATTTTGTGAAGACAGCACTGAGAGAAGTGAGAAAGGAGTGCAATCCTAATAAGGGACAGCCAGAGCAAAGGCACAGCAGTGGAAGATGGATGACCATCTATGTACAAGGAATAGCAAGGTCAATCTGGGTGGGCCACAATATGAGAGGAGAGGAGTTCTGTGAAATAAGACTGGAAAGAATGGTTGGGGCCAGGCTGGACAGGGTTTTAAATGCCAAAAAGGAGTTATAATTGATTCCAGAGGTAACAGGGAGACACTTGAGTTTATTGCTTAGGGTCCTTTAGGAAAATCAGTTTCATACCTCCCAAGGGTGAAACAATACCATATCTTCCACATTCTAAGCTTTGCTAAGTAAACAAATGTAGTGTATTCTTTCCAAGGAGTCTTTTTGAATTAAGAGGATCATAAGCCTTCAATGAACAGAATGGCACCTTCTAAATCAAGTCTGTGAGTGAGTTCATGTCATTCCACTACTCAAATAAACAACTTCAATGGCTCCCTACTGCCTCTAGAATAAACTATCTAAGCTCATTTGTTTTGTTTTTAAAGTCCTTTATAATCTAGCCTGGCCTATTTTTCCAGCCTCACTGTACATTATTCCTCCCATGCCCTACAATCAAAACTTGCCTTCTATGTCCATAGCCTATTCTTAGGATATACTCCCTCTTCACCCTCTGCCTGATAGAATAATTTCCTTAAGAGACCCTGGAGTACCACTTCCTCCAGGAACCAACCAACTTTTAGTGATCTCCCTCCCTAATTACTTGGCAGTAACTCTTTGTTTATTCTGTATAGACACACTTATTTTTTTCCTCCATTAGAATAAAAGCTCCCTGATAACCAGGAATTGTTCCACTCTTGGTGATCTCTAGAACAATCAAGAGTCCAAGGGTTCCAACAATCCATTTAGTAAAAATATACTCAATTACCTCTGATCTAGTAAAAGAAATTCCCACAGTGGTTAAAAAAGAAATTCAGAAAAAGAAAAAAACTATAAACATCTCTCAAAAGGAAGTTAAAAGAAATCAACATGGAAGTTCCCTGGGTTCTCCAGACTCCTCACCCAAATCCTAAAAAAGTGCCTTTTATATTCTTGTCCAAAAGCAGAGAACTGAGTCCCGGATCAATCTACCTGGAAATAAAGATAACCCCAAGTGCCCCAGGTCTTCACTACTGCTTCTTTTCTCACAACAGTACCAGTCAATGTTGTAGGAGGGTGGGGTGTTAACTCAAGTGTCCCTAGTTTACTTGTACCTTGGACTATAACACTTGTATTTGCATCCTTTAACCTGTTTTGATTAACTGATTTACTAGTAGAGCAATCAGACTTTTGAATTAAAGTAATACTAACCCAATTAATAAACAGGAAGCCAACCCCTCAATCTGTGACTCTTGGGACCAATTTTTCCTGAGTCCTACTGCCTCACTTAAAGCAAGAAGGGACAGGTTATACAATGTCCCATCTCTAATTCCAAATAGCCAGCAACTAATTTGCTGTCAGATGGATTGAAGTAGATGCAAAGAAGGCTCACCAACCAAGGCAGACTTCAAAAAGTCATTATAAAGATAGCAAGATGGTATTGGAGGATAAACAAAAAAAGTATGGCATGGTTCTCCAAGAACAGTGTTAGGAATGTTGAAGCACAGAACAAAATGAGACTTGCAAGATAAGTTAAACCTCACAAAAATGGGGTTTCTTTAGCTATATTAGGGGAAAGATCAAAGAAAAGAAAGGGCAGCTTACTTGGGGTGGATAGGATGATAATAATTGAAGACAGAGTACAGAACATCTCAATGCTTATCATGCTCATGTTTTCTCTGCCAAAAAGATTTATCCTTGGACTGGAAAGGATGGAACAAAAATGACAGAGGAAGCTGATAACAAACATCTAGTTGCTCAGTTTGATATATCAGGTCCAGATGAACTACATCCTAAAAGGATATAAGTACTGAAAGTACAGAAAAAAAAACCTGGCAGATGTAATTATGAAGTCATTGAAAGGTATATGATTGAAGAAGGGCAAATGTCCTGATTTTCAAAATATACTCTGCAAATGACAAGTCAGAGAATTTAACTTCAATTCCTAGAAAAATTCCAGAATAAATCTTTCAAGAGATAGTGAGGGAGAAGGTAAGTACTAAAGCTGCAAATAGAAACATATTTTTGGGGCATAGCCAAAATAACATTTTTTTTTTTGCTTGACTATGTATGTTTATTACATTTTGTTTTTCTTTCTTTTTTCAACTGGAGAGAGAATAGGAGGGAAAGTAGAGGTTTTTTTTAATTGAAAAAAAAAACAACAAAATAAAACAGAAAGATGGTTTATTGCTTGCTTCTCCATGGATGGGAGAAGGGGTGATGGAAAGGAGAGAATTTGCAACTCAAAATTCAGAAAGAAATTGAATGCTTAAAATAAAAAGACATGGTTACTGAACATTTAGACAAGGAAGCAATGGTTACAAAGAATCATCATGGTTTCAACAGAAACAGGTCATGTTAAATTAGCATCATTTTGGTTTTTGACAGTTACTAGACTGCTAGATATGCTGTATATGTGGGTAGGAATTTAATTATTAGATTTTAACAAAATAGTTGACAAATTTTTTCTCTCATGCATTGAAGGAATTCTCAATGAGATTATTAGTAGGAAATGAGCAAGTTTTCACAGAAATTTCCCATGGTGTACCAAACATCTTTTCCATCCCACTACTGACTGAAAGTAGTATATAAAACAATGCTGCAATCCTCCCACCCACCCAATCAGACTGAAGTGTAATTAGGAAATGTTTAACAAAGTAAATGAAAATACAATGCAACATGTTAATATGTGGTTTTCCAAGTCAATATGTAGCTAGCAGAGATCCCTTTCTATTTCAATTCAACACCACTGATGTTGATACAAGCTTCAATTTGTTTGGCTACTAAAAAAAAGTACATATGATTTGTCAGAGCAAAATACCACTTTAAGCACTCTTCCAACCAAGTGTCTTCCAAGCAAATGCCCAAATCATACAAGATTCCTAAAAAGATACATCAGAGATAATCTAGTTCAATGATGATAAATATCAGGAAAGCCATGAAAGAGAGAATGACTATGCATGCCAAAAATGTCATTGTAATGGAGACCTGACATAGCATATAAGTCTAAATTGAAAATGGATTTTTTGAAGGTGCTGAGTTATTTAAGATGCTCATGTTTGTAGATTATAGGGGCACAGAGGTGCTAGAAGGGAGCTTAGGGTTCATTTATCTATCTAGTTCATCATCCATCTAGTTCAAACTTCTCTCCTTTGCCCCATTCAGTAGGTGACATCACCTGGATTGCACTGCAGAAAATATTACAGAGCCTCCTAGAACAGATTCATTAGTACTCAAAAGTTGTACCTTGTAATGACCTCTATGTCATTACAGTGCCCATTCCCCAGACCTGGAATGTTTTTCTCTCCTGCCTCTTGGAATCCCTGGTTTCCTTCAAGATTCAGTTTGAGTGGCACCATCTGCAGGGGGCCCTTCCTAATTCTGTCGCCCCTTCTTTGTTCTCCCAATACACTGTTCTCCCAAATCTTCAAAATTGTAGTATCAGGGCGGCTAGGTGGTGCAGTGAATACAGCACTGGCCCTGGAGTCAGGAGGACCTGAGTTCAAATTCAGCCACATACACTTAACACAAAAACTAGCCATGTGACCTTGGGCAAGTCACTTAACCCTAACTGCCCTGCCCTCCTTCCTCCAAAAAGCCAAAAAAGAAAGAAAAAAAGACAAAACTGTAGTACCACTTCAAAATGCACATTTGATAAGCTTCTGAGTCCTACTATTTTTACTTTAATGTCTCATACATCTCTTCCTTTCTACTTCTATCAGCACCTCCTTAGTTGAAACCTCATTCTCATTCATTACAGACTTCTATCTCAGTCCCCCAAAGGATGTCATCTCCACTTTCTTTTTCGGTACTTTCTAATCCAATGATACTGGTCCTCTTACTGCTGTAAGCTTATAGACTCCATTTCCCAACTCTGTGTCTTTCCCTAGATGTCCCTTATGCCTGGAATGCTCTCCCTCATCACCTCAGCTTCCTGGCTTCCTTCAAAACTCAGCTCAAATCCCACCTTCTACAAGAAGCTTTTCTTTCTCCTCTGTTACTGCTAGTGCTTTCCTTCTGAGATTATATTCCATTTATATTATATAGATCTTGCATGTATATAGTTGCATGCATGTTTAAACAACAGTTAATATGAAAAAAAAAGGAGGCAGGGAATGCTCCTTTAATGGACTACAAGAGTTAATGGTATAATTAATGTTAACTTAGGTTTCATTATGAGAAGCAAAGTCTATACTATATCTAGCTTACTCCAGAACAAATGCTCCTTTAATGGACTACACGAGTTAATGGTATAATTAATGTTAATTTAGGTTTCATTATGAGAAGCAAAGTCCATACTATATCTAGCTTACTCCAGACCAAATCTTCAACTTCACGTCTCAGTCATTTACCCAAACCAACCTGTCTGTTATTTGCCTGCCTTCCCTACTCTGCTTCTCCCTGTACCAGACCTCCAAATCTATGCCCTCAGTCCCTGGGACCCTTGTTATTGTCAGTTGTTTAATCATGTCTGACCCTGATGGGATGCTTGTGCTCGGGCCCCAGGCCTATGATCATATTTCTGGAAGCTGCTCAGTATCTCTCTAGGCCTCTGTGAGAAAATCTTTTTTTGTTCCAAGCACATGAAAGTCTGACCCTGTAATTCCTTTGCTAACATGCCTAAGGACTGGTAAATGTTCAAGGACCATGATGCTCACAATTAAATAAAACTATCTTGTCTTCTCCCTCTACGTCTGGTATCAAGAGCTATCACCGTGGATTCCCTGAATTTTCCCATCCATAGACAGATCACTGGTGCCTTCTTTCAAGGCACCTGGACCCCCTGCATATTCCTTAAGGGACCCTAGATTATCTAATTAGCATCCTTGACATTCTTTTCCCTGTTCCTTTTCCACATAAGGCCTAGCACTATCCTCACTAGCTTGTAGGTTCCCTAGGAACTTTGCCTGCTTCTGGAAGTGTCACAACAAACTTTGCCACTTGACTAAGAGACAGTTAGAGTGTATGAATTCATTCTAGGCAACATCACCCTGTACTCTGACATTTCAGGATTCCTAGCACCCCTAACTGCATCAAACCAATGGATCACAGCCATACCAGGTCCTTCTGTCCTCTACTAACTCCTGAAGTCTGTCCAAACTCATGTTTATTGCTTCCATGACACTATCTATCCATCTCACCCTCTACCATCCCCTTCTTTTTGCCTTCAATCATTCCCAATATCAGAATCTTTTCCAATGAGTCCTGTCTTCTCATTAGGTGGCCAAAGTATTTAAGTTTCAGCTTCAATACGTATCCTTCCAAAGAATGGTCTGAATTTCATTAAGTATTGACTGATTTGCTCTCCTTGCAGTCCAAGGGACTCTCAAAAGTCTTCTCTAGCACCACAGTTCAAAAAAAATTTTTTTTCCCCCCAGTTTTTGCTTTCCCTGGTTTAGGCACTGAAATCATATTTGTGTCATAAAAATAATTTAGTAGAACTTTTTCTTGGGCTATTTTTCCAAACAGTTAATATAGTACTAGAATTGCTCTTTAAATGTTTGCTAGAATTTAATGTAAATGAATCTGGTCTTAGAGTTTTTCTTAGGGAGATATAAATTATGGCTTATTAAATTTCTTTTTCTAAGATAGGGTTATTCTAATTCCCCTTCTGTTATTCTGGGCAATTTACATTTTTTAAATTATCATCCATTTCACTTAGATTACTGGTTTTACAGAGAGATAGTTGGGCTTACAATAAGTCTCAGAGATTTTCAAGCAAAGGTTGGATGACAACTTGCCATTGATGTAGAAACAATTCCTTGCCCAGGCAGGAGATATCTCCTACAATCATTTTAAATACCACCAACAAATTAATCTTTCTGGCCATGCCACTCTCCCGCTTAAAAAAAAAAAATCTTTGATGGTCCTTTTTCCTGAACAAAATCCAATTTGAATAAAATCCAGGCTACTTAATTGGTCATTCTAGATTCCCTACATCTTGGCCTCAATTAATCTTTGTTGATTTACCTGACACTATACTTTTTCTTAATCCCTAAACGGTTAAAGTGGAATACTTGATATTTTCCGTTTTCCAATTATCCCATTTTCTTCCTTTCATTCCTTTATTTGCACCTATCCTAATGCCTGGAATGATATCTCCATTGCTAGCCATCAAAATAGTATCAAACCTTCCAAAGTCCTGCTTTTGATTAGCTCACATTCTATCTCTTTTATAGTCTTCCCTGATTCTTTCATGTAGAAGTGATCCCTCAATCTTCTGAGTTCATGTCACATTTTTTGTACCTCTCATTCATTCTCAAATTCTACTTTATATTACAGCTATGAGTACATGTTATCTTCCCTGCTAGATTCTATGTCCCTTTAAGGGTAAGGAGTATGATACTTATTTGCATACTCTTATCAGCATCTCCCGAAGGTAAGGATATGATAGATACCTATGTGGAGAAAAGGAAGGGAAAGGCAGGAAGGAAGGAAGGGAGGGAGAGAGAGAGAAGAAAAAAAGTTTTTACCTGCAGATACTCTGCCTCAAAGGAATGTAAATTTTGATAGTTGAAACTTCACAAGATTCTTTCCCTAAGGACCATACCTTAAACCCAAGGTTCCCAAACTTATTTAGCCTACTGCTCCCTTTAAAAAAAAATTTCTCAGTGGCACTCTCTCTCCCCAAAATCTTTATCATTTAAAAAAATATAATTTTTTTCTTTAAAAATGACACATCTTAAATTTAATAATTTATTGCAAATTTGTGGGTTTTTTCTGCACTGAGATGTTGATGATACAATATCATATCATGTAACTATGTATTGTAACTATATCATATTATAAACAAATCATTACATGCACATATTCCTGCCTTTGCATGCTGGACTTCTGGACAATGCACCACATGCTGGCCTGCCAACACTTGCTGGTTAAGACCTGTCTGTGGACTCAATCAGTTATAACTTGCATTTTGTGTTTATTTGGAAAATAATGTAATCACTATGACTTTGTGTTATACAACAGATGAAACAAGTATGAATGATTTTTCAAAATTTTCTTCTCTTATTTCCTTATGCTTCCACAGCCCCCTTATTTTTATTCAACACCCCCAACTGCACCTAAGGCTACTATCCCCCAATGGATTGTCCCAGAGGCTTAAACTCAATTCACTCTCTCTCTCAGATTGGCCAAAATGGGTCCGAGGCCAACCCCTATTTGGTCATTATTTGGGTCCCCAGCTTGGAGTGAATGTAAATAGCAATTGTTTCTGTTTGGGCCAGAAACCATGAGGATCTTCCCCTCCCAGAATGATTCTTTTTGGAGTAAGTAAAAGAGATCCTTCTTTGTCTCATTTCTTACCTAGACTTAATCACTGAATGGGTGTTGCCTTAGTCAAACTAAGACCAGTTTAAGGCCTTAGCTTAAAAAGACCAAGGTCTCCCACTGCATAAGGGCCCATTTCCAGTCATCCTGATCTGTATCTTACCACTGGACCCAGATGGCTCTGGAAGAGAAAGTGAGGCTGGTAGACTCTGCACAGCTCTCCCTCACTTAAATCCAATTCACTTGCATGTCATAATATCACCTCCCTGATGTCATGGTCCTCTTAGAGAATGAAGGACAAACAGCAACAACAACCATCAGCGGCTAATATAATTTTACACATTAATAAGTGTTTCTTGAATGAACTATATGAGGAATCAGAGAGAGAGATCATTATCATCTCACTTCCATCATTCTCAAAGCAAGAAAGCCACATAACATCTACCAGTTCCCTAGCCACTTGTTTGCATCTAAATCTTTAGTAGTTTCTGATGCAGCTCTCCATAAACGTGTTAAGTGTTTAACTGTTAAGTTTTTAAAACTGTTAAGTGTTTAAACTATTTCTTCGGCTTTGCTGTTCAGTGTTCTTTTCCTTCTCCTTGGTGTTCCCCTTGTTTTATTCCTGTAGTCTCCTGCTCCCTCATATACCAGTAAGCGAATCTCTAATCTGATAACTGTTTAAAATATACCTGCTCTGTGAAATTTTATTTTTAAAAAACTGTCATTTATGCCTTCTATTTTCACAACAGCAATTTTTAGAAATCTCCCTCATAGAAAACAATTAAGCAAAGGCAGTAAGAATTCTGCCCCATTGTTCCACCTATTTATGTAGAGAGGGAGGTAGGTTTCATTATCTGTTTCCTAGGTGACTAACAGTGTAGCTAACTCAGAATTTAGCTTCCTTTTGGTGATTTTAAAAAGTTTCATTTATAGGGGTGGCTAGGTGGCCCAGTGAATAGAATACCGGCCCTGGAGTCAGGAGGACCTGAGTTCAAATGTGGCTTCAGACACTTAACACAAAAACTAGCCATGTGACCTTCCTCCCTCCAAAAAAGCAAAACAAACAAATAAATAGATAGATAAATAAATAAAAGCTACATTTATGTAAATTAATGGAACATATTATGCAATAAGAAATGAGCAAGAGATTTAAAAAAACCTGGAAAGTCTCATAGGAACTGATGCAAAGTAAAATGAGCAGAACCAGGAGAACATTGTATACAACAGCAATATTGTGTGATGATCAACTATGGATGACTTAGCTCTTCTCAGTAATACAATGGTCCAAGACAACCCTAAAGGAATCATGACGAAAAATGCTACACACCTCCAGAGAAAGAGCTGATGAACTCTGAATGCAGATCAAAACATACTATTTTCACTTTATTTTTTTCATGTTTTTCCCCCTTTTGTTCTATTCCTTCTTTCACAATTGTGACTAATATGGAAATAAGTTTTACATGATTGCACATATATAACCTATATCAAATTGCTTACGGTTTTAGGAAGAAGGGAGGGAGAAAAATGAGGAACTCAAAATTTTGTAAAAATGAATGCTAAAAATTGTCTTTACATGTAACTGGAAAAAATACTAATAAAAAAACAAACAAAATCTACATTGTTGTTATTCTGTAAATGGTTGTTTCTACTCATTTCACTTGTATCATTTCATACAACTCTTCCCCGAATTTCCAATATTTATTGCTTCTCATTTCATTCCATTCAATCATCTAGTCTGGCCTCCCATCAAACCTCTCTTCACAGCTACCACTGATCTCTTAACTGCCAAACCTAATGAATGGCCTTTTCTTGATTCTTATCTATCTTCACCTTTCAGCGAAGTCTATCACCCTCTTCTCTTTGACACTCTATTTCTGACAAGACTCTCCCTGGTTTTCTTCCTATCCATCCAACTGCTGGAAAACAAGGTGTTGTCCTAGACTTCTTATCTTCTTATTTCCCCATATTCAATCTGCTGCCATTGTCTGTTGATTTTACTCTTGTGCCTATGCATATTTCGCTTGTTTCCTCTAATACTGCTACCACCTTGTGTAGGCCCATCTGTGCTGTTGCATTAGTTGCTGGTTGGTCTTCCTTCCCCAAGTCTCTTTCCACTCTAGCCCATCCTCAACTCAGCTGTCAAAGAAAAAGAAATCCTCCTCAAGTGAAGGTTGGACCAAGTAAACTCTAGTGGTTCTTCATCACATACAGGATCAAATATAAAAGCCTCTATTTTGTATTTAAAGTCCTTCAAAGCCTGCCCCACTTTCCTTTCCAGTCTTCTTTTACGTCTTACGCTCCTTTCACTTGCCATACACACTGAACTCCACACACTGGCCTCCAGGCTGTTCCTAGGGTCATTTCTTGACTCCGGGCATTTTTGTGGGCTGTCCCCACATTTTTTCCTCTTGGCTCCCTCAAGTTCCAGTTAAAATCCCACCTTTTATTTATTGATTATTTCCAATTTATCTTGTATGTAGCTTGTTTGTACAGTTGTTTTCATGCTGTCTCTCCCATTAGATTGTGAGCTTCTTGAGAGCAGGTGCTGTTTTTCCCCTTTTCAGTATCCTCAGCACTCGCCACAGTGCCTGGTATATAGTAGGTGCTTTAAAAAATGTTTTTATTGACTGACTAAATATTGGACTCCGATGAGAAAACCTGAGTTCTTGTCCTGCATGATCCTAGACAAGTCACTTTTTCTCAATCTACCTCAGTTTCTTCATCCATAAAATGAGAAATTTTACCTTACAATTCAAATGATCTATACAGCAGAAAAAATATTTATAATACTACACAAACCAAGCCCAAATGCAAAGGACAGGGCCTGAAACAATGTGCAAATAAAAATTCAACTAAGAGGGAAAAAAGATGATAATACATTATTGTATTTTCTATTAAGAGATGTATTATTACAATAGTGTTGGATCAAATGAGATATAGACATACCACACACACATATATACAGACACATAAAAAACCCACACAAATATACATCTACAACATTCTCCAAAACTTAAAAGTCCTACATAAATGTCAGAAGCTAGTACTAATTCTACCAAATGTAGACACTTTCTAGACTGATAAATAAAGTTAGGAATTGATTTCTTTTGAATTTAACTGAAATATCTAATTGTTATATAAAACCAGCAAGGCTCCAACAGTTGTGTAAACATAGGCAACCTGTCTCCTTCCAAAAATTCAATTACATGTGGAAGCATACAAGAAATAAATTCAGCACATGGGACCCTGTCCCTCATCATCAGACCAATTCAGTTACTGGGAAAAGCTATCAAAGCTGACTACCAAACTTAAAGAGGAACTGAAGGAGAAAAAAAAAAACACCCTCAAAACTCTGCAGCTTCAAGCTGAATGCAAAGGCATAAAAATAATTACCTTTCCCAACTCAAAATAAAAATGGATGATGCAATTCTTAGAATGCGGTCCAAGAAGCCTTCCCCAAAAGAGCAATCAGAGGAAACCTGGAAGCAGCAGGTAGTTTAAAGAGTGAGATTTTCAGCTTTGGAACTGAAAGGGGAGATGCATATTCAGAATTGAAAGTGAAACTGACAACAAAAGGCATAAATTTTAAAAATATGCTAGATTCAAAATAAAAGGTCTGGGATTTAAATACTGGGTTGGCTGCACTCCGGACTCTTAAATTTTCCTTGCATGTAAAAAAAGGGCATTGCACTAAATCAAGGTTTCTTAACGGGGGGTGGGGGGGGCGGGCGTGGGGGTGTTTAATGGAGATTCTTCAGAGATTGTGTGAAATAGGGATGGGGGGGAAAACTTCTATATCTTCACTAAATGAAATTTAGCATTTCCTCCAATTATTTAAAAACATTACTCTGGGAAGGGATCCATCGGCTCCAACAAGACTGTCAAAGGGAACCCTTGCAATCGATAGGCCCTGGAGTCCCTTCAAAGTCTAACAATCTTCGGGTGCTTGCACGAAGTAAACCCTTAGAAAGGAATTCTGATATATCGGCGAGGCTGGGGAGTGGGGTAGCGAAAGAGGGGGAGAGGATGGAGATGGGGCGAGTGTGGAGAATGGGGATAGGAGATGGGATGGGAATGGAGAAAAGATAGGATGGGGATGGGGGAGATGGCTGGGAAAAAGGGTGGGGATGAAAGGAAGAGGATGGGTTGGGAGAAGAGATGGAGGAGATGGGCTGGAAGAAAGGCTAAGGACGCGGGGAGAGAGGAGGGATTGGGTTAAGGGGGATAAGGACGGGAAGATGGGGGAGGAAAAAGGGAATAGGGAAAGGGGAGGGGGGGATGGCTGGGATCCGCAGGCGCAACAGGCCCCAGAAGCGGCCTAAAGATGCTGCCGGGCTCCCACTGCAGGGGGTCCAGCCTTGGCGCGCCCGACCCGGCCTCACTCACAGGAAGTTCTCCATGGTGATCCGGACGATAGAGCCCTCCACAAATCCCGACAGCATCGCCCGCGAAGGTAGAGGCAGGAAGCTCCCTCTCCTCCCCCATCTAGTCTCTTCGCGATCCAAAGCAGTCTTCTTGGGGCGATCCACGTCCGATTCCGCCTTCCTCTTGCCCGTAGTCGCCATAGCCGCCGGCTCAACTGCCCCGGCCCCGGCCTCCGCCCCCTCCAGGACGAAGAAGAGGAGGAAGAAGAGACGGAGGAGAAGAAGAAAAAGAATAAAAAACCTTTCGTCGCGACTCCCGCGCAGAAAAAAGCGCGCTCCAGGTTTCGGGCTCCCGTACCTGCGCCTGCGCAGTGGCTCCGTCCAGGCCTTTTCTCCCTCCGCCGCCTGGGGGGGGGGGAGGGTGGGAGCCTCTCGGCTGCAGGCCCCGCCTTCGTGAGGAAAACTTTCAGTTTCAACGGAAATGGATCCGCTGGTCGCCTACGTCACACTCAGCGGACGAATAAAGGAGACGGCGACGGAAAGAACAGTCGGAGAAGGAGAAAAAGGAACTGGGGGCGACTGGAAGGAAGAGAGGCTAGCCCTGGATTCAATAAACTGAAGGGACTAGTCAGTGTGGGCGCCGCCTCGTCTCCAGTGATTGGAGTTTCTTCCCATCACGTTGTCTCTAAATGTGCACAGGAGTACATTTTTTATCATTGTGGTTGTTAGTTGTTACGAAGGGGGCAGCAGGCCGTTATAGTGGAGATGACAGGCTTACAGGCCCAAGCTGACACCTTCGTCCCAAAAGAATTTGAGCCCCGTTTGTCTACAGGCTCTGGGAACCCCCTTGACCTCTCCTAGAATCTTCCCACTTGATCTGGCCTTCCCCTAAGGCCATATGCCTTCCATTATAGCTCTTCCCAAGTTCCTGTTACCCTTAACCTAGCCTAGCCCTCCATTGTCGGTTATCTCTAGGTAGCCCTTCAGCTACTTTCCACCCTTAATCCCATTTTCTTGATTCCTGACGTCTGACCTCTACTTACCTCATCAAGACCCTCCCTGTACCCCTCCTCTAGTCACCCCAGATTACTTGACTACCCCCAGATCTCTCCCACAGTCTTTCTCTATATAACATCCATCTTGCGTCCATGAAGGGGCTCAGATTCAATCTATTTCAGATTCTGTTTGATCTGCTTGTCAATACAAGCTTCACAAATCCTCAGATTCCTTAAGAGTCAGCCCAATATGGAGAATCTTTAATAACTTTGTTTTACTTTGACTGAAAGAAGATTTGGTTCAAACTCATTGGGCAGGGACTAACGTGAGTGTTTTGGAGTCCCAGGACCCTGCTTCTTGAGTCCAACTCTTGGACTCCTATGCTTAACTAGCAGTGTGACCTGGATCCACTTAACCCTGTTTGCCTCAGTTCTTTATCATTTAAAATGAGTTGAAGAAGGAAATGACAGTTTCCTAAATGGCAGTATCTTTGCCAAGAAGACCCCAAATGGAATTGCAAAGAGTCAGGCACCACATAACAACAACAGACTATGAAGGAGAAGGATGAGGAGAAGAAGATGAAGATGATGATGTCAAGTTCAAAACAAGCCAGGGTCATCAGAGACCATTCAGAAACAGAAGAGAGGAAGAGAGAGGGAAACACTTAGACAAACACAGAGATAAGAATCGTGGGAAATAAGCAAATCAAATTTTTCATATATATTTTTAAAAATAATAATATATGAAGGACTGCTAATAAATAAAGTGCCAGAAGCAACAGAGATGGAAAAAATAATGTAAGATAACAGGTGTTAACAGGGTTTTACTAAGCCAGTCTCTAACCTGAGAATGATAAAATAGCAGGTCAGAGACAAAGTGCTAGTAATCAGCCCTTTAACTAATTAGTTTCATTATGAGGAACAGATTCACAAAGCGGGAATTTTCCTGATCAGAATTCCACCTTGTTTTAGTGAAGGCAGAGATTTCATATATATATATATATATATTACAAGTGAGAAGGGAGGGAGGAAGTATATTACAAATAATCGTTTTCCAGGGTCTGAGTGGTTTCCCATGACAAGTCCTTGGGGGTCATTACTTGGGTCACAGGATGAGAGTTCTGTGATGGGAACAGGTTCTACAGTCTTTGATTGCCTTCACTTGAGGTGGACAGGCACAAGAATGCAGTGATTGTGAGAGCCAAGGGTTTGATTAATTATTTCAAACTGCACTGTAAGCTTCTGATTTATAAGCCAGAAGGGGCAATTCTGAAAAATCTAAATTATTAGTATATTCATTACACATCATATTGATTAATTTGAAAATTGTAATTTTCTTCACATTGGAGACACTAGTAAAAAATAAACAAACTGGTGAGACATCCTGATACACTGATATAGTAGATAAAAAGAATCACAAAAACTATGTTCAATGATACAACAGTGGCATAGTGACTGTGTGACTCCCTACTCCCACCCCCCAAAGTCACAAAACCTCTCAGTATCCCCCCACCAACTCCCAGACATGAAAAATTGCTTAGTGAGTACAGATTTAGATTGGCAGAAGAAATTTCTTCCCCAGGAGTTACCTACTTCACAGAAATCATAAGTCAGTTTAAAAAAATCATGACCCAGTTTAAAAAATAAAATAGCTTGTCAATTTAAAAACTCCCCAGCAGATATTCATTAAAAGTGTTTACACTGAGGTTGTAGTCTTGGGTGATTGAAAGGAGCATAGTGTCCTCAACAATAATAGGAAAGTTTAGAATAGAGGTATACTTGTGGAGAAAGATAATGAGTTCTGGACATACTGAGTTTGAGATCCCTTAGTACATCTAGTTCAAAATGTTTCATAGGCAATTAGTGATGTGGGACTAGAGCCAGGAGAGAGATAAGAGCTAGATATACAGATCTGGAAATCATCTGCATAGAGATGATAATTTAACTCATGAGAGCTGATGAGATTCAACAAGCTTAAAGGTAGAGAAAAAAGAGAAGGCCTAGGACAGACCCTGGGGGCACTTACAGTCAGTGGGAGTGACATTAATGACAATCAAGTAAAAGACAGAGGAAAGAGCACTGTATCTGTTGTGGCACAATGCTTCTCCATTTTGCTTATGATCTTAAAATTGTACGTTAAAAAAAGTGTGCTGATTCCATTTTCTTTCTTTTTAGGGTAAATTGTAATAATTTTTACTTTATTTTGCTAGTTTCATTGTGTTTCTGGCATGAATACATATTACATACTTCAAAATAGAAATATACTAAATATATTTGGGCAAAATATGTGCCTTGGTGCATTCTGGAGGCCGTATGCTGGGCCCCATACTTGAAGACATGGAAGGTCAGCAGAAAAGGTCTGTTGCACCAAGGTTAGAGAGGAGCTCAGTTCAGCCTAGCCTATGCCAGCACAGACTGGGCCCTAGCAGACCAGGAGGAGGCCTTGGGAGAATCAGCAGTAGCTGCTTCCAGAGCTCTCAGCCCACAAACAGTAAGGGGGATTGAACAACTGGTCAGAAGGAGATTACAGGAGTCTTTTTGCCAGTACTGAGGCAGGACTCAGTTGCATTGCCCATATTTGCATTTGGGTTGCAGTCTTAAGTGGGAGTGGCAGGGTGAAGAGTATTAGCATAGCAAGACTTGTGGCCATAGTGGAGCGGAGACCCTCCTCACACTTTCAGGGCAGCAAAGAGTGCTTCTGGTCACTCACAGATGAAAGCACAGGCCAAGAAAATAGTAAAACACCTCTCCTTAGGTCATACCACCTTGAAAGAACTGAAAACTTACAGGTCCCTAGAAGTATTTATGAAAATAGCTCAATTTCCCCCTTGAATGTTTGGACACTGCACCCTCCACTCTGGAAACAGAGCCCTACTTTAATGAAGAGTTAAAGGTTAAGTAATAGGCTGAGAAAATGAGCAAACAATGGAAAACATCTCTGACTATAGAAAGCTACTATGTTGACAAGAAAGATCAAGATACACTCAGAAGAAGATAACAAAGTCAAAGCTCCTACATCCAAAGCCTCCAAGAAAAATATGAATTGGTCTCAGGCTATGGAAGAGCTCAAAAAGGATTTTGAGAATCAGACAAGTAGAGAAAAATTGGAAAAAGAAAGGAGAGTAATACAAGAAAAATCATAGAAAAACAAGTTAGCAGCTTGCTAAAAGACACTAAAAAAAATACTGAAGAAAATAACACCTTAAAAAATGGATTAACCCAAATGACAAAAGAGGTCCAAAAAGCCAATGAGAAGAAGAAATTCCTTAAAAATCAGAATTGGCCAAATGGAAAAGAAGATCCAAAAGCTCACTGAAGAAAATAATTCTGGGGGGGGGCGGAGCCAAGATGGCTGCGTAGCAGCAGCAATATATCGCAGCTCTCACATAGCCACCCCAAAATACCCATGGAATAGGACTCTGGACCAACCTAGAACTTCAAATCGCACACAAAGATACTTCCCACTAAAGTCAGCTCGGCTACGAGGAACCATATCAGCACTGCGAACAGAAACCAGCCTGGCCTGAAGCTGTGGCTGTGCCCCCGGGGCGACCGGGCGGGAGGTGCAGAGAAAGCTCTCAGGTGAGCGAGCGGGATTAGCACCAGCTGCGAGGAGGGGGGATTGTGAAAGGGGGAGATAAGCGTCCGGCCGAAAGGTCTCCAGA
>CM053590.1:143190848-143202406 GCA_028646515.1 Pseudochirops corinnae | reverse complement strand
CTTCCTACTTACTTCTGGCTGACTGGATAATGAAGACTCCAAGACCAAGGCCCAAGACGGCGATCCGGATCCAGGCTGCTCAACACTAGAGCACTGGCCTCAGAACAATAGCTTAGTCCTCCTGCTGTCTGCAGGCCATGGGCGGGAAGCTGCAACGCGGAGGTGGGTGGAAAACCTCTGACTTTTCGCTTTTCCGCTCTGGAGGCCTTTCGGCCGGACTGCTTTTCTCCCCTGATTGCAAGTCTCACTGACCTAGTTCTGAATGCTGCTCACAGCTGCCGCTAATCCACTCACCACTCCTCTCGTCCGGCTGCCCCCAGGGCACAGCCACGGCTTCAGGCCAGGCTGGTTTCGGTTCGCAGTGCTGATATGGTTCCTCGTAGCAGAGCTGACTTTCATGGGAAGTATCTTTGTGTCCATTTTGGAGTTCTAGGATTGGTTTAGAGTCCTATTTTATGGGTATTTTGGGGTGGCTATGTGAGAGCTGCGATATGTTGCTGCTGCTGCGTCACCATCTTGGCTCTGCCCCCTCTAAAATGAATACTTTTGACACATGAAATTTAAATAAACTTTTACATGAATAAAATCAAAGATAGATTAACAAGAGAAACTATGGAGAGAATATTTACATAAAATTCTATGGATAAATGTTTGATATCCAAGTTACATAAGGAATTCATACAAATATATAACACCAAAGGACATTCTTCTTTGAAAAATGGTCAAAGGATATAGACGAAATTTTCAAAAGAATTATAACCTTTAAATGCCCACATGAAAACGTTGATCAAAATCACTTAAGAGCAGAATAATTAACTTTGAAGTTTCGCATCACACCATGTTATTTAGCAAAGATGACAAAAAAATTGGAATAGTTAACGGGGCAATGGAAAGACATATAAACTAATAAATAGTCGGCATTATGAATTGATTCAGCCCTTCTAGGTATCAGTTTGGAAATACACAAGGAAAATGACTGAACTACTCAAACCCTTTGATATAATGATCCCACTACTGGGCTTTTACCCTGAGGAATAATAAGATCAGCTATTTAGAAGATACCTTAGAGCACCTTCCAGTCCAGATTCCTCAATTTACAGATAAGGAAACTGAGTCTGAAAGTGGTTAAGCAATATGCCAAGAATCATACAGTTCATAAGTCTTTGAGTTAGTATTTGAGTTGGGTCTTCTTGACTCAAAATCCAGTACCCTATCCACTGTGGCACTTTGCTGCCTAAGAATACAAAGACAGAAATAATGTGTGTCAAAATATTCCTATCAGTATGGTTAGTGGTCAGAAAGAACAGCAAGCTGAACAGGTATCTATCAGTTGGGGAATAGATAGGAAAAAAATCTACGGCATAGGAATGTAATGTAATGTTTTGCAATGATGCATACGAGGAATTCAGTGAAATAAGAGATTTGTATGAACTGATGAATAGTGAAATAACCAGAATGAAACGAACAATATATACAATGACCACAAAAATGTAAATAAAAAGCTCATTTAAAAGCAAGTTGAAATTGTGCTATGACCAACTATGATAGACTTAGCTCGTCTCAGCACTAGAATGATCCAAGACAATTCCAAAAGACTCATGGTGGAAAATGCTATTATCTACATCCAGAGAAAGAACTATGGAATCTGAATGTAGACTGAAGCATACTATTTTCACTTCTTTTTTTAAATTAATGTTTTTTTCCTTTTTTTTTTTTCTGTTTCTTCTTTCACAACATGACTAATGTAGAAATAGGTTTAACATGATTGCACCTGTATGACCTATATCAGATTACTTGCTGTCTTGAGGATGGAAAAAGGGAGGCAGGAAGAAAAATTTGGAACTCAAAATCTTATAAAAATGAATGTTGAAATCTTTACCTGTAACTGGAAAAAATAAAATTTGATTTAAAAAAAATAAAGAGAAGAAGGGAAAAAAATAAAGCAAGTTGAACTCTGTATACCTGAAAAATCAGTGAATATTCCAGGGAGTAGATAATAGATCTCTTCTTTTTTTCATGGCAGGAATATGAGTGAGTACTAGAAGAGAATGTTGAGTACACTGAATACAGGTACTGTCAGAAGAGAATGTTGAATACATTGAATACAGTTACTGTATTGGACATTTCTGCTGATTTTTTACTCTTTGTCAGAAGGGAGACTTCTCTGTCCGAGTCTTCCCATTTAAGTCTGTCCTCCACACAGTTACTAAAGTGATTTTCCTTTAGCTCAGATCTAATCTTGTCACTCCCTTATTCAATAAACTACAGTGGCTCCCTATTGCCTCTAGAATCAAATAACTTCTCTGTTTAGCTTTTAAATCCCTTCACAATGTGATCCCATCCTATAATTCCACCTCTATTTTATCTTACTCTCCTTCCTACACTTTAAGATCCAACCTAATTGGCCTTGTCCCTGTTACTCAATCATGGTACTCATTTCTCCATTCTTCCCTTTTTACTGTCTATCCCCCATGCCAGGAATGCACTCCTCTTTCACTCCTACTTCAAAAGAATCCTCTTCCTCTAAGGTATAGCTCAAGTACCATCTTCTACACAAGTTTTTACTGATGCCCCCAACTGCTACTGCTCTCTTTCTATAACTGCCTTGTATTTATCAGCTTTGTATTTATTTTTTTTATATTTATTCCAGATAATCATATATATGTATATGTGTGTATGTGCATACACATTTTCACATTTCCAGGGGTCAGGAAGTAATACTCCACAGTATTATGTCATTTCTCAGAGAAGATGATCATTTACAAGAGGATGAGTCTAAACTCTCACTTTCCCACGTTATGACCCTGGACTTGTGAGAAAGTCGTGGGGCAGACTTGGGACAGTTTGGGTCAATTTTGCCCCTAGGTGAATTGATCTGGGACCCAGCCCATTGGGTCTGCCTAGAGACCTGTTTTTCTCTGACAGTAATAGAAGTGGTAAAAGCCCTAGTTGTTTGAACCCTTGAGCTCTGAGTACTCTGTTTCACCAGACAAATACTGAACTATTACCCTGATACTTTCCCATTAGAAAGTAAGTTCCCTATGAGTAGGGACTTTTCTTCATTGTTTTTATATCTTTGGGGTCTAGCAAAGTCCCTGGCATGTAGTGGGTGCTTTAATAAATGTTTGTTGTTATTGATGAAGAAACTTTATTTTCCCAGAGATGTTTGTGAGTCAAAACAAAATACATCAGTAAAACATACTTCCAAAACCACAATAAAGCAAAAAACTAAAACAAACCCAAGAATTTGTAGTAACAAATAACACTGCTGGCTTTAGGTAGGGCTGGGGTGCTGTTTTCCCACTAAGGAGCCTCAGATTCTGGACTGATGTGCAGACTGCATTGAATCCTTGAGAGGAGCCTGGCCTCATAGGGAGGGTCCGGTCCTTTTTTTCTCTTACTCTCTGCTTCTACATCATTCCCCTTGGAATCCTAGGGAAAGTCGCCTTAGGTTTAGCTAATATCTAGGCTTTCCTCAGGATGAATTAGAAAGATACTCAATTTACATTGTAGAAAAGGGTACAGGACAGTAATTCACTTAATCCACAAAAAAAGAGATGCTTAGAGCATAAACTATTCATAAGCACTCATTTAAAAAATACTTAAATTATGACACAGTAATCTATAACTTCTTTTGTATTCTCAAAAGAGAATACAGAACATGAAACTTTTAAAGGGACTATTGAATTGACATTTTGCCTTCACCTTAGCTCTCCATTATCTTAATAATTCCTTTAAGGACTATGTCTTCTGGCAATCCAGGACAGGGTTTAGACTCATCCTCTTGCAAATGGTCTTCTCAGAGAAATGATGTAGTATTGGTGGGGTATTCCTGACCCATTGTACTTACCTCCTATGTTGGAAAAATCCATCACAGAATTACTATTTCATCACCTGTGCTCAGGAAAGGAAACACGAAACAGAAGAAACATACAGGAGCCTAGGGTTCAAGTCCAGGCTCTCCAGGCAGCATGTGTGAGTACTGCTATGTATATAACCCCAGTCCCAAAGCCCATGGATATGGGACTCTCTCCTAGAATACTCTGCCGTGTATGGGGTTTGGAGTGGAGTTGGTAAGAGCAGGAGAGCACAGATCTTTTCAGTTCTTCTTGAAATGGTCTTCAAATAGTCTTCAAGCTTTGAGTTGCTTTGGGCACTTCTGGCTTTGAGAGGGGAGATATAAGATGCCAGCCTCAGTTTAGGCTGCTGAAGGAAAAGACTCTGGGGAGACAGGAGAGGAGTTGGTGAGTCTGCATCATGAGCTTATCCCAGATTGTTACACTAAAGAGAACTTTGGAGAACATCCCCTTGGGTGAGATCTAGGATTCTCTGTTGAGCAATTACCTCATTCCCAAGCAGAGGACTCCTTCACTCTGTATTATCTGGTATATATTCTCCTATACCTTCTCTGATTTCTGTTAGCTACCAATTTGGATAATTCCTTTTCTTGGCTAAGTGCTATGTGTATTCATTTTAGAACTGGTATTTGATGGGAAGGAAGATAAGCTTTGGATGTAAAGTTTGCTGTCCTCTTGTTTCTACCCAATAATGACCAGTAATCAGAGTTAGGTTAAACCTGAGAAGCTCATCCCCCAGACTAATAATATTTAAGGGAGTAGACAGATATGATTCTAGTCTAGTACCCCTCTTTCTCTGAGGAGAGCAGAATGGTAGCCTCCAGCCCCAACCTCCTCTGCATGAACTCAAGTCTCTGTTAGAGAAGAGTGGGGGGAAGAAGAGGCTGGAGATGTTTATTCTGCCTCCCTTTGAGCCACACAATGCCACCGCCATGCTGCATGTGGGGAACAGCCCTTGCCACACGTGGGCCCTCACAACACATGGGCCTCACTACAAATGTAAAGCAGCTGCCATTGGATTAGGAGTGGAGGATGAAAGTAGAGAAGGGAGGCACCAGTCCCTCCTCCCACGACTGTGGGATTCCAGAGACAGGTGCATACTACATATTCCAAAGTAAAGATAGTGAATAAGAGGTTGTGTTTATCCTTCCTTTTGGAAGAGGTCCATGGCATCAGGGAAAGGATGACATGATTTGTAGTTGGCTTTAATTTGAGTGAGAGAGGTCACCAGCTTCACCTTCTGCTCCAGAGCCATCTGAGTCCAGTGACCTGATATTCATCAGGATGACTGGAGATGACCCAAGATGCAATGGGAGATCTTGGCCCTTTTAAGGCTAAGGCCTTTGCAGGTATTCACTGACAGTAAGCTAATGCCCATTCAATGAATAGGCCTCTTTAAGAAGTGAATCAAGGGATGGCCCCTTTAATTAGAAGAAGAAAAAAAATCAAGCTGGGAGAGGAAGACCCTCAGGGTTGCTGTTCCAAAGAGAAACTGTTGACATTGACATTCACTCTCCTTTTAAAGAGCAAACCTTCTTGGCTCAGTGGGCAATAAGGGAATTACTTTATCATTCCAAAATGTCAAGTCTTTTGTGCTATACCAGAGGCCATGGGCCCAATGGAGGGGCCCAGCATCCTACAGAGAAGGAGGCTCCACCCATTTAGTCCCATTATACATTTATTTGGAATCTACCATGTGTCAGGCACTATATTAGATACAAAAAGATTCAAGGATAAAAATTAAACAGTCCCTGCCCCCAAGGAGCTTACATCTTATTTGGCAGTGTACAGAGAATGCAATATTTCCAGTGCTAACGGTCACTGTAAATATACCTGCATAGTGCTCAATTGTAAAATATAACAGACTCTCCACATAGAAGATAGAAGAAAAACATTTATTCAGACACCAGAAAACCAAATCCCAAACCAGTACACCAATTCCATTATAGTAGCAAAGAAGTTAATAAGCTATAACAGCACAGAGAGCAACAGCATTCTTTAGCCTTCCCATAAACCAACACAAGCCTAGCTGGAAAATACCAACTTTTACTCACAAGCTTAACTGTCTCCCTCCAATGTGTCCTCTCCTCCCAACCATATCTAACTACACTGACTCCCAACTTCCTGTGGGCTCTGCTCCTCCCTTCAGCAAACTCCTTCCACCACAGGCTTCATGTGATTACATTCAGCCTATTAGGGGGCAGAATATATTTTCAAAACAGGGAAGGTCTTCAAATTCCCTTAGGCTTATTGAGAGGCAGGGAAGATCTTCAAATTCTTGTTACCATTACAGGCAGGAGGGAGGAGTGTTCTAATACATGCAAGTAAACACACACAAAATAAGCACAAAGTGATGGAAGGGAGGGCATTAGCAACTGGGGAGATCAGGAGAGGTCTCATATAGGAGATGACACGAGGTGAGCCTTGAAGGACAAATGGATAAAAAAAATGTAAATAAGTAGTATTGTTGTGTTCAACAGAGCCTAACAGAGAAGAAGCAATAGGCAATCTAACAGCAGCAACTAATGTTATTTTAAAGTTTAAATGAAGCTTTTGGTATTTCACATTTATCTTCCTTTATTATTTGTGGGTTGTGCTTCAAAGAAAAAAAATAAATGAGCTTCCCATTTTCCTTTGCCTTTTTATCTCCTCCTTCTTCCTCCCCCTTCCTTGCCATGATCTCATTTTTTAAAAAAAGTTTACCCGTGTAATATTTGATTCATAAATTTAGCATGGCATTAATGAAGACAGAACAGCATTTTCAGGATAAATTGTGGAATTTTCTTAGCACTGGCAGGGACTTGGGCAAGGACCAATATGCAACACATTATGTTACTGAGCTATAAGGCAGGATCCTAGGATTTTCCAGTGGGATCAAGAGACATATTATACTGGTGCCATTAAGGATATGGGATCAACTATGAAAACTGTGAGTCAGTAGAGTAGCAGATACCACCACTGAGCTCTAAAGCAGTGGTTCTCAACCTTCCTAATGCCCGACCCTTTAATACTTGTATGTGGACATATCTGCATGTGGGCGGACCCGCTTGGAGACAGATAGAATCTCCCTTCCTAAGACCATGGGAAATATGTGTTTTCCGATGGTCTTAGGTGATCCCTGTGACCCCTGTGAAAGGGTTGTTCTACCCCAAAGGGGTTGCGACCCACAGGTTGAGAACCACTGCTCTAAAGCATCAGGACCTTTGTTCTGTCATCTGTATGCCTCTCTGTGGTCTTTTTATCTGGTCTTCTCTCCAGAGAAACATGTAGTTTAACAGCCTATCCCTTTCTAACTTTAGCCTTTGATCCTGTGCTATTCCTCTTCCATTGGTGAGTTCCTTTTGGAACCTCCATTTTGAAAAAAGGAGTTGGGCCAGCTATTGTTCACTCACCTAACTTTTGCCACCATATCCCAATTTCTCCTCCCTTTTCAACTCCCTTTTATTTGTTGTCTTCCCTCATTAGAATGTAACTTCCTTGAGGCTGGGACTACCTTTCTTTTTGTTTATACCTGTATATTCAGAGTTTAGTATAACAGTAGTAAGCACTTGATAAATACTTGTTGGCTGACTTGTTGACTGAGTAACTAATCCTCACAATTAGTCAGTGTGCATATTATCATCTCATTTGTAGATGAGGAAACTAAAGCACAGGGAGGAAAAGAGCTTTGCCCAACTTCACAAAAGAGGGGGAACTCAAATTTGGACTCAGATCTTTTGATGCCAGATATAGTGCCTTTTCTTCTGCACTATGCTGGCTTATAATGAAATTGATATAGTACTTTAGATTTTATAAATCTTTCTAAATTATCTCATTTGATATTATTGGGATTTTCAGTTGTTTCATTCTTTGTAATCCTAGTTGGGGTTTTCTTAGCAAAGACACTGGAGGCAATAGGGAGACCTAGAAGATTTGCCATTTCCTTCTCCAGCTCATTTTTTACAGATGAGGAAACTGAGGCAAACAGGGTTAAGTCATTTGCCCACACATCTAGTCTGAGGCCAGATTTGAATTCACAAAGATGAGTCTTCTGGACTGCAGGCCTGGCACCCTATCCAATGCATCACCTAGCTTACCTTTGATATTATTTTTTTTTGGAAAGAGGAAGGCAGGGAAATTAAGGTTAAATGACTTTCTCAAGTTCACAGGCTAGTAAGCGTTAAGTGTGTGAGGCCAAATTTGAACTCAGGTCCTCCTGACTCCAGCGCTGGTGCTGTATTCACTGTGCTACCTAGCCACCCCCTTTGATGTTGTTAATGTCACCATTTTATACGTGGGGAAACTGAGACTCAGGGAGGTAAGGTGACTTGCCTAAGATACCATAGCCAGTAAATAGCAGACATCAGCATGAATCTGGCTAGTTCTAATATCAGAACATGAGCTCTTTCCGATATGCCTTTAAATGACCATTGACAAGTCTAGGCTATTGATTCTCCTCTGTTCATCTAATTTCATTTGCTTCATCTGTGATGATGCAGCAAAAGGAGACATTCATTGGCAAATCTTAACTCCACCAGATGTGGTAAAACTGGTTTACTTATTGAAGGAGATTTTCCTTCTTTCATATAATTTAATTCTGCTAATAGAAGAAAAAAGTATTTGGTGCAAGTAGGTCTCTGAATAGAGAAGCTCCCTAATTTCTTAGACTAATTGTGACAACATCCCAGGTTTAATGCTCACGTATATATTGGAATAACAAGATCATAGATTCAGAGCCAGAAGAGATTTTAGGGATCGTTTGCTCAAATTCCCCTTTTTATGGAAGAGGAAAATGAGACCCAGAGAGTTTAACTCAACTCACTTTAAGTCCACAATGCAGTAATCCTCCTAGACCAAGAGTGACGAACCTGGGGCCTGGAGGCTGCATGTGGCTCTCTAGGTTCTCAAGTGCAGCCCCGAATTCAAAGGAAAGGATTCCCCATCCCGTCTTAGACTCTTCACTATCACAGACTCTTCATATCCAATCAGTTGTCAAGTATTTTTGATTTCAAGTTTACAATGCCTTTTGCAAGTATCTCCTCCTCTCCACTGACCCCACAACTACCATTGTCCTGGCTCTCATCACTTCTCTCACTTGGGCTTTTGCAATGGCTTCCTCATTGGTCTTTCTGCCTCCAGCCTCTCCTCTTTCTGTTCCACCTGCTGTATGTCTTTCAAATTGCTATAGCACAGGTTTTAGGACATCACTCACTCTGTTGCAATAAGAACCTTCTAGGTCTCCCTATTGCCTCTAGGATAAAGTATAAATTTCTCTTTTTGCTATTTAAAACCCTTTAGATCTGGCTCCAGCCTATCTTTCCAGTCTTCTTACACATTACTCCCCTTCACATACTCTACATTACAGCCAAACTGGACGACTTGCAGTTCCCCATACTCAAGGACATGTACACTATCTCCAAAAGAAACCACCACCACAACAAAACCCCACGATGTATGCAGGGATAAACTTTTAAGTTTAATATGCATTATCGACATTTTCTCCATAACTTTCTCAAGTCTAGACAATCAACAAAACAATGAACCAAGTCCTGATTTGTAATGTGTAAATGTTCACACTGAAAATTTCACAATCAGCTTTCAAAAACCAACCCACACTGGCTCCAAACCACAACAGTCATCATTTGCCTCTTCACCTTAGTATGTACATGGAAATGCTCTCCTTTTATTTTTTTTTAAATGTATTTATTTTTAGTTTTCAACATTTATTTCCATAAGATTTTGAGCTTTAAATTTTCTTCCTCTCTCTTTCCTCTCCTCCTCCCTCCCCAAGAGGGCATGCAATCTGATACAGACTCTACATATACATTCATATTAAAAAACATATTTTCACATTAGTCATGTTGAATGCTCTCCTCTTCACTTCCACCTCCTATAAGAGGTCCTTCCAGGTTTTGTTAGTCCCATTCCCTAAAATGTGTTTTGCATATATTTTGTATTTGCTTATCTAGGTACATTAGAAAATAAGCTCATCAATAGAAACAAAAATAAGTTCAGAGTAGAAAATAAGCTCATTGAAAGCAGAAACTGTTTCATTTCTTTTTATCCCTGGACTCTAGTACAGTGGCTGGCACATAGTGATAAATGTTTGTGGGTTTGAACTGAAGTTACGTCATTTGGCCAGTATCCTAGAATGAAGTAAGTAGCAGGAATCAAACCAGGTCCTCCGACTCATGACTGATTGATTATTCTTTTCACTGACTATACCATCCCCTCTCTCCAGATATTTCAATGAGAAACACACAGACACAGACACACAGACACACCCCAATGTAGTGTCTTCCTGGAAACCGCCATACCCCTGCTCTCCAGCCTCCACTTTTGCCCCAGAACTTAAGCTCCCATGCTGGGACCCTGGGCTTCAGATTGCTGAACACTTACTTCATATTATGCAGGTCTAGCCAGCACTATTCTACCTCTGGTCCATACCATCATCTCCCAGCTAACCAAATCAATTTGTTGTTCAGTCGTTTTCAGTCACATCCAACTCTTTCATGACTCTGTTTGGGGTTTTCTTGTAAAAGATACTAGAGTGGTTTGCCATTTCCTTCTCCAGGTCATTTTACAGATGAGGAAACTGAGGCAAACAGGGTTAAGTGACTTGTGCAGGATCACACTGCTAGTAAATGTCTGAGCTCAGATTTGAATTCAGAAAGATGAACCTTCCTGACTCTAGGGCAGGTACTCTATCTACTGTACCGCGTAGCTGCACAATCCAATCAATACAGGAAATCAATAATTAATCAATAATCAAAATAATTATTAAGTGCTTATGATGTGCCAGGAGCTGTGCTAAGCACTGGAGAGTGTGTCAATCAATTGCTCTGTGATTCCAGTCTTCATTTCTGACTTCCTTATCCAAAATGTTCTTCCCTGCTTTTCCCTCCATTACTCCCCCCAATAGGTTGTCTTCTCCTGTTAGAATATAAACAACTTGAGGAGAGGATCTTCTTTGCTTTGCTTTGTGAAGCTTAGCACAGGCTCAGACCCTTAATAAGTGCTTCTTTATTCATTCATTCATTTGTCCTACAAAAGCCCTGTGGTATGTAGTACAGATAAGGTTGACCTTGGAATCAGGAAGACCTTCAAGAGAGGATGTACTGTCTTGAACACATACTAATTGTGTGACCGTGGACAAATAACCTCAATTTTTTAGTGCTCTATGAAACTTCCTAAGCTTTTAGTTACAGAGGAGCTGCTAGACAAAGATGAAGGGAGTTCCCGCACTGGGAGCTCCCTATAGAATCAAATCACTGGCCCAGTCTAAAAATAAATATAATTTTTCAAAAAGGATCAACCTCATTTTTGAGATTTCTATCATAGAATAGAATTTAAGTGCTTACTATATGCTAAGCATCATGCTGAATGCTAGAGATACACAATATAAAATTGAGACAGTCCTTGCTCTTTTTTTTTTTTTTAATGGTAAACAATACCTAGCTAAAACTAAGAGTTAGGATTATTTTTATTGTTTTTATTAATTTATTTATTTTAGTTTTCAACATTCATTTCCACAAGATTTTGAGTTCCTATTTTTCTCCCAATCTTTTCCCTTCCCCTACCCCAAGATGGCATGCGTTTTGATTGCCCCTTCCCCCAGTCTGCCCTCCCCTGTTTCATCCCCCCCATCCCTCTCCCTCACTTTCTTGTAGGACAAGATAGATTTCTCTACCCCATTACCTGTACATCTTATTTCTCAGTTGC
>CM053590.1:143148025-143190748 GCA_028646515.1 Pseudochirops corinnae | reverse complement strand
CCTCCCAACCCACCCTCATTGAGAAGGCAAGCAATTCAGTATAGGTTATACATGTGTAGTTATGCAAAACACTTCCATAATAGTAATGTTGTGAAAGACTAACTATATTTCCCTCCATCCTTGCCCACCCCCCCATTTATTCTATTCTCTTCTTTGACCCTGTCCCTTTTCAAAAGTGTTTGCTTCCAACTACCCCCTCCCTCAATCTGCCCTCTCTTCTGTCATCTACTCCCGCCCATCCCCCATCCTCTTCCCTCTACTTTCCTGTAGGACAAGAAATCCAAATGAGTGTGTATGTTATTCCCTCCTTAAGAAAAATCTGATAAGAGTAGGGTTCATTCATTTCCTTTCACCTCCCCCACCTTTCCTTTCTTGCCTCTTTTATGTGAGATAATTTACCTCCATTCTATCTCCCTTTCCCATTCTCCCAATATTTTGTTTTCTCATCCCTTAATTTTATTTTTTAGATATCATCCCTTCATATTCAACTCACTTTGTGCCCTGTCTATACACACACACACACATACACACACACACATATAGACAGATAGATAGACAGATAGATAGATAGACAGATAGATAGATAGATAGACAGACAGACAGACAGATAGATAGATAGACAGATAGACAGACAGACAGAGAGATAGATAGATAGACAGATAGATAGATAGACAGATAGATAGATAGACAGACAGACAGACAGACAGATAGATAGATAGATGTATTCCCTCCAACTACCCTAATACTGAGAAAGATCTCATGAGTTACAAATATCATCTTTCCAAGTTGCAATGCGAACAGTTCAACTTTAATAAGTCCCTTATGATTTCTCTTTCTTGTTTACCATTCCTGCTTCTCTTGAGTCTTGTATTTGAAAGTCAAATTTTCTATTCACCTCCAGTCTTTTCATCAAGAATGCTTGAAATTCTTCTATTTCATTGAATATCCAGTTTTTGCCCTGAAGTATTATATTTAGTTTTTCTGGGTAGGTGATTCTTGGTTTTAATCCTAGCTCCTGTGACCTCTGGAACATCATATTCCAAGTCTTCCAATCCCTTAATGTAGAAGCTTCTAGATTTTGTGTTATCCTGATTGTGTTTCCACAGTACTCTAATTGTTTCTTTCTGGCTGCTTGCAATATTTTCTCCTTGATCTGGAAACTCTGGAATTTGGCTGCAATATTCCTAGGAGTTTTTCTTTTGGGATCTCTTTCAAGAGGTCATCGGGGGATTCTTTCAATTTCTATTTTATCCTTTGTTTCTAGAATACCAGGGCAGTTTTCCTTGATAATTTCTTGAAAGATGATTCTTGGGCTCCTTTTTTGGTCATGGCTTTCAGGTAGTCAAATAATTTTAAAATGATCTCTGCTGGATCTATTTTCCAGGTCATTGGTTTTTCCAATGAGATATTTCACATTGTCTTCTATTTTTCCATTCTTTTGGTATTGTTTTATAATTTCTTGACTTTTCATGAAGTGATTAGCTTCCATTTCCTCCATTCTATTTTTAAGGAATTGTTTTCTTCAGTGAGCTTTTGGACCTCCTTTTCCAATTCTGCTTTTTTAAGGCATTCTTCTCCTCATTGACTTTTTGAACTTCTTTTGCTATTTGGGTGTCTATTTTTAAGATGTTATTTTCTTCAGTATTTTTTAGGTCTCCTTTAGCAAGCTGTTGACTCATTTCTTCATGATTTTCTTGCATAACTTTCATTTCTCTTCCCAATTTTTCCTTTATTTCTCTTACTTGATTTTCAAAATCCTTTTTGAGCTCTTCCATGGCCTGTGACCAGCTCATATTTTTCTTGGAGGCTTTTGATGTAGGAACTTTGACTTTGTTGTCTTCTTCTGGTTGTATGTTTTGATCTTCTTTGTCACTGAAGTAAAATTCTATAGTCTGATTTCTTTTGCTGTTTGCTCATTTTCCTAGCCAAATACTTGACTTTCTAACTCTTTGTCAAAGTAGGACTCTGCTTCTGGTGGGGATGGCTGTACTGTCCCAAGCCTCAGAGGTTTTTTGCAGTTGTTTTCAGAGATACTTTTTAGTGATCTGTAAATTTTCAGTTCTTCCAAGGTGGTATGAACTAAGGAGAGGTGTTTATTTCTTTCCTGGCCTGTGTTCTGGTCTGTGAGTGACCACAAGCACTCTTTTCTGTCTTGGAACTATGAGGAGAATTCCTTCTCCACTGAAGCCACAAGCTCTGCCACACCAGCATTCTTCCTCACCCCAGGACTGCGACTCAGGTCTAAGCATGGGCCAGGCAAAAAAATCCACCCTTAGTGCCAACAAAGAAATCCCAGCAATTGCCTTCTGATCAGCCACTCAATCGCCACACAGTCTATGTTCTAGGAGTTCCAGAAGTAGCACTTGCTGCTCCTGCCTCTGGGATGGACCACACTCCTCTCTCACCCAGGTTTGAGAATTTTTCTACTGACCTTCTATGCTGTCTCGGGTGTTTGTAGGCTCAAAAGTCTGGAAACCACCACAGCTGCCCAGTGATTCAGTCCCCTGGGGCCTGCTCGGGCCCTGTCTATGCCAGTGTGGCCCACACTGGATTGTACTCCACTCCTAGCCTGATGTGATAGACCTTTCCTGTTGACCTTCAGGGCTGTCTTGGGCTGGAGATTTGTTTCACTCCATCATTTTGTGTGTTTTGTAGCCCTAGAATTTGTTTAGTTATTTTTACAAGTATTTGGAGGTGTTTGGAGGAGATCTCAAGCAAGTCCCTGCTTTTATACCACTATCTTGGCTCTGCCTCTGATAGTCCCTACTCTTAGGAAGTTCACATTCTAATTAGGGGAAACCAAATGCAGAGGAGAGTCCAAGTTTATTTTCAAATCAGTGGCAGATGGAAAAGCCAGGTAGAACTTAGGAAGAAAAAGTAGAAGGGCTGCCGGCAAAGCCTAGAGGATTTGAGGGAGTAATGGTGGGGCAGATGGTTAGTCTGCTTAGAAGATACTGGATCAAGGATTAGAATGAAATAATAATTAGAAATAGTAATAACTAGCATTTTAAAGTTTGAAGAGCGCATTAGAAATATAATTTTATCCTCATAACAACCCTGGGAATAGATGTTATTATTGTTCTCATTGTATAGATGAGGAAACTGAGGTAGACAGAAGGTTAAGTGAGTTGCACAAAGTCACCCAGCTAGTAAGCGTCAGAGGCTGGATTTGAACTCAGGTTCTCCTGATTCCAGGTTCCGTGGAATTCCAGTATTCAGTGGAATACTATTCAGTATGTTACTTAGAGACTTTGGGATATCTGTATCAGAGGCAGGGATCTGAGTGGGGAGGGGTCAGCATCTGTTTGACAGTGAGCAATCTTTTCCTGGTAAGATGTTGGCAGTTGAGCAATGAGGATTGGTTGGTGAAGGGAAAAGTCAGTAGCTCCCTTCAGGAGCAACAAATGCTGCTTGTCTCTCTTCCTGGTGACCTTTCATGTGGCTTGAGAGGCAGGGAGGGTAAAGCCTCTTTCTCCCTACCCTAGGGCTGATGCAGGTGGCTGGCTCTTCTTGGTTGGTCTGTTGGTTTGCATATGTTTGGCTAAAGACTACACTTCTATTTTCCTCTGGCTAGATTTCCAGGTTCATGTTGCCTCTGAAGTATGATTAACATTGTCTATCTGTAAGCTCTATCTGAAATATGATTATGAAGTTTTGGGCTCCCTTGTCCCTGCTGGCTGCCTTCAAAGTAATTCTTTTCTAAAGCAGCCATTCAGCCAGTAAGATTTGAGAATGACACATTTAGAAATGTGACATTGACTTACTCAGTTTTGAAGCAGCTGGTACCATGGATACGGTTTTAAAAAACATCAAATACATAATTCCTCACATTCACAGTGAGTGCTGTGTTATACATGGAACAAAGACTGTCTCAGAATCTCGGACTCTGAAGGCATCTCAGAGGTCATTTTGTCCAAACCATATTTGAATAGAAACCTTCTCTACGGCATCCCCAAACCACTAGGAGGGTCTGCTCAATAACTGCCAAAGAGTGAGAAAGCCATTGCTTCCCCTGGCAACCCATCCAGCTTATGGACAGCTGTCATTGTTAGGAATTCTATTTGAGCCTAAAATCTGTTTCTCTTCTGCTCTGTGCCTTTTCCACCAGCTGTCCCCATGCATGGACAGCTCTCCCTGAGCACCTTTGGCTTCCCTGACCTCCTTCAATACTGAGCTCAAATCCTACCTTCTGCAGGAGACCTTTCCCATTCCCCCACATGTTAGTGCATCCGCTCTGAGATTACTTTCCATTTGTACAGAGCTTGTATGGATGGACATGTTTGCATATTGTCTCTCTCTTTAGAATGTCAGTCCCTCAAGGGCAGGGACTCTGCCTCTGCCTTTCTTTGAATCCCCAGCACGTAGGGCCTAGCATATAATAAGTACTTATTATTATATAATATATCATAAATATGATTATGTAATAAGCATTTATTACTGTTTCTTGATTGATTGCTCCTAGATTTTCTTTCTGGAATCAAGCACAAAGAGTCTAATGACTCTTCCACATGAAAGCCCTTATATTCTAAAAATCCTGTTACACACCCAAGGGCAGGTAGGTGGCACAGTGGATGGAAAGCCAGGCCTAGAGTCAGGAAGACTCATCTTCCTGAGTTCAAATCTGGCCTCTGACATTTACTAACTTTGTGACCCTGGGCAAGTCACTTAACACTTTTTGCCTTAGTTTCTTCATCTATAAAATGAACTGGAGAAGAAAGTGGCAAAGCACTGTTGTCTTTGTCAAGAAAACCCCAAATAGAGTCAAATGCACCTTAAACCTTTACCCTCCTCCAAGTTTTCTCTCCTCCAAGCTAAACATCCCAAGTCCCTCCAATGAGCCTCCAGTCACATCATCATGCTAATAAACCTTTTCTGGGTACTCACCAGCTTTTTAATGTCTTTCATAAAACGTAGTGGTCAGAGCTAAATGAAATACCCCGGATGCAGTATGACTGAGGCAGACCAGAGGGCAAAAAGTGTCAAGGGCCTACTTCTGTCTCCCCCAAGCTGAACCCTTGATTTCACTTATGTAGGGAACTACCAGTGAGGAACTTCCTCCAGCGGTACAGATGAGCACTTTCTCTTGGACATAGAGTCTTAGACACTGAGACTTAGAGAGTTGTTTGGGTGGATGGGAGGACACTAACAGTTTCAGGGACTTGCCTAGGGTCTCTCAGCTGCTATGTGGGAAAGATAGTATTTGTACTAATTCTTTCTGATTCTAAAGCAACTCTCTATTCATTATGTCATACTGCTTCACTTAACGAGGTCTGTGCTTGCATTATCACATGGGGGTTATGCCACACATTTCGTTTATATAGAGTCCTGAGGCTGGAGTGAGGAAGACCTGAATTCAAATCCAGCATTGGGCACTTACTAGTTGTGTGACCCTGGGCAAGTCGCTTAACCTCTATTTGATTCAGTTTCCTCATCTGTAAAATGGGGATAATAATAGCACCTACTTTTTAGGGTTGTTGTGATGATCAAATGAGATAATAATTGTAAAGTGCTTGGCACAGTACCTAACATGCAGTAAGTTCTATATTAATGTTATTGTTGCTATTATCATATCCCACAAATCTTTTTCTGTAAGTTTCTCCCCCAATATTTCCCTTAATCTATACTTCATTTCTACAGTTGTTTTCTTTAAACTCAAATAATAGGGTTGTTGTTTTTTTCGAGGAGGTAAGGCAAGGCTATTGGGGTTAAGTGACTTGCCCAAGGTCATATGGCCAGTACGTGTCAAGTATCTGAGATTGGATTTAATTCAGGTCCTCCTGACTCCAGTTCTGGGGCTCTGTTCACTGTGCCACCTAGCTGCCCCATAATAGGGTTTGAGAGTTTTCTCTATTAAAGTTTGTTTTCATTAGATTAGGGCTAACACTAAACTGTCCCAGTTGTTTTGTATCCTGACTCTGTTATCCAATGAGTTCGTCATCTCTCCCAGTTTTATGCCATCTGCAAATCTGATAAGCTTCACTAGCGCCAAGGACAAAGGACAATCCCTTGGAACATCATTTCACTAGCGACCCCCCTCCAAGCTGCCATCAATCCATTAATGACTCCTCTGCGGTTCCAACCATGCAAAGTCTCCTGACCAAATTGTCATCTGGTTGATATGCATGTAGCCATCTTACCTCCAAGGAGAGTGAGAGAAACTTTGTCAGATGCTATGCTGAAATGCAGGTGTAATATTCGTGCTATTAGCCCTGTCAAAGACAGAAATAAGGCTGCTCTGGCTGGTTCTTCATGAAGCCATTTTGACTTTTAATGATTACTACTTTTTCTAAATTCTCACAAATTACTCTTCTAATTATTTCTTCTAATAAAACATATTACATTTTCCCAAGAATTTAAGTTAAACTCATTGGCTTATAGTTTGAAGATTCTACCTTCCTTCCTTTCTTGAACATTGAGATAATATTTACCCTTCTTCATTCTCTATTTTCTTTCAAATTTCATCCCAAACAGCTCAAGCTTATCAATTACAACTGTAGTTTTCCCCCAATTTTAGGATGTAATGTTTCCCAACTAATAATAATAATAATAATAATAATAATAATAGTTAACATTTATATGACACTTACTGTGTTTTGGGGCAGCTAGGTAGTGCAGTAGATAGAGCACTGGGCTTAGAATCACAAAGATTTATCTTCATGAGTTCAAATTCAACCTCAGATAAATACTAGCAATGTGACCCTGGGCAAGTCACTTAACTGTGTTTGCCGCAGTTCCTCAACTATAAAATGAGTTGGTAAAGGGAATGGCAAACCACTCCAGTATCTTTGCCAGGAAAACCCCAAATTAAGTCACAGACTCAGACATGACTAAAAACAATTAAGCACATACACATACACATACTACATTCCAGGCACTGTGCTAAATATCTTGTGATTATTATTTCGTTGATGATCTAGACAACAACCCTGGGAGGGAGGTGCTGTTATTATCTGTATTTTACAGATAAGGAAACTGGGGCAGACAGTGTTTAAATGACTTGCCTAGGGTCATATAACTAGCATCTGAGGTTGTATTTGAACTCAAATTTTCCTCATTCCACCTCCAGGGCTCTTTCCACTACATTAACTAGCTGCCTAGGGATTTGAATTCATCCTAGCTATTGAGATTGGCTTCTTATCAACTCAATTATCTTAGGCTTGATTTTTTCTCTTTTATCTTGGGTTTCAACTCTTGGTTAACCACTGCCATTTTTGTGACTGGGATGGGGTTATCTATTTCCTGCCCTGAGGCCCTGCTTGCTCCTGCCTGGGGAGAGTTCTCCATTACTAGCCAGGTCATAGTGCTTGTTGCTCTCCAGACATCTTGAATCCATTCTACACCCCATTTCCACCTTGCAAAGCCAACCATGAGCATCTCTCCTGAGGACTATTGCTGTGAATAACTTTAAGGATCTAATTGCATAATATAATGAACTCTCTATTTATTTAGCAATAAACTAAAGCATAACATTCAAGAAACTGAAGCATAACATTTACAACAACATAACACAACAACTTATTACTAAGGTGGCCACATAGTCTTAAACAAAACATATCATTCATTATGTCTTATAGTCATCTTTAAGGGGTAGCAGAAAATACAAACACCATCCACCCTTAGGTCACAGTAAGTTACAATCTCCTCAGTCAATACACAGTATCCAAGGAAAGTCCTTGTTCACCCTGACTTGGGGCTGGATTCCAAAACCCATGGCTCCTCCTCCACAGGCTGACCACTCCAGACTCTTGCCTGGATTCACACATAGGCAGCTGTCTGCTCCTGTTCCACATCTCAGCTCATGGGGGCTGCTCCACTCCAAACTCTTCATGGTTTCTGTTTCTAGGAAAACAAAGCTTAACAGGACTACAACAATATTTACACATATTACCAGCACTATCATCTCAATTCACCTTCTGTCTGAGAAATCAACACAAAACAATAGACAACACTTCTGTCTGAGAGGTCCACACAGAACAAAAGATAGGGCTTCTTTTGAGAAAACAACACAGAACAATAGGCAGGACTTCTGTCTGAGAAAGTAACACAGATCAACAGATAAAGCTTTTGTCTGAGAAATCAACACCAAACAAAAGACAGAGTGTCAATATCACAAATATTCTCTCTTTCAGTTCTGCCTGCTCCCAGCTCTGCTCACGTTCTTATCTGTTCCTTCCTGTTCCACCCTTTTTGCAAGCACCTTCCACCATGGGCTTCCATGTGATTACATTTGGTTTATTAAAGGTCAGGGGAGATCTTCAAATTCCCTTAGGCCTATTAAGGGCAATACAGTGTATACTGTTTCCAATCAAAGACTCTTGATACAATCAAAGTTGAGGCTCAAAAGCACCTGATTAGCTAAAACTCAATCCAGAAAAACAGCAAAAAAATCCTGTTTTGTTTGCCATTATACACCTCTAGCTATTAGAGCCATAGTCAGATCAATACTACCACCCCTGGGAAGGATATACCAATCAGTTGCCCTGTGGTTGGACTCATCATTCCAGGGACTTCCCAGACCAAATCACTCTTCCCTCTTCCTTATGTGTAAGTTTCGTAAGTACAGGGAATGTCTTTCTTTTTGTATGTGTATCTCAGCACTTAGAACAGTGCCTGGCATATCAAAAGGGCTTAATAAAATGCTCTCTGTCTCCATCTCTCTCTCTTTTACTCTCTGCCCCTCTTCCCCTTCTTTCTCTCCCTCCTTTTTCTTTTTAAATTTCTTTCAATTTCTTTCTCTCCTTTTATCAGTCTCTTTTCTTCTTCTCCTCCTTCTTTCTCCTCCTCTCTTTTTCCTCCTCCCCCTTCTCTTTTTATCTTTTCATTTTTCCAGGTTACATTATTCTTCTTGGTAGAGAAAATAGAAGCAAAATGAGAGCTGGATAAATTCTGCCCTCTCTCCATTGCCCATTATCATCAACTTGTCCGTTCCATATGGTGTTCTATCCTTTCTTTGATCTCCCTCTTACCCTTTTCATTGACCCTGAAATTCTTCACTGACTTCAACTTCTTTGGTTATTCTTAACATTAGGAGTATGTTTCATCCTCAGTTACATGTCCTTACTTCTATCTTGTGTGTGTGTGTGTGTGTGTGAGTGTGTTTGTATGTGTGTATAACATTTTAAAAATAAAAATCAAAATACAAAAGGATCTCAATTAACTTGAAAACTGGGCCAAATTTAAAAAGATGAAACTGACTAGGGATTAATGTAACTTATTATACTCCATCTCCCAACTCTGTATATTTTTACTGGTTATGTAACATAGCTAAAATACTGTCATTTCTCAACTCCACTTTCTATTTTCCTTTAAGTCCCAGCTAAAATCCGACCTTATCCTTATAAAGGAAGCCTTTCCTCATTCTGTTTAATTTTAATCTGTTGACTGATTAGCACTAATTTGTCTTGTCTGTAGCTTGTTTGTATGAAATTGTTTATATTAGATTGTAAACTCCTCAAGGGAAGGTGATGTTTTATCTTTCTTTGTAACCTTGGTACTTGGCATGGTGCCTGTATAGGGCAGCATGATGCTCCAGTGGATAGAGTGGTAGATCTGGAGGAAGGAAGACCTGAGTTCAAATTTGGCCTCAGACATTTAGTGGCTGCATGATCATGAGTCAATCACTTAACCTCTGTTTGCCATAATTTCCCTATATGTAAAATAGAGATAATAGCACCTGCCTCCCGGGGTTGTTGTGAGGACCAATGAGATAATATTTATAAAGTGTGTTTATACACACACACACACACACACACATTACTATTGTTGTTATGGTTGTTATTATTGTAGTTGCTTATAAATGCTTGTTGACTTGGCTCGACTTGAAATACCACCCAATGTTTAGGACCTATTTCAAATACTCTCTTTTCTAAGAAGCCTTTTCTTATTCTCCTAGCTTGAACTAATCTCTCCTCAAAATTCTCATAGAAATTTGTTGGGACCTCTTGTATACACCAATCACACCCTTCTCATGATAGCTTTGCACATCTCTGATTTATTTCCAGAGATAGTCTCTAAGCTGTCTAAAGCTTAGTCTCTAAGCTGTCTAAAGTCAGGGAAGGTGTCTCATTTATCTTTGTCTCCTTCCACACTACTAGCACCACACCTTGCACATAGCAGGTGTCAGATAAGTGAATTCCAAAAGATCAGACTTAGTAAAAGTCACCTTCTTCAACACTCTCATTTTATAAGTAAGAAAACTATGGAGGTCAAATGACTTGTCCAAGCTTTTGAAGTTAATTAGTACCAGAATGCGAGGTAAAACCCAGCTCTCCTGATTCAGTCCTCATTTCATGACATCAAACCAAGTATTGAATTATGTTACTTAAAAATGCACTGGTTAGAGATTAGAGACTATGAGGATGGACATTATTCACTATATATAACATCAACTTGGATTAATTTCACCAAACTAGTTTTTTTTATCCTTTTTTATTCTCTCTTATAAAGGCTAGTTCTCTGGAAAAGGAGGGATACAAAAAAGAAATGCAGTCTATGTAAAAATAAAAGATATCGATACAACCTTATTTTTTAAAGGGTATGGGGGAATGAAGGTGATAGTTTTCTATACATGTTATATATATATGTATATGTGCACATATATATATGTATAAGCATATATACATATACATGCATACATATACTGTCTGAAAATAAAGGCATGATTTTTTTGGAAGGGGAAATGCAAGACAATTGAGGTTAAGTGACTTGCCCAAGGTCACACAGCTAGTAGGTGTGTCAAATGTCTGATGCTGGTTTTGAACGCAGGTCCTCCTGACTCCAGGGCTGATGCTCTATTCACTGCATCACATAGCTGCCCCTAAAGGCATGATTTTTAACATAAGAAAGCAACTATCAAATTTTAATAGTCATGATCTACTAAGACCTGGCCAAATTACTAAATTTAATTAAGTAAATTATGTATATGAGAGGTCTCAACAAAGTTCTAAAGAATGTGATTTGAGACATTCATGGGTGTTTGGTGCAAACTTATGCATAAACTATTCCTCTGAATATCCCTTTTAAGTCTTATCTTACTCTGTATTTGTTTTGACATTTAAAATGAATTTACAAAAAAGCAGTAGTTTCAAATGTTTATTATTAAACAATAGTGCCTAGAACTGGGACCCAAAAAGGAAAGGCCAAAATACTTTAAATAAAAGGGTCAGTGGACTCCGGATGAAATTGAACAAGGTGGTGCACATCTTTGGAGCCTCATTAAATAGTACTAAGGAGTCATGGCTCAAAAACAAAAAGAAAACACTGGAAAGTTCTGGGTAAGAGTGTGACTGTTTGTAGCTGTAGGAAACAGCCACTTTCTAAATTTGGGGTTTAGGGAGGAACCAAGATGGAAACTTCTCTTCTAGGTGGAGACAAGAGAAAATTGATGGCGTAGTAATTAGGCAAATCATGTTGAGGAAGGATGTATTAGAATGTGACTGGCAACAGATCTTGTCCCTATACATACACACACAAAACCAACAACACTTGTAGGCTATCCATCCATTCCACATTGATTTGTCAGAATCAATGGAAGGAGTATGTTACTTTTGATGAGACACCATTGAGTTGATCTTAACTAGTTTGCATTAACATGTTGTTTTGAACCAGAGCTTTCTTTTCATTGATATAGGGGCCTACTGACAAGTTAGTTGCCTCTATCAATGTAGATGTTGGTCAGACAGTCCTCCATAATATATTAAGAGCTAACAGTTTGTCCAGCCCCATATTGAATACTCAGGAAACAAAGATATATTTACATACCACCTTCTACCTTTACCTTCTGTAGAGTCTTGGAAAATTTACTGAAGTATTGTAAAGTTATTTCCCTTCTGTTTTTTATTACATTGTTTGTAAAAACGAAACAAGCAAAACAAAGCAAAACCCTTTAATTTCATATAATAAAAATAGTATATTTTATCTTGTGTGAGAATCTATGACTTGTGTAGTCATGAAGTCTTTCCCACTCCATAGATCTGAATGGTAATTTCTCCTTTACTCCACTAATATTAGGAGTGGCCTTTTATATCTAGGTCATGTATCCATTTGGAGCTTATTTTGGTGTATGATGTAAGTTGTTTGTCTAAACCTAATAGCTGCCAAACTTCTGTCTAGTGTTCCCAGCAAGTTTTGTCAAATGAGTCCTTCTCCCATTCACTAGGTTCTTTTGGTTTATCAAACATAATGCCTTGAAATTTGTTGGCCTCTGTATGATTTGCATCTGATTTGGTCCACTTATCTATTCATACCCACCCACCCCATTTTTTCTCTGTCTTAACAAGTATCAAATTGCTTAATGATTATTGCTTCGTTTTTCACTTGAAAAACAACAATAACAACTACAGAACCAGGAGAACAATGACTACATCAGAATGACTGCAGTCACATAAAGGAAAAGAAGCTGAGTGATTGTAATGAACAATCTTGGCCCTGGAGGACAGGTAATGAAACTAGCCTCCCTCTTCTTTGCAGAGTGTTGAAAGACTTTGGCTAAAGACTGTTATGTGCACCATTAGACTTAAGTCACAGTAATATTTTTATTTGTCTCTTTTTTTGTTATAAAAAAAGGTTCAATTTTTGGTGAAGGTGGAGGCAGGATGTTAAATTTAAAAATGACTAATGTAGAAACAAAAATCACTAATAAAACTTTTAAAAATTATTTATTATAAACAATATTTGATATCAACACAACTAATTAAACTTCCTCTCAGTTTAATTCCACAGGCATTTATTAATGATAATAATAATAATAGCTAGGATATAGCCCTAGAAGCTGGGTCAAAGGGTATGCACGTTTTTATAGCCCCTTGGGCATAGTTCCAAATTGCTCTCCAGAATGGTTGGATCAGATCACAACTCCACCAACAATGCATTAGTGTTCAAATTTTTCCACATCCTCTCCAGCATTTATCATTTTCCTGTTTTGTCATGTTAGCCAATCTGACCAGTGAGATTTGGTACCTGAATTGTTTTGATTTGCATTTCTCCAGTCAATAGTGATAAATTGAATATTTTGAGAAAGAAAAAGTATTCATAAGATTCCTTCAACGAGTTTAGAATCCAACTGAGAAGACAAATCTCATAACAAGTAACATAAAGTATTAAACTGTGTTAATGATACTAAATGTCATGGGAGGTGAAAGAAGGGGTGGATGAGTGGGAATTTAGGGAAAAGGTAATATTTGATTGGGGCTTTGAAGATTGGATAGGCTCTGCATAGGCAGAGAGGTAATTAATAATGGCACTACTTATATGGTGCTTACTAAGTGCTAAGTGCTTTTCAATTATCATCACATTTGATTCTCCTAACCTAGAAGGGAGGTGCTATTATTATCTTCATCTTACCATTGAGGAAACTGAAGCAAATAGGGGTTAAATGATTTGCCCAGTGTCACAGAGCTAGTAAATTTCTGAAGCTGAATTTGAACTCAGGTCTTTGAGAGTCTAGGCCTTGCAACTGATCCACTTTGCTGCGAGGAGAGAACAGCATGAAAAAAAGGCAGGGAAATGCGAATAAGTGCTTATTAAGAGAGAAGAAGGATTGGTCTGGCTAAAGTGGAGGGTCATTGAGGGGCAGTTGGGGGAATGGAGGGTTGGTGAAGATTATGGAGGCCTTTGAAAGTCAGACAAAGGAATTTAACTTAAAAAGAGGAATAGGAAACCATTGTAGGTTTTTAGAGCAGGAGAGTGGCATAATTAAAGTAATGGTCTGTGCAACAACATTAGAATAATTCTGATTATTAATAAGGATTTAATTATTAATCAGGATTTAATCATCAGGATTATTTTCATGTTATTATACTAGTCGGATAGGAAGTGGAAAAGATTGGAACAAAGAGACCCATTAGGTCTTTCTGGAAATCTAAACATGAGAATTATGCTAGTAGGAATCTTGGTGATTTCATAGAGGAGGTGAATAGAAGTAAAAGATGTCTAGCCTGGGAGACTAAAATGATAGTACCACTGATAGAATGGGAGAGTTGGGAATGTATATCAATCTGGGTGATTGTGAAGATAGGATATTTGGGTCCCACCAGGTTTGACTGCACTGTGGAACATCCAAATGGAAATGTCCTACAGGCAATTGAACACGTGAGACCAAAAAAAGTGTCAGGGGTCACAGATATTTGAATACTATCAAAATGGAGGTTTTAATTAAATTCGTAGAAATAAATGGGATTTCTGAAGAATAGCATACAGGAGAAAAGGCAGATGAATAATGTCAGGATCATTTGGGAGGCTTTCTGGAAATCCAGACAAAAGAGATAGTCAAGGACAAAGGTTGTATTAGCAAAAGAAAGAGAAGTAGAATGAAAGAGGATGATATGAGTTGGTTGATTGGTTGGTTAATTGTCCTTCATCATTATCAAAGAGGATCAAAGTAACATCACCATGTTGGAGTCAAGGTACAAGCATGTCCAACTGTGGCTGATCAGACCAATATAAGCTCAGAAAGTTCTACCACAGGCCAGGCACATATCGTCCATATGAACATTCGGAGTGGGAATGTCTCTAAATTTGCCCATCCCATGTTTCTTTAGAGCTACTGCAATTCTGCTTTGCTCATAGAGCACAGTGCCTTCTTTGATGCAGGCATGCCATGGTGGGTGGTCCTTTGCCAGAATCAACCATACAATTGATTCCAAAGTTCCAAATTATGAGAATAGAGTGTAATAGAAACCAAGGACATAAGCAAAGGTTGATTAATAGTGTCAAATGGCATAGAGAGATGGAAGAACAAATGAAATCACAGTTGCAAAGCACTTTGTAAACCTTAAAATACTGTATAGATGTGATTTCATAGAGGAATCTCTCTCTCTCTCTCTATATATATATATATTTACATTATATATATCATATATATTCTCTGTGTGTGTGTGTGTGTATAATATATATATATATATGATTGTGATTTCACTGTTATAGGGAATTCTCAGGCAAGGAAACTCCTACCAATGCAAGTCAAAACCTTCTCTGCAATTTATGCCTTAAGAAATTGTGCAGACTCTAGAGTACTTAAAGGTTAAGTGACTTGTTCAGGATCTCGTTATCAGTATGTGTCAAAAGTAATATGTGAACCCAGAACTTCCTGTTTCTGAAGTCAACTTTCTACCCGCTATGCAACACTGCCTCTCATGCTTTTTTAAATACCAGGGATAGCACTGGCCCTGGAGTCAGGAGGACCTGAGTTCAACTCAAGCCTCAAATACTTACTAGCTGTATGACCCTGGGTAAGTCACTTGACTCCAATTGTCTCAAAAATACTAGTGATTAATATTAAATGTGATTAATAAATTAATTGGGAGGCACAGTAGAATAGTGGCTAGAGAGTTGACCTTGGAGTCAGAAAGACCTAGGTGTGCCTCTTCTACATATTAGCTGTGTGGCCATGGGTTGACTCATTTAATTTCTCATTGCTCCAGGCAGCTCTGAGACTATAAATTAAACATAGTTGTCCATATGCTACAGTGAAAATAATTTCCACACCAGGAATTCTCCTTCCTATAGAAAGTAGGGGTCAAAAAATGTTAATTAACATTAATAGAGATGGAAAAAAGTCCTTTGGATTTGGCTAATAGAACATTGTGGCATAATGTAGGTGAAACTAGATTAAATCCCAACACTTCCAAATAAGCAGACAAGTGCTCTCCAGAGGCAATAAGTCATTAGAAAAGCAAAGACTTTAAGAAATCTGAAAGGGACAGAATCAGCAGGAATTGTGGGACCGGGGGCTCTGATGAGAATATCTTTGAATAGCAAGTTAACTTCTGGAGCCTAGATGATTATGTGTGTTAATTGGCTGGTATTACTTATCTAATGGAAGAGGGTTTGACAAAGCAATTTTCCTAGTCCTTTGAATCATTTTATCCCCAGAAAGCCTTAATACCTTCAATTCAGAAGCCCTGGTTTGTGGGTTTAGAATGTTCTACCCATTAGTAAAACACTTCCCAAAAAGGAAAAAAAAAATCAGCAGCAATTGAATGTTGTCTAAGGTTTGCTATATTCTTTACGTCATCCAGAACAAAAGAAAACCATTTTCTTGCTAAGTAAGGGTTATATATTTAATCTGAGTATATACAAAGGAGTCATGATTTCATTATTATGGGAAACTCCCTCAACCCAGGAAGATTGCCTTAGGCAGACAGAAATTAAGTGATATGCTGAGGGTGCATGTATAAGTGTCTGAGATAGGTCTTAGACCCAAGTTTTCCTAACTGTGAGCCCAGTTTTCTGCCTTCTATGCTATGCTACCTTATTACACTTAAAATTTTACACATGTGTAATATATGCACATATATACATATATGCACATATATACATACATCCACATATTTACATTCATATGCATATATAATATAACACACATACAAACATATGAATCAAAAAGGAAAACAAAAAGATTTTTGACAAATTTTTTTGAGGTAGGAAAGATGAACTTAGGGGAGCTGCTATGATTTCATCAGTATAGGAAACTACTGATGTGGAAACTATCTCCACCTCTGGAAGTGTTGAGGGGCTAAATTTCCTATGACCATGTCACCAGAAGATGTCAGAAGTGGACTTAAACACTGGTCTTAGGGACTTACCTTGGACACTGAAAAGTTAAGCCGTTTTCCTGGGATCTCACAGCCAAAATATATTGGAAGGTGAATGTGAACCTAGGTCTTCCCTGATTCCAAAGCTACATTCCTAACTACTCTACCATATAGCCTCTCACGTCTTTTTTATATTCCTTTGAAAATAAATGAAACACATAAATTGACTATAGCCTCAGTTCCAAACTTCTGTTATTGATTGTAAAGTCACATGAAATGTCATGTTTCTGATCAGCAATATTATAAGAGTATTGTTGCATTTTTTTACCTACTGAAAATGTGATGTAATGTGATGTGTGTTTGTGTGTGTGTGTGTGTGTGTGTATAAAAGGACATACTATAAATTGTACCTGTTGGTCAGCTGATGGAAGCATTGTAACAGACTAAAGTCTATCACAAATATAGCATCTTTTATTTCAGCATCCAGACTGCGACAGAAAAAAAAAAGCATTTAAAAACTGATTTGAATAGCAAAAGCCAACCCGCTTGTGCTATTTTGGAAGTCATAAAATTTTAATTTCCCCCTTTCACATGTTAATTTCATTTGGAACAGATGTGTGTGTATGTGAATGGATGTGGGCATCTTAGAACTGTCTCTCTACCCTATTCATGTACAGATAGTCCTCATATAATCATTTGTAGTGGAGTGTAGGTGTTACTCCTGACTTTGAACCAAATTCTCTTCAGAGTCTAAACTGGGATCATTTTCAGACTAAATAAGCTAGAAGTCAGTTACTTTTGGATATGTGAAACCATGTATCGCCTTTAACTCTAAAACCATGCGTTTTTCTTTGTATAGAGTGGACAATGTAATTATTTGCCTGTTTTTCTCTAGTATTTTTGCACTGATACAATCATTCCTCTTCCCTAGGGTCACATTCATGACTCACCAGATATGGAAAATTGCGTGCCAGACCCAATCCAAGTAGTATGGTCTGCATTACAAAATAGGCTTTGTAACCAAGCCTCTTTAAACATGGAAAAACCTGGCCAAGAAAAGAGTCCCTTTAAGTCTCATGAACTTTTAAAAAATATTCTGAGCAATTTCACTACATATTTGTATTTTCAGCTGACTCTACTTGGCATTTCAATGAATCAATCACTTTATTAAGTGTTTTCTGTGTGCCAGTCACTGTGCTAAGAACTGGGGTGGGGGTGGGGAAGAAAAATTTTAAAAATCCCTGCCCTCAAGGAGTTAACATTCCAACAGGAAGAGAAAACAGGTATATCCATAGGTATATACAAGATTCATACAGAGTAGATGGAAAGAGGGGAGAGACAGAGAGACAGAGAGAGAGACAGAGAGAAAGGGGGGGGCAGAGATGAAAGCAAGGATAATCTGCTGTAGAAGACATAAGGGGATGGGATCAAGAGTATGCACACAGAGGGGTGGCTAGGTGGCTCAGTGAATAGAGTGCTGGTCCTGGAGTCAGGAAGACCTGAGTTCAAATGCGGCCTCAGGCACTTAACACGTACTAGCTGTGTGACTTTGGGCAAGTCATTTAACCCAATTACCCTGCCTTCCCCCCTCCAAAAAGCAAAAAAAAAAAAAAAAAAAAAAAAAAGGAGTATGCACATAGGGATTGTCAAATCTTGGACAGTAGAAGACCTCCCTCTTCATTCATCAGAAACTGGAATGAAAGCAGATATTTGGGGCATTGTAAGGGAGATGTGAGATGGGGAGGAGACCTGTTCTTGGCCAATGTTCTTATGGCCAATGGCTTTACTTTTTTCAGTTAAGTCTGAGGTCAGGTTCTCAGCTGAAAGGGTGAAGGGAAAGGGTGTCATGAGAAACTTGAGGAGAGAAGACTAAGTTTGGAAAATCTGCTGTGGGGAGTAGGATATAGACTTTATTAGGGAGGAGTAGAAGGATTGCCTTGTTGTAGTAAGGACCCAGTCAGATTTAAATAATTAATTTATGGTGGACCAAGTCAGCACAGTTTTGTGATTTCCCATAGTTCCATTTAGCAGCACAAAAGACTGAGACAGTGAGAGTCCAGGGGTTTGACCAGGTGGAATGGATGATATGACAAGGAGGCAAGGAATTAGAGAATACAGGATAGTGTAGAGTTGAATTAATTCAGCAAGGGGTGAGGGGGAGGATTTTGGGAAAGGTGAGAATGTAGGGAGAGCAGGAGTCTGATGGTCTGGAAAACTGAGGGGAAGAGACTGGAAGTCATAGTGAAGACTAAAAACAGGGACAGAGACAATGATAAAATATTATGGTCAGATGAAGGAATTTCAGAGTTTATGAATGTATAAGTAGAGTACTTGTGGGTGAGATCATCCTTGCGTATAGCTAAGGTGAAGTGGAGGGGTGGGTTATGGAAGTTGAGTAAACCCAGGAATTGGGAAGATAGGGTATTAGAACATCAAAAAGTACTTTAAAGACTCCAAGTAGAGAGGATAGGAGTCAGGGTGGAGAAGAGACTTGTCTGAATTTAAAGTTTAATAAGAGGACTCAGAAAAATGAATCGTGTTCTTTATAACAGTAATGACAGCCACAGATCAGAAATGCTCTCTACACTACACTTATTTTTGGAGGTAAGAAGGCTGCAGCTGCTGACAATAACCCTAAAAGGATGCCTGTAATCAGCATATATGATCAGGAGAAGCCAGAACCCCTAGACTGGTGTTTCTGTTGGCTAAATTACAGTCATGCTGTGTGCGTGTGTGTGCGCGTGCATGTGTGAGTGTGTGCATATGCATGTGTGAGTGCATGTGCATGTGCGTGTATGTGTGTGTGTGTGTGTGTGTGTGTGTGTGTGTTGGAAAGAGGAAAGGAAAACAAGAAAGCCAGGAGAATCCTCTTCATGGTATAACAATGTAGCTCGAGGGAGTCTGATTACTTGGGTGGTTTACCTTGTATTGGGTGTGGTTCCATGTAAAACCTTTTGTGCCAGGCTGAGGATCAAGCTGTCGGAGGTCTTAGACACAGAGTCACATAAGAACTGGAAAATATGTATAGAGCACCAGCCCTGGAGTCAGGAGGACCTGAATTCAAATCTAGCCTCAGACACTTGACATACTAGCTACATGACATTGGGCAAGTCATTTAACCCCAATTGCCTTGCCTTTCCCCCCAAAAACAAAATAAAACAAAAAAAACCTGTCTAGAATGGGGGCAGCTAGGTAGCACAGTGAATAGAGCACCAACCCTGGAGTCAGGGGGACCTGCATTCAAATCTGGCCTCAGATACTTGACACACTACCTGTGCGACCTTGGGCAAGTCATTTAACCCTGATTGCCCTGCCTTCCCCCTCTAAAAAAAAGAAACCTGTAAAATGATTCTGTATCATAAAGTCAGTGAAGGCTGTGTCCTTGATAGAATGTCTGAAACCTTATTTTCTTTAACATACCTATGTGAGAAGACTTGACAGTTAAATGACAAGGCAAAAATCACTTACAACGAGATCCTAGAAAGGAGATGATCTATTTTTTTTTAGCATCAGGGCAATACTTATGACAATTAATTTATACAAATTGGACATCTTGGACCAATTTTATGCTGGTACGCTCCTCTTCTCTACAGTCAAATCCTTGAAAAACAAACAAACCAACCCAATATTGTGTAGGCTAATTTGTCATGTTTCAGGAAAAAGAGGAAGGCTCATTTTGTGTGAAGATAGTTGTTGGACAGCCCTCAAAACCTAGAGGTCAAACCACAATGTTAAAGACTATAGCCACTGCTTATAGGACTGATTGTTATGGACAGGACAGGAATGCTAGCTAGCTACACGACCACTTTTTTTGTTTTTGGAACACTTGATTATATATCACCATCAACAATGCCAACTTTAAACACTTAGGAAAACAACATGTGTTGCCATCCTCAATGTATAAAGATGACAGTGCTTAGTCATGTTATAGGTACCCAGTAAATATTTGTTGGTAGATTGACTCATATTTTTTCATCAGTAGGATGTTCATACACAAGAGGTTCTTAACTTTTTTTGCATCAGGAATCTATCTGGTCATCTGGTGAAGGCTGTGGACACCTTCTCAGAATAATGTTTTAAATTTTAAAAAATACATATGATTGCAAAGAAAATAAAAGATTAGTGAAAATAAAGATAAAATTATTTTTCCATCCAAGTTCATGGATCCCAAGATTAAAAACCCATGATCTGCAACATTGAGACATTCATCCTGACCCAGTGGCACATATTTGTCAATGGAATGATGATGATTATTTTTAACACACAAAAACACTCAAAAACATTTTTCCATACCCATTTTCCTGCCTCAGCTATGGATCTTTTGTGAGGAAGTTGGAAGTGTTAAGGGCTACTTCGCCCAGATTTGGAGAGGGAGGCAATGGGGAGGATATATTTAGGAATTATTAGAGAGAACTTGAATGGTCAGGCTCATCTTTAGCCCCCTCCAAATCTGGCACCAATAGAAACAGAAGGGAGTAGGTGGAAACCAGTGGGAGAGAACTGCACAGAGAATTCTTCTAGCTCACCTGCATTTTCTTGAAGTGGAACAAAGGCAAATGACAGAAGGAAAAGAGGAAGAAAAATACTCTGCTATATTCCCAAAACCCTGAGATAGAACTGGGAATAGCACAAACAAACTAGCATAGTTACCTGATTCACACTCCTCCTTGTGAGGGAGTCCACAAGTAATTGCTGGGATTTTTAGAGCTGAAAGGGATCAGTGTCTCTCATATTACAGCTGAGGAAAGTAATGAGTAGGGGGTAAAGTGACTTGCCCAGGTTACTCATCTAGCTAGTGGCAGAGATAGACTCCTTCCCTTGCATTGCCATGGCCTCTCAAAAATGTCTGATTATCTACAGGGTTTGATAACTATCAGGAAGCTTCCAAAAAGGGTTTCCAGTATGATTTTGCCACTGCTTGGGTTCCTTTGAGCTATAGCTACATGGGCAATATGGCAAGTTTATTTTATTTTTTTGCAAAAATTGTGATGAGTCCCAGGATTGCAGTCATTCCCAGGATCATGGACCTCTAATCCAGCTTCTGTACCTCTCTTAATATCTCTTCCCTCCTACATCCAATCCAGCATCATCTAATTCACTACAATTCTTGTGCAAGGGAATCTTGGAGGCATAAACCACATACATATTAGGTAAATGGCAATCATGTTATTCACCTCACTTTGGCTGGCATACATATATTTATCCCAGTTTCCCTTCTTAGTATTTACTTTCACTTTCCAATAGAAATCAGAGCTTTATTCCCTCCCTACCCTGGTTTCTTGGGTCACCAGGAAAATAAAATCCTTTCTCTCTGAACCCCAAATCTAGCTTTGTTCTCACATTAAAAGTGCTTCTTGGACTTTGCTCATAGAAAAACCCCGAAACAGGCTTTGTGTTTCTCTGGGTTCACCGTCCAGTAGAATGTAAGCTCCTTGAGGGTAGAAACTAGTTTGAATGTCACCTTTGTATCATCAGCTCCTGGCACATAATAAAAATGCTTGTTGAACCCTGGCAACCAACTCCCTTACACTGCTTCTACTCAAGTGACTTCCTAAAAGTGTCTTACTTTCTGCATTTTTTCTCCTCTCCCCCATTTTAGTTTTTCTAAAAGCATCAAAATTTCACCAATCTCACCATCTAATGGTTTCTGTTTCCTTGTTCTGAGTCCCCTTATCTCATTGGTGCCATTTATTCCACAAATAGTCCCTGGATTATTCTCTCTCTCCTCAGTAGGATCCGAGGATCCTGGGTTTAGGAATGAAAAGGACCATCAAGGTCTTCTATTCTAATTCATTCATTTTATATTTGAGAAAATTGAGGAAACACAGGGCTAGGAAAGCTAAATGGTTTATCAGAGGTCTAGCAGGTAGTTAATAGAGGGTCAGGGTTTGAACCCAGATCCTCAGATTCCAAATCTAGTACTCATTCCATTGCACCATCTTTACTAAGATGCTACAATATAGAATCCTCGCAACTTGATTATAGCTTGGTTGCTCTAAAGATCATATGAGTTATCCCCCAAAACATCTATGAATATTGGAGAGGGAATTTTTGCAAAAAAGGTTTGTAGTTATTCTGTTTTTAAAAACTAAAAATAAATTACTTTTATTTTTTCAACTAACAGAAATCTATTTTCTCTCTCTCACCCCATCCACTGAAGAAAGAAAAACAAAACCCTGGAATAACAGAAAACTCAATCCCCAAGAAAGCAGCAATAGGATCAGTCTGTTGTTGAATCAGCCAGGATCTTGCCTCCAGATGTGTGCAGAACCTGATTCTAGCATCAGGTTCAAAGTCAGGAAGAAGGCTGAAAAAATGAGCAAATTTAAAAAAAAAAACAAAACACTTCACCAAAAAGAACTATTACGGGCCAGGGACACTTAAGACACAAACTCAGAAGAATGACTAAACATATATAAATAAAACCTCAAAGGAAAACACTGGGCACAAATTCAACCTGAATTCCTGGATGAGATGAAGAGCTAAAAAAAAATTAAAATAATTTAAAAATGTTTCTGTCAATGAAATGGGAGCACTAGAAGAAAAAAAAAATGGAATAGAAATGAAAGAATTGAAAAGAGTATTAATAACTTGGCACAAAAATATGAAACCTTGCCCAAACAACAAACTCCCTGAAAATAAGAGTGGACCAAAGTTAATGACCCCCTAAGACAACAAGAAATATGAAAATAAAGTAAAAAAAACCCTGAAAAATACAATCCAAATATCTCGTAGCAAAAACAACTGACCTAGAAAGCAGATTAAAGAGGAAAAAATTTGAGAATCATTAGACTATCTGAAAACCATGACCAAGACAAAAAGAGTTTAGAAACATCTTAAAAAATTATAAAAGACAACTCTTAGAACCAGCAGGTAAAGTGGAAGTAGGAAGAATCTAATGGTCATCTATTGAAAGAAACCCCCAAATGAAAACTGCTGGTAACATTATAACCAAAATTCTGAGCTTCCAGGTCAAAGAAAAAAATATACTGTCAACAGCCAGAAAGAAGTCAAGTACTGAGGAGCCATATAAGATCACACACAATTTAGCAGCCAATATTATAAAGGAATGAAGAGGATGAAATATGATATTGCAGGAGGCAAAAGATATAGACTTACAACTGAGAGTACTTGCCCAGAAAGACTGAGTATAATCCTAGAGAAGAAAAAAAATTGAATTTTTAATGAAATATAGGGCTTCCAAACATTCCTAATGAAAAGACCATAACTGCATAGAAACTTTCAAGTTCAAACACTGGAGTGAAGAGAAATATAAAAAGGTAAATATGAACAAAAAATCATAAAGATCTAAGTAAGAATAAAGTGATTGCATTATAAGTTGGAAAGATAATATGCATATCCCCTCTGAACCTATCATCATCAGGGTTCATAGAAGGAACCTAATTAGACATAATCTAGGAATGGTTCTGTACTCCAACTAACAGGACATCCTGTATAAAAATATTATAGGTCTTCTAGAGGTGACAAAGAATTGGAATTTGAGGAGGTATCCATCAATTGGGAATAGCTGAGCAAGTTATGGTATATGGATGTGATGGAATACTACTGTGCTGTATGAAGGGGATGTTTCAGAGAAACTTGGGAAGACTGTATGAAGTGACGTATGAACAAGGAGAACAGTTTAGACAATGACATCAATATTGAAAAGATATTGAAAGACAGCTCTGATCAACACAATGACCCACCACAATTCCACCTTATCCACCTCTAGATATATGGAGTCAGAGTGCAGATTGAAACATATTTTCTTTTCTTTTTTCTTCTCTCTCTCTCTCTCTCTCTCTCTCTCTCTCTCTCTCTCTCTCTCTCCCCCCTGCTCTCTTTCTCTCTCTCTCCTCTCTTTCTCTCTCTTTTTCTCTCTGTTTCTCTTTCTGTCTCTCTGACTCTATCTCTCTCTGTGTTTCTCTCTGTCTCTGTCTCTCTCTGTGTGTCTGTCTCTTTCTCTCTCAGATATGACTCGTGGAAATCTTGCGTGACTATGTTTTTGTAATAGTTTTTTTTTTTTTTGCCTTCTCAATGAGTGCGGGAGGGAAAGGAAGAAGGAGACAATTCAAAACTCAAAATGAAGATTGAATTTTTTAAAAGAAAAAGAAGAAAATCCTGTCAAATAGAAAAAAACCAATATATATCATAAAATTAATTTTTATCGTAGTATTAGATCAAAAAATGACATAGCCAATGAAGAAATTTGTTTTACTTGTCTGTACGTGTTTGTAGCAGTGCTTTTGTTTTTCTTTCATCCTCATTTTGAGGTGAGGTAGAGAAGAGGGAGAAAAAGAGAATTTTTGCTAATTGAAAAAAATTTTAAATATATACTTAGCCAATTTATAAATTCCCACTTGACCATGATAAAACCTCCGAATGGGCATTGATTGCCTAAGTCAAAGTGAGAACTCAGAAAGACCTTAGCTTATAAAGGCCAAGGTCTCCCACTGAATCCTGGGCCATCTCCTGTTGTTCTGATCTATATCTAGCCACTAGACCCAGATGACTTCAGAGGAGAAAGTGAGGCGGATGACTTTGCACAGCTCTCCCTCACTTAAATCCAATCCATTTGCAAGTTGTGATATCATCTTCCTGATGTCATGATCCCCTTCAAAAATGGACAAACCACAACCTTCTTCCCTTCTCCCCTTCTGTCTCTCCCTCTTCTTCCCTCTTTCTCTATCCCCTCCCCCCCATCTTTCCATCCCTACCTCCCTCCCTCTCCACTCTGAATACATCATCTCACTATCAGTGACCTGTATCATCATGAGTCTTCTGGAATCTTGGTTGATCATTGTTTTGATTAGAATTCTCAAATATTTCAAAGTTGTTTGTCTTTAAAATGCTGTTCTTGTTATATGAATTCACAATAATTCTGGCCAGACTTCTGAGAGAAGGAAATTTCTAGAAAAATTAGGTAAATAAAAGTGGCTTATTAGACATGAGGCTGTGTGATGGGGTAAAGAACCCTCAGCCAGGAATCAGACACAGCTGTGTGCCCTTGTTTAAAGTTATTCAACCTCAGTTTCAGAGCTGCATCTGATCAATGTGAGTTTGGGAAAAATTCACCTGGGTGAAGGAGAAGCATGTTTTGGAGGACAATCACACCACAGGTGCAATTATAGAGGAAGTAGCCAAAATATTCCCTAGAAAGTGCCAGTCTCTGCTACTGTGAGGGTTAGGAGAAGGCCCTGAGAGAGGGGCACCATGGTGATGGGACCACAGGGGTGGTGGTTGTGTACAGTTTCAACTCATGGTTTGGCAAGATGATGTTCAGGGGTAGTCATGGTTGTGAGGAGGGAGGCAATCCTACCTATGAAGGAAGTATGCTTCTCCCCATCCCCTCACCTCCCTTTCCCAAGCAGTGTGATACAGAAGGAAAAGTGTTCAATTTTGAGTCAGAGGACCTGAGTTCAAATTCTGATCCACCATTTACTTCTTTTGTGACCTTGATCAAGAAGTGATTTCTCTTTGGGCCTCTGTTTCCTCAATTGTAAAACGAAAGGTTTAAACTAGATGGCTTCTGAGGTCCTTTCTGGCTCTAAATCTATGAACCTATGATCCCTTGTGTCAGCACCTTGGCATTGTCTTATTTGATCTTTGCTTAGTCATTGCTCTATCTCAATTTCTTCCTCTGTAAAATGAATTGAACTATGGTGTCCAAGTTCCCTTTCTCTTCTAACATTCTATGATTCCATCTCAGGCAATAATAACAGTGATGAATCCTTTAATCTGTCATCTAAAGTAGAAAGTTGCAGGTATTAGGCCTAAATGAAATCTTAGGACTCATTTCCTATTTCCTTATTCATTCCTTGAGCCACTTCCTGATAGGAGTCTCACATACAAATGAGATCATTTTTGATTATGGTTCTGTTTTTTGTTTGCTTATATTTCTCTGCTCTTATGTAAATAGGCAGAACTGTCTTTAATAACAGCTATATAATAATACTATATAATTATATAATATAATATAATATAATATAATATAATATAATATATAATAATAAATTTCTGTTTTCTTCAAGAATTTGGGACTTTGGCTTCCTGTTATGTTATTCTCCTTGGTTGTGTTTTTAGATACCAGGCAGGCAATAAGAAAAAGATGGCTGTCCATTCACCTAAGACATTTCTGTAGGAAATAGTTGCAGGTTTAGTTTTTTACATAGACAGACTGGACGATTGCCTACATAATAACTTACATTTATAAGATATAGCTATAATGTATATAGTGTTTTTAAGTTTACACAAACCTTTACAAATATCATCTCATTTTATCCTCACAGCAACCCTGGGAGGGTTATTAAAATCCGCAATCTATAGATGAGGAAACTGAAGCAGACAGAGATTGTATCTTGTCCAGAGTCATATGGGTGAGTGTGATTGCCTTTGCATAAAAAAGCGCTTTTCTGACCATAGTCCTATAAAATAGCGCAAAAATTGCTCCCGTTTTTGATGGGAACATAGCTAGGTGGTGCATCGGATAAAGTGCTGGGTCTGAGGGAGACCTGATTTCAAATGTGACCCCCCACACTGACTAGTTTTGTGACCATGGACAAGTTACTTAATCTTTGTTTGCTTCAGTTTCGTCACCTGTAAAATGGAGCTAATAATAACATTGCCCTCTCTGAGTCATTGTGAGGGTCAAATGTGATAATAATTGTAAAGCCCTTAGTATAGTGCTAAATGTTAGCTATTGTTATCATCAATATCATTATTATATGAGGAAAATAACACTAAGGTGACTTGTTCATGATCACACAGTGATGTGTGAATGATGGAGCTGGGATATAAACTTAGGTTTCAGGAGTTTTAATATCTTTATTCTTTCCATTATTCTGTACTATCTTTCTGTATGTACGTTCAGGGGCATTGGGAAGGTATATCCCAACCTCCAAAGCAGGGAAGGTGTTCAAATTCCCCTAGGCTTATTAACGGACAGGGAAGATTTTGATCCCCATTTGTGCGAGGGGGGAAGGATGGAGTGCTTGTGCCCAAGATCCCATCCTAAGATATTGTTTTATGTGCTTATTTTCTATTATCCCTGTTGTTACAAAGTTCTGTTGACACAAGTTACCCCACCAGTTACCCTTAAACTCTCATTAATCTATGTAATGAAATGTGTTGTTAATGTATTTTTGCTATGTAAAAGACATGAAAGATCTTGGGGCCAAATGTAATGGTAATTTGAAGATCTTCTCTGCCCCTTAATAAGCCTAGGGGGATTTGAACACCTTCCCTGCTTTGAAAATATACTCTGCCCCCAACAGGCTGAATGTAATCACATGGAGCCTATGGTGGGAGGAATTTGCTGAAGGGTGGAGCAAAGCCCACAGGAAGCTGGGAGTCAGAACCAGAGAGATGGTGGGAGAGAGAGGATACTTAGGCAAGGAGTTAGTTAAGTTTATGAGTAAATATTGATCTTATATTGGTTTGTGGGAAGGCTAAAGAATGCTGTGTCTCTCTGTGTTGTTATGGCTAATTATTGCTGCTGTGATGAAATCAGCTTACTGGCTTTGGGTTTCTGGTGTCTGAATAAATGTTTTGCTTCTGCCTTCTATATGGACAGTCTGTTATATTTTGTGATCAAGCACCATGTGGGAATATTTATATATGATCAGTCCTATAAATACTGCATTGGCACTACAATGGGATATCTTAGAAGGCATCTCAGAATAATAAGATTTACAAATAATGACAGATTTTTATATAACTAACTATATAACACCAGAGATATACATTATAGGTTATACAATTTTTTAAGAAAAGAAAACTCTCTCTGCTAAGGATTAGTCAGTGACCTGTAATTTTGTTAGTATGGGAATTTTCTGATGGAAATGCAGACCATCTATATAACTTATGATATTATAGCATTAACAGAGGCTGAAAGAAATTAAGGGATTTTCTCATCATGGTACAGCTAATCATTATCTTAGGCACGTTGTGAATACAGGTCTTCCTGTCTCCAAAGGAGGGAGGACTGGACCGAGGACATTAAATTCATCCCTTCTGAGAATGCTGTGGCTAAGGAATCTCAGATCTGCATCTCAGAACACATGTATCTAATGACCTCAGCTCCAGATACAAGACCCAGGAGCCCCAACAGTGTGGATTCATTACAAGAAGCCCTTTGGAAAATACACATGTAAGGTTTTTGGTTTGTGGTGTTTTTTTTAAAGAGTAGGTGGGGAAAAAAGGTAACCCTTTGTGAGGAAGTTTCCTCTACTAGTAATAGTAGGAGCTGATAATTATGTAGTTTTTTATAAGTAATATAAAAATCTTTTATCACATTGAAGCTTCACAATAACTCTGTGAGGTGGGTGTTATTATTATCCACATTTTATAGATGAGAAAATAAGCCACAGAGAGGTTAGTTATTTGTCTTGTCCGGGCTCACAAAGCTAGAAAGTATCTCAGGCAGGATTCAAACTTATGCCTCCCTTATGCCAAAATCTATCCACTAGGCTACCAGGTTATCCACTTACATAAATTGGTACCTACTTCACAACTCATAATTGCTTGGAGTTATTTTTTTTTCTGGTGTTATTCTGCCAGAGATGAGACTTGAACCCAAGCATTCCTGATTCCAGGACTGTCTCTCTGTGAACTATTCTGCATCCCCTTATTTTATGCATTTAAGATATTCTTTGTTAAAAATCAGCACACTTGCAGATGAAATTAGACTAAAGAAAAAAAATCTCCCAGGCGGATTTCATGATCCTTCCCTTTGCTACTTGTCTGTCCTTCATTTTCTTTCTCTGGGTGAAGATATACAATTGGACAAACTATAGGAAAGGAGAAGACTGACAGTAGAAAAAATTATATGGTGCTGTATGAAGTAGAGGTAACTTAGATGATCGTTAGACATTAGCCTTCTTTCTTCTACACTCCTTTGATTTTCATTGATGAAATCTATGCCTTAGATCCTACTGTCTAGTAACGCTGGGAAGGCAATACAGTGCAGTGAAAAGGGAATTGAAATTGGAGCCATGGAACAAGAGTTTCGATCCCCTTTCTGCCATTTACTACCTGTATGACCTTGAGCAAATCACTTAACTTCTGGGCCTCAATTTCCTCATCTCTAAAATGACAGGGTTGGATTAGATTGACTCTGAGGTCTCTACCAACTCTTTATCTATGAAGAGTCAGCCCTTCAATTCTTTGTTAATTCAGTTAGGGAAGAACATGCCTTACATTCAGGATTTTACCCTTGGGATCCCCAGCATTTGGCTATTATAGAGGCAAAGTTACCTGGATTTTCTTTTAAAGACCCAAATAACTTTATTTTTTATTGAAAATAACCCATGCCATTACCATCATGCAGGAACATAAGTCTGCCTTTGTGGAGTAATTTATCAGAGTGGTTTAAAAATCTTTGCCATTCTCTCTATTTTTTTCTTTTTTCTTTCCATAGCTTAATAGTACCGCATAAAGCCAGACCAGGAAAGGGCTGTGCATGCACAGAACGTGTTCTTTATCTTAGATAAGCAACAGACTGACCAGATAGCAGAGCCCATCTATAAACCATGACTTTCGTTTAGTCATTAGCCTAGCTCTGGGCCTGGAGTGTGTTGAGTCCAGATACTGCTTCCCCATGGTACAATCTTCTGTGTGATGAGCTATAAATGACTTTATGCAGCTGCTTTAAAGTGAGTCCCAGTGAAGTCTGGTTCCCTGCTGTGGAATTTGCATAGTTTCAGGGGGAGACTAATTTCCAGAGAGACAATGCAATTATCTACCATCAATTTTAGTCAGTCATGGTGCTCTAGGACTTTTAGGCCATTTTTACGGTTTCTATGCTGTACTGTTATATTGAATCAGGAGTAAATGATCTTCCTCAATGTTTTATATCTCCTTTTACTCTGAATGGAGGAGAAACAAGTCCTAAATAGAGAACCACAGGAATACCAGAAGCTCTCTCTTCCCCTTCTCTCCTTCACAATCACTCAGACCTAAGAATCCTACTTCAATGCCTTACGGTGGCATGGTAGGGACTCTGGGTTCTCAATGGCTATGCCAGTAAAACATAAATTCTGAAAGGTTCTACCATTCTGGAAAGGCTTTTGGCATGGCCTCACACACAGGCCTTCGGTATTCTGAAGGCCAACCTTGTTAAGCAAAGAACATAGCCGTAGTCGTCTGGCTAGCTGGTAACAATTTTATTTCTGACCTTCAAAGTGGCCTTAGTCCTAGTCCTCTTCTGCAGTGAGTGTGACAAAGAGGCAGGAAAGAAGATAGGGATGCTGATAATTGATTAGTTTTTAGATTTTCTATAAATTTGCATTTGATCCTTGTCCAGGGGTCAGAGAGTGGACATGCCACTCGTCACACTCATTGCTGCAGGTTACCTGTGTAGAAATGATAATTAAAAGATAATTAACCCTACGGTAAATGATGAAGATGCCAAGGTTATAGAAATAGAAGGGGTCACAAGATAGAATCTTAATTAAATTAAATTAAATCAAAATACACTCTGATGTTTGATGACTTCAATGAAAAAAGAAAGGAAACAAGCATTTATTAAGTGCTTACTATTAAGTGCTAAACTCTTTCTTAATATTATCTCATTTGATCCTCAGAAAACCCTGGGAGGTAGGTGCTATTATTATCTCCATTTTACGGTTGAGTAAACTGAGACACAGAGAGGTTAAGTGACTTTCCCAGAGCCACACAACTAATAAGTATGTGAGGATAGATTTGAACTCAAGCCTTTCTGACTCCAAGCCCAGTGTTCCATCCATTGTACCATCTAACTGTTTTTTAAAAGGGGGAAAGTAAGGATAGGAAGAACTCTCTCTGTGTCTCTGTTTCTGTCTCTATCACACAGACACACACACACATATATCACATGGTCACATGATACAGGAACAAGGAATGGGAGAGTCAAAAGATTACATAGAAGCTTCACACCTTTTTATAATGAACACTTTGGTGGGGGAGGGGGGGAGAAAAAAATGCCCACTAAATAACATCACAAAAAACCAAAATGGATTATCTTTTAGCAGACGGGTAAAGACTTGTAATTGATGGGGGAATTATCCTTGCATCAACTCTCTGTGTACATTCAGACCATCAACTTGTCAGAGCTAAGATCACAACTAGTAAAAAAAAACCGAGAAGAAAAAAACTATTGAGGAGAAAGAGATGGTGTACAGTGAAACAAGTCAATACTGACCTATCTAAAAAAACCCCTGATATTTGGAAATGGTAAAAGAACAACAGAAATGACACTGAAAATGATCATGACAATTTTCTACAGAAGTTCAACTGGTGTAAATTATTTTGCCACAAAGAGACTAAAAGAGCCTAGAAAGCACTTTACTCAGCAAACATCTGACTCACTTGCCAAACAGGGAGAGGTGGCTGCCAAAGACAACACCTGGCTAGAATAGAAACTTGTTTGTAAAATCTTGTGAGAAAGATGATGGATGCTTATGAGCAGCATTGTCCTGTAAAGCAGAGAGAAGCAGTGGAGGGTAAAGCAAGTTTGCCAAGGCATACAACTAAGCAAAGTCATCCCAAGGGCATTTAAGGATGAAAATGGAAGGAGCATAACAAAATAAAGAAAAATTGGAAAAAATTGTAAAAATATTAACAAACTCTTTTCTCTATCAAAGACAATGGAAGTCACCACATGTATTTTCTAAAATCACATCTCAGCATGCGGTCATGGGGAAGTAGAAATCACACTAAAGAGAGCAAAAATAGGAAAATTAGTTGGATTAGACCCAAGAATATAAAGGAGAAACATCCTGGAGCTGATATAATTGGAAAGCTTTGAGGGATAGATATATAAAGCATCTGAAGGAGAAGATGCCAAAGATATAGTGGTGGTGGAGGGAAATTTCAGAACTTATTAGTACCCCAAAAAGATAGTTAAAAGATTTTTTAAAATTAAATTTTATTTTGTTTTCTAACAAATTCTCCTTATCACTTCCCTGCCCCCTTGCCACAGAGAAAACAAGAAAAATAAAATCCCTGTTTTAAACATGTATAATTAAGCAAAACAAAATTTCTCGTTGACCATGTTTTAAAAAAAGTCTCATTCTGCATTTTGAGTCTGCACTCAGTTCTTTCAGGATGTGGGTGCCATGTTTCAGCATGAGTCCTCAGAAATTGTAGTGTTTATCAGAGTTTGTAGTGTTTATCAGAGTTCCCAAGTTTTCTTTTTCTTTTTAAAAAATATTTTGTTTTAATCAGCCTAGATCTACCTTATCATGCTCCTACCTAATGCCCACCCCAGTTGAGAACACAAGGAAAACAAAGCCCGTTTCATATCAGGAGAATTTCAATAACTACTTACCTATATGTCTACTCTCCTAAATATACAAAATCTTTACGAAAGTCACCTAATAATAATAATAATAATAATAATAATAATAAGCTTTTATATAGGGCTTTGAGGTCTTCCTGAATCCAGGCCTACTGCTCTAATTGCTTATTCACCTGGCTGCCTACCTAGGTTTTCCACTTATTTGGGCATCACTTATGTCTCTGGACCTCAGCTTCCTCAAATGTAAAATGGTGGGGTTAAAATTAGATGACCCTTGAAAGAGGGAAAGGGATCTAAATGTGCAGAAATATTTATAGCAGCTCTTTTTGTGGTGGCAGAGAATTAGAAATTGAGTGAGTGACCCTCAGTTGGAGAAGGGCTGAACAAGTTGTAAAGATACATGATGTATATGAATATAATGGAATACTATTTTGCTATAAGAAATGATGAGCAGGCAGATTTTGGAAAAACCTGGAAAGACTTATATGAACTGAAGCTGAGTGAAGTGAGCAGAGCCAAGACAATGTTATACACAATAAATAACAATAAGATTGTACAATGTTCAATTGTGAATGATTGAGCTCTTCTCAGTAATACAGTGATCCAATACAATTCCAAAAGACTCATGATAGAAAATGCTATACACATTCAGAGAAAGAACTATGGAGTCTGAATGCAGATTGAAGCATACAGTTTTCACTTGTATGTGTGTGTTTCTCTTTTGTTCTGTTTCTTCTTTCACAACATGACTAATGTGGAAATATATTTAACATGATTGCACATGTATAACCTATATCAGATTGCTTGCCATCTTGGGGAGGGAGGGAGAGAGATAGAAAAATTTGGAACTCAAAATCTTATAAAAAAAAGGAATGTTGGAAACTATCTTTACATGTAATTGGAAAAAATAAAATACTACTTACAAAAAAACTTAGATGAACTTTATGGTGTCTTGCAGCTCTAAATCTGTGATGCTTTGGCAGTATAACTGAGGAGCTGGCCTGATTTCATTGACTGTCTCTACAATGTCTGGATGTGATGGTATCCCTGTATTTCATATTCACTGGTGTATGGCTTGTAGCAGGATTCCAAGTTGAGTTATGAGAAAATCATGCAGATTTTTTTGAGGGGATAAGATGGAATATGAATAGCTCCTGCACATTCTACTAAGCTGGAAAAGTTTTGGCTATGGCCCTAAGCACAGAAAAAGTCTATATTCTGAAGGCCAGAAACACACATTAACAGTATACTGAAAGGAGGAAAGGTTTGGATTAGGTCATCTCTAAGTTACCTTTTAATTCTATGAAGAGTGGCTATGTTTCTGATGAACCCTTATAAGATCTCTTCCATCCATGCCATTCTCTTTGCTCATAAGGCCACTACCCTATGGTCAAGGCCTTATCAAGTTTTCTAGACCTTTTTCCCAGTTCTCAAAGGATGGTCCAGGGTCATCTGGAAAATTCCTGAGCCCCTTTCAAGGGGCCTATGAAGTCAAAACTACTTTAGTAATAATTTTAATTTTTTAAACTTTGACTACATTTTAATTTTGACTACAGTAAATGTCAGTAGATATTACTTATATAAACAAAAGCTCTTTGGTGGGGTCTTCAATAGTTTGTTTTTTGGGTTTTTTTTTTGCTTTTTGGAAGGGGGAGGCAGGGCAATTGGGGTTAAGTGACTTGCCCAAGGTCTCATGGCTAGTAAGTGTTAAGTGTCTGAGGCCAAATTTGAACTCAGGTCCTCCTGACTCCAGGGCCACTGCTCTATTCACTGTGCCACCTAACCATCCCTCTCAATAGTTTTTAAGATTTTAAAGGGATCCCAAGACCAAAAAGTCTGAAAAGGGCTGATCCAAACTACTGTAAAGGCCTCCTAATTGCTTTCCTTGCTTCTAATCTCTTCCTTCTTTTCCACCCTTCACACAACTGCCAAAATAATCACTGTCAGGCATAGCACTGACCATGTCACTTCCTTACTAAAAACCCTTAAGGGACTCCCCATGGCTTGTAGAAAAAAATACCAAGTATATCGGCTGGCATTTGAGATCTTCCAGTTTTCCACCTACCTGTCTTGCCCTCATTTCCACCCTGTTCCACATGATGAACATGCCAACTAAAGGAAACTACTAGCTGAGTCCTGAGCTTACCACTCCATGTTGTTGTTGTATTCTTATATTCACATAAACCATTCCACATACTTGAAATGCACTCTTTCTTCACCTCCACCTCCCTAATTCCTTACCTTCTTTCAAAGCTCTCAGCTCTTATGATACTTCCTATGAGAAGCTTTCCCTGATACACTCACTGTTCTCTCTTTACTCAGTTTTCTTTGTACTACAAGTATTTTTGTTTATGTTCTGATACCCTAATGGAAGTTTCTAGAGGATAGCAGCTGTTTAATTTTTGTCTTTTTATTGCCAGCACTTAGCATTGAGTCTTTTTCACTTAACAAATAATTGTTGAATATGATTGTTATAACCATGCTTTATACTCCTTTATTTTCCCAAAGATTACTCAGCATAGTTCTGGGCACATGTGACCACATTATCTCCCTGTACAAGAATCTTCAGAGATTTCCCACTTCCTCTTGAGTGAGATACTAACTCTTCAACATGGCAGGTAAAACCCTCTAAAATCAGGCTCTAACCTGCTTTTCCTGGCCTATTTCACCTCCTTCCTCCTCCCCAACTTCACCACCAAATCTCCATCGCCCAAAAAACCAGATTATTTGTTGTTTCTTTAAACTTGGCATTTCATCTACCACCTCCTATACCTGGAGAATACTTCCTCCTCACCTTTCTGTCTTGGAATCCCTATCTTCATTCAAGAAGCAGATCATGAATCACCTGCTGGAAAATCTTCCCTTGATCTTCCCCACAGTTATCAGATGTATCTCTTTCCTCTTTCTGAAATTATCATTTATATACTTATCTGAATATATGTCATATCCTCCCAGTAAAATGTAAGATTCTTGGTGACAGAAAATATTGTTTGGTTAGTCTTTGTATCTTCAGCATCTACCAAAGTATACCCTATGTGCAAAGTATTAACTATATTATATAGTGGTCTAGCCTGGATAGATCCTTTGGGGTTTTTTTTGTCATTCAATCATTTTCCAGTCATGTCCATGACCCTATTTGGAGTTTTCTTTGCAAAGATGCTGGAGTTGTTTGCCATTATCCAGATCAATTTACAGATGAGTAAACTGAGGCAAACAGGGTTAAGTGACTTGCCTAGGTCACACAGCTAGTAGGTGTATGAAGCTGGGTTTGAACTCAGGAAGATGAGTCTGTCTGACTCTAGGTCCAGCACTTTATCCACTACACCACTTACCTGCCTCACTTTGCTTACTAGAACAGTATAAGAGAAAGATGTAATGGCAAGCAAAGAAGTACTTAGCACCTTGTTTCAGCTACTTAATTATTTAGCACCTTGTTTCAGTTCAAGTTTCTTTTGTGCCTTGCCCGTGATTATATTAAGTCTTTGTTAAGAAACAGAACTTGTGAAACCCCCAGTGGGAGGAACTTGCTGATGCAACAGGAAGGGCTGGAATAGGGAGGAGCTAATGACCATATATAAGGAGAAACCCAAGCTGGGAAAGAGCAGAACTGAGAAGGGGAATGGTTGTGGAGGCCAGGCACTCTGTTTGTCTGTTTTGTTGTGTTTGTGATAATTTTAGAAAAGTCCTGGGACCTTATTAGAAACCCTGAAGGAAGATATTCTTGTTGTCTGTTTACAAAAGTCCTGAAGGAGGGTTTCAGAGGCCCTGGGACTATACTGATGGTTTGTGTTGAGTTCTCAGACTTTGTGAGTCTCTGTTGATTTCACAGGCAGATAGTGCATTGATGGTACTGGCAATGTTTATGAATGTTATTTTGGTTCTGTTAAGCTTTTTCTTCACAGAAATAGAAACTGTGAAGGACTTGAGGTGGACTGAATACTGTGAGTTTCAATATGGAGTGGCAACTGGATGAGGAATTGAGAGCTTCCCACCTTTGAATCCAGGTGATAGTTGGGTAAATTCAGGCAAAAGCTGGGATCATGGAAGAGGATCCTTGGAATCTAAGAGCCAGCCTATAGTCAAGATGAAAAGACCTCTCTTTGGGTACATAGTGTTGACTAAGAAGATCATGACTTACTGTGATCTAGGGGTAGGAGAACTTTGTACTCTGTACCTTTTACCTCTTAAGGATGATTGAGTTAAGGATGATTGGAAACTAATCTCCCATCAAGAAGAAAGATGACATTTTGACTGAGAGATTAAGACAATGTGACCTAGGGATGGAAGACTTTGACCTTTGTACTTTGTGTCCCTTAAGGAGGCTTACTACTTAAGGATGATTGAGTTAAGGACTTACTGAATGATATCTTTTGTTTAAAACTACATGGTCACTTTGGTGAAAACTATGTGGCCACTTTACTGATAAGTTGTTATGTTAAATATTGTGAATGCTGTACTTTGGTTTCTGTGAATGTTTTGCTTTAGTTTTCTGCTGAATAAATAGAGAGTTCACTATACTATGTGATCGGAACCTTAAAGCTGCTTGTGTTTGGCTTTACAAAAGAGCATTGTCCTTAGAATCAGAAGGATTTACAGCTGGCCTCTGCAGCTTCCTACTTCTGTGACTATGAGCAAGTGACAACTTCTCTGGTCCTCAGATTCCTCACCTGTTAAATAAGACTGTTGGGTTTGATGTTCTTTAAACTCCCTTCCCACTCTAAATTCTATGTTTTAATGTTTCCTCAAAACCCTCCATGTAAAAGTCTAATGAATTAGGTGTGAGAAAATTGTTTACCTTTTAAATCCACAGTTTTTAAATATATCCCTTTCAAACTTCCCTGTCTTGTCATCACCCCTACAAACCATACTTATTCACCCTAAAATACTCATATTCTAAGTTCATAATAAATGCTCAATAATTCCTAGTAGTAAATGCAGAATATTATTTCTTCTTTTATTTACCTGAGGGAAAAGTACTTTGTTGATAATACAATTTGAGTGCATTTCTTTTTCCAATAGATTCTTCACAGGGACATATGTGTGTGTATGTGTATGTGTGTGTGTATGTGTGTGTGCGTGTGTGTGTGTGTGTGTTTTAAATTTGTGGCCATTAGTCTAGGCAAGGTATGTATAAGGCTAAGGTTGTAGATTTCATCTTTTTGTGCATTAATTATATTTGCTCTGCTTTCTAGCCACAGGCTGTTATTTTTCCAACTGTCTCCCTGAACAGATTGTCTGGACAGAACAATGCAAAGCTTTCAACTTGATGGGAAAAAAACCCAGCTCAAAACAATACTCAGAGAGTGAATCAGAAGCATCACCCTCATGGATAAGCAACGTGCCGACTCTGCCTTATATACCGCCAGGACTTCAGACAAATCACATTGTAAAATGAAGTTGTATTGGAGGAACTCTAAGCTCACTTGTAGCTTTAAATCTACCATTGTACATTCCAGTGAAGTTTGTGACTCTATAAGAGAAGCTGTCTAAAATTATGATGTAAGATCCCACCACTTAACTCTTTTTTTAAAAATTTGATTTGTTTATTGATTTTTAGTTTACAAGATTCAGTTCCATAGTCTCTTGAGTTTCAAATTTTCTCCCCTCTCTCTTCCCCCCTCCACCCCCCGGTGGCATGCAATCAAGTATTGGATCTGCAAATATTTTCAAATTGGACATTAGTCTGGTTGTATAGAAGGATTGTAAGCAATGGAGTGAACAATGGGAAAAAAGAAAGAGAACCAAACCTGAAAAAGAACGATAGCATGTCCACCACTTAACTCTTACAAGTATGTTAACATGGGAAAGTCCCTTAACCTCTTTGAGTCACAATTTCTTCATCTATAAAAACTGGGAAAATAATACCTGGAGTATAAAGCTCACAGGGTTTTTGTGAAGCACAAGTGAAATAATGTATGCAAAATGTTTTGTGGACTTTAAAGTAAGATATGTATGTGTTGATTAACATTATTATTATTAACAATAATCAATCAATAAATAATTCTTTTTTGCATTTATTAATTAATTAATTTTTAGTTTTCAACATTTACTTCCACAAGATTTTGAGTTCTAAATTTTCTTCCCCTCTCCCCTCCCCCCCCCCCGCAACCCCAAGGTAGTGTACATTCTGATTATCCAGTCTGCCCTCTCCTCTATCATCCCCGCCCCCCCCCGCCCCTTATCTTATTCCCTGCCCTTCTATTTTCCTGTAGGGCAAGATAGATTTCTATACCCCATTGCCTGTACCCCATTGCCTGTGTATTTATTTCCGTTGCATGTAAAAAGAATTTTTAGCATTTGTTTTTAAAACTTTGAGTTCCACATTCTTTCCCTTCCTCCCTTCTCACCCACTCTCACTTGAGAAGGTAAGCAGTTTGATATAGTTTATACATATGTAGTCATGCAAAATACTTCCATAACAGTCACATTGTGAAAGACTTACTATATTTACCTCCATCCTATCCAATGCCCATTTATTTTATGGTCTCCTTTGACTCTGTCCCTCCTGTAAAGTGTTTGCTTCTAATTACCTCCTCCTCCCCTTTGCCCTCCCTTTTATCATTCCCACTTCTCTCATCCCCTTCCCCTTACTTTCCCATAGAGTAAGATAGGTTGAGTGTGTATATAATTCCCTCCTTAAGCCAAGTCCAATGAAAGTAAGGTTTATTCATTCCCTCTCACTTCCTCCTTCTTCCCCTCCACTATAAATTTTTTTCTTTTCTCTTTCATATGAGATAATTTAACTCCATTCTATCTCTCCCTTTCTCCTTCTCCCAGTACATTCCTCTCTCAACCATTAATCTTACTTTTTAGAAATCATCTATACATATTCAACTCACCTTGTTCTCTCTGTTTACATATATACGTGTGTGTGTGTGTGTGTGTGTGTGTGTGTGTGTGTGTGTGTGTAATGTTCCCTCCAATGACCCTATTATCGAGAAAGGTCTCATGAGTTACAAATATCTTTCCAAGTAGGAATGTAAACAGTTCAATTTTACTAAGTCCTTTATGATTTCCCTTTCCTGCTTACCTTTTCATGCTTCTTTTGATTCTTGTATTTGAAAGTCAAATTTTCTATTTAGCTCTGGTCTTTTCATCAAGAATGCTTGAAAGTTCTCTCTTTCATTGAATGTTCACTTTCCCTGAATGATTAAACTCATTTTTGCTGGGTAGGTGATTCTTAGTTTAATCTTAGCTCCTTTGACCTCCAGAATATCATATTCCAAGCCCTCCAGTTCCTTAATATAGAAACTGCCAAATCTTGTGTTATCCTGATTGTGTTTCCATGGTAATTGAATTGTTTCATTCTAGCTGCTTGCAATATTTTCTCCTTGACCTGGGAACTCTGGAATTTGACTACAATATTCCTAGGAGTTTTCCTTTTGAGATCTCTTTCAAGAGGTGATTGGTGGATAATTTCAACATCTATTTTACCCTGTGGTTTTAGAATATCAGGGCATTTTTCTTTGATAAGTTCTTGAGAGATGGGGTCTAGGCTCTTTTTTTGATCATGACTTTCAGTTAGTCCAATAATTTTTAAATTACCTCTCTTGGATCTGTTTTCTAGGTCAGTTGTTTTTCTGATGAGATATTTCACATGTCTTCTATTTTTTCATTCTTTTGGTTTTGTTTTATAATTTCTTGAATTCTCATTAGGTCATTAGCTTCCATTTGCTCCATTCTAATTTTTAAGGAATTATTTTCTTCAGTGAGCTTTTGAACCTTCTTTTCCATTTTGCCAATGCTGCTTTTTAAGGCAGTCTTCTTCTGATTGATTTTTTAGATCTCTTTTGTCATTTGGGTTAGTGTGGTTTTTAAAGTGTTATTTTCTTTATCATTCTGTCTCATTTTTCATGATTTTCTTGCATCACCTTCATTTCTCTCCCCAATTTTTCCTCTACTTCTCTTACTTGATTTTCAAAATCTATTTTGAGCTCTTCCATAGCCTGAGACCAATTCATATTTTTCTTGGAGGCTTTGGATGAAGGAGCTTTGACTTTGTTGTCTTCTTCTGGTTGTGTGTTTTGATTTTCTTTGTCACCAAAGTAATATTCTATAGTCTTATTTTTTTTCTAATGTTTGGTCATTTGCCCAGACGATTACTTGATTTTGGAGCTCTTTGTTAAGGTAAGTCTCTGCTTTCTGTATGGAGGGTGTACTGTCACAGTCTTCAGGGATTTGGTGGAGTTGTTTTCAGAGATATTTCTAGGGACCTGTAAATTTTCAGTTCTTTCAAGGTTCTATGATCAAAGGAGAGGAGTTTACTCTTTTCTGCCTTGGAACTGTGGGGAGGATTCCATCTCCACTGCTTCCACAAGCTCTGCCACACCAGCTCTCCTCCTTACCCCAGGATCACCACCAAGGCTTGTGACCCAGATCAAAGAATGGGCAAAGCAAGAGAATCCTGCTGCAGCTCCAGCAAAGAGATCCCTGCAGTCCCCCTGTGATCAGCTGCTCCCCAGTGTCTGTGGGCTGAGAGCTCCATAAGCAGCTTCTGCCACTGCCACCCCCTATGCCTCCACCACCTTGGGTCTGGGGCCTGGACAATGCTCCTCTCTCTTCCAGGTGAGGTCTGACAGACCTTTCCTACTGACCTTCTAAGTTGTCTTTGGTGTTTGTGAGTTAAGAAGTCTGGAAAGTGCCACAGCTGCCAGTGATTCAGGCCTCTGAGGCCTGCTCTGACCTTGTCTGTGCTAGCATAGTCCATACTGGACTCTTAGACTGGTACAACAGACCTTTTCTGCAGGTTGTCTTGAGCTGGAATTTTGTTACACTCTGTCTTTTTGTGGGTTCTGCTACTTTAGAATTTGTTCAGAGTCATTTTTTACAGTAATTTGGAGGGCTTGAGGGGAAGCTCAAATAAATGGCTCTTACTCTGTCTTCTTATCTCCACCCTGATAAACAATTCTTAAGTACCTACTGTGCTCCAGGCACCGTGCTGAGCTCTGGTGATACAAAGAGTGTCAAAGGACAGTTCCTGACCTCAAGGAATTTACAATGTATTATTGAGAAGCTTCATAATATAAGCAGATAAGAATTGGTGTAGGACTCAGCAAGGGCTGGATTTGAATCCTGTCACTGACACATTCTGACCAAGTGATTCTGGGCAAGTCCTTTAACCTCCCAGCGTCCTGATTATCTTTCTAAGACTTTAAGTTGTGAAGCAGGTATCAATTTGTTTTGGTGGAAGGAGTCTTATATCAATGAAATCACAGGTACAATCCCTCTGCCCCAAAGAAAGTATTGTTATTACAGCTGTTCTTGACATTACCAGACACAGTGGTTCACTCATGAACTCAAAATACTTAAAAATGAATGTTAAAAATGGTTTTTTCATGTAATTGAGGAAAATAAAATATTATTAAAGTTTAAAAAATAAAAGAAATTCATACATAGTCCCGAAAGGCATATGTGTCAGTGGAATACTTCTGAAGAGTTGCCCAGAAGTTAAAAGGAGAGGGTTTTAAATCGGAAGAAAATGCTAAAAATCAGTCTCCTTTTATCTTTTAGAGAAAAGTTAGGGATAAATGAGGAACTAAGGAATGAGAAAATCTTAAGCTTCCTCTCCTCAAATCAAGGTCACTTAAGAATTTGGACACTCTCTCAACACAACGTGAATTATTTATCATACAGACATTCTTTTTTAAAAAATATTTTATTTTATTTGTTTAAGTTTACATCATTCATTTCCATGAGATTTTGAGTTACAAATTTTCTCCTCATCTTTCCCCTAACCCCCCCTCAAAACAGCCATCCCCTTGTATGACCCCTCCCCCAATCTAATCTCTCCTATGTCCTCCCCCATCACTCCTCTAACTTTCTGATAGGGCAGGATGAATCTCCCTTCCACAGTGCCTGTGAATCTTAAGTTCTAGTTGGATGTAGTTAATAATGATAGTAATAATAATTATATAT
>CM053590.1:143119511-143147525 GCA_028646515.1 Pseudochirops corinnae | reverse complement strand
AGATATTTCACATTGTCTTCTATTTTTTCATTGTTTGGATCTGTTTAATAGTATCTTGATTTCTGATAAAGTCATTTGCTTCCATTTGCTCCACTTTAATTTTGAAGGAGTTATTCTCTTCAGAATGCTTTTGAGATTCTTTTTCCATCTGGCAAAGTCAACTTTTTAAGGCATTCTTTTCCTCATTGGCTTTTTGGGCCTCTTTTTGTCATTTGAGTTAATCTATTTTTTAAGGTGTTAATTTCTTTATTCAGGTCGTTAACTCTTTTCATGATTTTCTTGCATCATTCTTATTTCTCTTCCCAATTTTTCTTCCTCTTCTCTTATTTCGTTTTCAAAATCTTTCTTCAGTTGATCTCTAGCTTTTTGGCGATCTTCATGTTTCTTGGAAGCTTTTGCGGTGAGAGTTCTGACTGCATTGTCTTCCTCCCTTTCCCTGCTTTGTTCCTTCTTTTCCCCGAAGAAGGAGTCTAGGGTTTTGTTGCTGTTCTTACTTTGCTTCCTATGCTTATTCATGGTCGCTGTTCAATGGTTTTTTTTTTTGTTTTTTTGTTTTTTTTTTTAGTTCTGTGGAACTCTGCTTCCAGAGGGAACAGCTCTGTCCCAAATCGCTCACAGGCATTCTTGAAATGAAAATTTATTGTTACTTATTTTGAATCCTCTCATGTTCTGCTATGTATACAACACTTTTTTAAAACTTTCTTTGGATTTAAGTTCCAATATCTAAGTTTATGATATGTTTTTTGTTTCTTTTCTCTATTCTGTATTTGTGTTCTGGCCCTTGAATGTAAAATAAAATTAAAAAAATAAAAAGACAAAAAAAAAAAAAAGAAAAAGAAATTGCCTGCTCTTAAGTCAGTGTGGTGAAATAGAGCTTTAAGGTGTGAAAAACACTTCACCAATATTATCCCATTTTATCCTCACAACTACTCTGGAAGATAGGTGGTATTATTTTCTCCATTTTATAGGTGAGGAAACTGAAGGAAACAGAGTTTAAGTGACTTGACCAGGTTCACACAGCTAGTAAATGTCTAAGACCAGATTTGAACTCGGGTCTTCTTGACTTTAAGCCCAGAACTCCATTCATTATACCACCTAGCTACCTCTGTGTACTGGAAAGAACACTTTATTTGGAGTTAGAGTTCTGAGCTTCACATGTTAATTCCAGTGCCTTACTTCTGTTAGTTATTTTTATTTATTCCATATACAGCTTGTTTTGTACATATTTGTCTGAATGTTGTCTCCCTCATTAGATTGCTCCTTGAGGGTGGGGACCGTCTTTTGCCTCTTTTTGTACCTCCATTTCTTAGCACAGTGCCTGGAACTTAGGAGGCACTTAATAATAAATTGCTTGATCTTATCTGTGCTACTTATTACCTACAGAGCCTCAGACAGGTGTTTTAATCTCTGTTAGAGTCAATATGTGCACCCCCTCCCTAACTCAAAAATATGTGCAAATGCTTTATGATTTCTTTACCTCTTTGATTGGACCAATAAGGGAATAGTTGATTGGCTGATGAAATTGACTGGTTGAAATTAGGGGAGATTTAAACTGATGGTAGAATTTTGGCAGAAGTCAGTCCATCAGGTAAATAGTCAAGTTTCAGGACTTCTTGAGGAGTACCACATTTGCAGCAAGGAGGAGAGGAAGGTGGTAGTGAGCACAGAGAAAATGTTATACCCTCCCCCATTAACCATGTCATCAGAGACACTAAACCAGTAGTAGACAATGCTTCCATCAACCTTCAGGGTTATCTTTAGGTGTCTGAAGGAGTCCTAGTAATTTCCTTCCAGGGACCCAGGCTGCCAGTTCAGGTAGGAGTTGGACAAGTAGCCCTGGAAGGAGTGCTACATGTAACAATAAACATTTGGGATTATTTCATCACTAAGGTGCCTTTCAACCTCAAATCTATAATATATGGCCCCCAAATGAATGGATTTTTGTCTAGTCTTCTTTGCACCACCTTGATATATCTCATAAAGAAGTAGGCGATAATATTTATGATGGATCCACTGTGAGAAGCAGTGGGATCAATGACTATATTTTCCACCAGATTTGCTAAAGGCACTGACTGCATCAGGAAGGGATTTGGGTAGACAACTGACTCCCTCTTCCCATTCAGCAACTCTTGGGATCTTTAAACCTATAGAACCCAAGACTAGTCAAATCTCATTGATTAAATGAGAGGAGGGGGGGCAATTTTGTTTAAAGGACAAAGGAAGAGAAAGATTAAATGAGGATTTATAAGCATGTGAACTTTGGGAGAAATTTCCAATTCAGTCCAGAGGTAAAAATCATCAAAAATATCTTCTCTAAATTGAGTATGTGATACTTAACCATCAGCTCTAATGACACCAACTGCAAGCATTCCTGGAAGTAGGATAAAAGTAGATTAATAATTGATGCTTGCCCTGGGCCTAATTAGCCCTCTCACAAAACAGAGAGGAGAGAAGGGAGAGAGGGCTAGAGAGGGAGGAAAAGAGAAAGGAGGGAGAGGGAGAGAGAGAGGAAAAAGGGAGAGGGAGAGAGAGCCAAAGGGAAGGAGAATGCTGCTTCTGTATCTGCCAGGGGGAAAAAAAAAGAAAGCGAAGATCCAAGAACTGAGGGAGAGGGAAAATCTTGTGCATTCATATAGTCTTATTGTGTTCTTCCCGAGAAGTGCAATTTCTTCCCTCCTTTTTTGACTACCAATAGTCTACTCCAACCCCCACTGGACCTCCACCCCAAGGACTGGAAGCAAAAATGTCTGTTTTCATTTCTAGCTCAAGGATGGATCTGAGAATCACTGGATGTATTAGCTCTTTTTAAGGGAAAGGCTAATTTTGAATTAGGAAGGTCTAATCCTGTTGACAATAGAAACGTTACCTCCTATATCAAGTCACATGTCCTATTGCTGCTTTCTGTCAGTGTGGGAGGGAAGGGATTTGGTGTTGTCTCTATAGTAGTAATGGGAATTTGAAGACCTTCCCTGCTTTGAAAATACACTCTGCCCCCTAATAGGCTGAATGTAGTCACATGGAGCCTGTGGCAGGAGGAGTTTGCTGAAGGGTGGAGCAGAGCCCACAGGAAGCTGGGAGTCAGTGCCAGAGAGATTGTGGGAGAGGAAGGTCAGGAAGGAGTTAATCAGGTTTAGAAGTAAAATATTGGTCTTGTGTTGGTTTGTGGGAAGGCTAAAGGATAGCGTGGCTCTCTGCTACATTGTGGTACATTAACTTCTATGTTGCTGTGATGAATCTGGTTTCTGAATAAATGTTTTGCTTCTGTCTTCTGTATGGAGAGTCTGCTATATTTTGTAATCAAGCACCATACTGGAATATTTGTAGTCATGGTCAGTGCTATAAAATATTACATTGGCACTACAGTCTCCCATTCCAAATAACTATAAGGTAATGAAGTACTAATAAGAAATTATGAAATTGCAATTATATGGAATGATGGCATAGAAGCTAGTTTGGGTGTGTAGAGTATTGGCCTTGGAGTCAGGAAGTAATCAATTTGAATCCTGCTTCAGACACTTACTAGCTGTGTTATCCTAGGCAAGTCACAACCTTTCTCAGCCTCAGTTTCCTCATCTGGAAAATCAGGACATTAATAGTACCTACCTCACAGGGTGGTTGAGAGTATCAAATGAGATAATGTGTAGAAAGTGCTTTGTAAATTGAAAGTGCTGCCTAAATGCTAAATATTATTTTTATTATTATTATTATTATTATTATTATTATTATTATTATACTATTGTCACAAAGATCGGACTTGTAGAGAAGGGGATAGCACCAGGACAAAGCACTTTACATACATTATATCTTATTTTAAACCACAATTTGTGAGTTAAGTAGTGAAAGTATTATCCTACTTTTACAAATGGAGGAGGAAATTTTTAAGAAAATATTTTATTGATACATTTTATTTCATCTAGATTTATCCCTGTATTTCTCTTCCTGTCTCCCCCGAGAACCATCATGGATATGTTTATGTGTTTATGCACACATACAAATATGTTTGTGTATATGTGTATGTGTTTTATATATAATTATTTTAAAAGAGAGGGGAGAAGAGAAAAATCAGTAAAACCAATTAAAATAAAAAATGGACATTTATATGCCATACTTGTGGATCTCTCCTCAACAAAGAAGCAAAGGGAGATGTCTTCAGATATCTTTTTGGGGGTCAAATGAGCTTTTTAAAAATATAATTTCCCAGCATTTGATCATTTGGAATAGATATTCTTTCTGTGTAAGTTGTATTCCTTAGGTATATTGTTTTCCTGGATTTGCTTGCTTTGTTTTACATAAGTTCCTGTAAGTCTTTTCATATTTCTTTTTACTCATCATATTCATTTTCTAACACTATTTCATTGTATCCATGCTATTCTTCAGTCAATAGGAATCTACTTTGTTTCCAGTTCTTTTCTACCACAAAAAGTACTGCTATGAATATTTTGGTGTATATGGAGCCTTTCTTTTTGTCAGTTACCTCCTTGCAGTATATACTTAGCAGTGGAATCTCTGAGTCAAAGGATATATGCATTTTGGCCACTTTATTTGCATAATTCTGAAGTGGTTGAACCAATTCACAGTTGCACTGATAGTAACAATTTGTGCCTATCCCTCTTTCCACTACTGAGGAGGAATATCTTAATCTGTGTCCTGTATGTTTGTTTTTTTTTTATGAAAAAGAGAAAGGGGATATTGGAAATCAGAAAAACGTCTGGAGATGAAATGTAGACTCACACATGGTTTTCAATAATTATCTATTCTTGGTATGGTGAATGGTAAAGTGAGAGAGAGGTCTCTGAGAGCAGTAAAACCTGGTAATTATCAGATGATGCCCATTTTCAGGTGTATTTTAAAACTGTAAAACCATATTTTAAAACTGTAAAACAATCATTCTTGTTTCCAATTGTTACATAGTTTTGAGGGTCAATTAAACTGTCTTTTACAATGCTCTACACATGGTAAATCCTCTGTAAGTGTTATTGGCCAATTGGCTGAACTGTTGTAAATTTGCCTGGGGCAAATATTTAATTCCCATACTAGAATTGTGTCTATAACAGTGAACAAGACTGTATCTGACAGATACTACAGTATATGGTGATTGTTGTTGTTCCTAGTAACAGACTGTATTGAAGCAGGAAAGAGAAGGAGAGGAACTTAAGATAAATCTTTTAGGTGGCAAGATAAATTTGTCAGGTCAGAGGAGGTGGCTGTATTTTGAAGGATGCTAGGAATTCTAAGGGGTAGAAATAAGGGTGAGGTGTTTACTAGGTATCTGATGCAACCTGTGCAATTGCATGGGGGCAGGTGGTGAAATATTATGTGTGAGGAACAAGTAGTACAGTTTAGCGGGATTGTAGAGTGCTGTAGTACCACCACAACATTCACAGCACTGACAGCAACAATGAATATGCCGGTATAGTTCTCAATTGCAAAATATAACAGACTTTCCATATAGAAGACAGAAGCAAAACATTTATTCAGACACCAGAGAGCCAAATCCCAACATCAGGAAACTGAATTCATCATAGCAACAAAGTTAGTACACCATAGCATAGCAGAGAGACATACCATCCTTTAGCCTTCCCACAAATAAACACACAAACGCAGCTGTCTCCTTGGGTGCATCCCTTCCTCCCTCCCTCTCTAACTACTGTGACTCTCAGCTTCATGTGTGTTCTGCTCTATCTTCCAGCAAACTCCTCCCACCACAGGCTCTATGTGATTACATTCCACCTCTTAGGGGGCAGAGATGATATTCAAATTCCCTTAGGCCTATTTAAGGGACAGGGAAGACCTTCAAATTCCCATTACCATTACAACTGCTTGAAGCAGGGTTTGTTATTAGTCATTTTCAATCATGTCTGATTCTTTGTGACCCCATTTGGGGTTTTTCCTGGTAAAGATAGTGGAGTGGTTTGCTATTTCCTTCTCCAGCTCATTTATAGATGAGAAATTGAGGCAAACAGGATTAAATGATAGTTTAAATTCTGTTTCAGATACTAGCTATGTGACCCTGACTGTAGTAGGAATAATCTCTACTTCATGTAGGATAGGCTAACTTCTCCCTAAAAAAGCAAGGAAATTATCAATGGGCCTAGAGGGTTTATATCCTTGTCTTTCTAGTATCATTGCCTAAATAGCAAGCATGCAAGAAGAGCTTGCTATCAGGTAGGTACTGTCCTAGGTGCTGGATATACTAATACTAAAGTGAGACAGTCTCTGTCCTCAAGAAGCTTATGTTTTACCAAGAGAAGGCACATATTCACAGAGAGAGTAAATTAATGTTATATGCCAAATAAATACACAGGGATTTGGAGTGGGTCCGACAACTGGGGAAATCGAGAAAGACTTCTTGAAGGAGGTGGGATTTAAGCTGAGGCTTGGAGATGGAGGCAAGGAGGAAGAGCCATTCAGGCTGGGGAGAAACTATACAAAGACACAAAAGAGATGGTGTGTTATATGTCACAATGAAGTGTGAGAATATTAATCTTTAAATATTGGTATTAAAACATACTTTGTATTCTGAGTAGCTTCAGTAAGCATAGGAGTGAGGTGACCTGTCACTATATAAAGAGTTTTCCTGGAAAATCTGACAAATAGTATTGCAAAAAACCAGGAAGATGGGAGGTAGGTCCCTCCCCCTCCCCAATTAATTAATTAATTTAAAATTTTCAACATTCACTTTTATAAGATTTTGAGTTCCAAATTTTCTTCCTCCATACTCTATCCCTTCCCCAAGATGGCATGCAATCTGATACAGGCAACTATTATTTGCAACCATATTAAATATATTTCCACATTAGTCATGCTACTTAATTCTTTTTAAAATAGTATTTTTATTTTTTTCTAATTACATGTAAAAACAATTTTAACATTGACTTTTAAATAAAATTTTGAGTTCCAAATTTTCTCCCTTCTTTCCTTCCCTCACCTCTTCAGTAAGCAATTTGATATAGGTTAAATATGTGCAATCCTGTAAAACATATTTCCATATTAGTTATATTGTCAAAGAAGAAACAGTTTGCAAAAAAAATTATGGTTTGCAAAAGGAAAAAACATGAAAAATAAAGTGAAAATAGTATGCTTTGATTTGCGATCAGACTCAATCAGTTATTTCTCTGAATATGGACAGCATTTTCCATTATAAGTCTTTTCGAGTTTTCAGTCATCGTATTGCTGAGAAAAGCTAAGTCAATCATAGTTCGTCATCACACAATGTTGCTTTAACTGTGCACAATGTTCTCTTGGTTCTGTTCACTTCACTTTGCATCAGTTCATGTAAGTCTTCCCAGGTTTTTCTGAAATCTGCCTGTTCATCATTTCTTATAGCACAATAGTGTTCTATTACATTTATATATCACAACTTGTTCAATCATTCCCCAATTGATGGGCATCCCTTCAATTTCCAATTCTTTTAGGTTTCACCCTTTAGCCATCAATTGCCCAGCATGCTTCTCTTGAATATGCCTCTTTTTCTCATCACACACTGCCACCACTCTAGTGCAGGCCCTTGTCACCTCACTCCTTGATTAGTGCAATAACTCGCTTATGGTCTTACCTGCCTCAAGTCTCTCCCCACTCCAATTCATTCTCCACTCAGCTACTAAAATGATTTTCCAAAACACAGGTCATGTTACTCCCCTTCCCCACCCTCAATAAATTCCAGTGGCTCTCTATTGCCTTTAGAATCAAATATAAAGTACTCTGTTTGGCATTCAAAATTCTTCATAACCTACTCCTATCCCCTTACCTTTCCAATCTTCTTACATCTCACTGGCCTCTTGGCTGTTCTGCCCTACATCTCTCAGTTCCAGGCATTCTTTCTATCTGTTCCCTATGCCTGGAATGCTCTCCCTCCTCTACTCTGACTATTGACCTCTTGTCTTCCTTTAAGTCCCAACTAAAATCCCACCTTTTTCAGGAAGCCTTTCCCAATACCTCTTAATTCTAGTGCTTTCCCTCTTTTAATCATTTCCTGTTTATTCTGTATATAACTTGCTTTGTATGTATTTGTTTGCATGTTGTCTCCCCCATTAGACTGTAAGCTCCTTGAGGGCAGGGACTGCCTTTTGTGTCTTTTTGTATCCAATGTTTAGTACAGTACATAGTAGATAATTAATTAATGGTTATTAAATTGAGTGGAATACAATATTATTCAAAATTTAGACAATCATTTTGAATCTGTAGAGGTCAGTGTTTTAAATCACAGAATTTCTTATGAAAAGGTGAAATTATACATTAATTATTCTAAATCTTCATTGATAAATCAATATACTTCATATGGGCCCATGAATTTCATAAGGCATTTTAAATCAAATTGCATATATGGACAAAGGTCCCATATACCCTAGCGATAGCCCTGATGCCTACAGTAAGTACTTAATAAATACTTTATCTATGCCACTCTTCCTTCCTAATCAGGATCTAAACAACTGTGAATGGCATACCTATTCTGGTCAGGAGCCAGAGTTTCTCTAAAACACCAAAATACAAAAGCCTGAGATGGAAGTAAGAAGGCAGATCCCAGTGTGGAATTTGAAGTCAGGTAGGTCTGCACAGGATCAAGATCCCAGCAACACCAGTTAAAATGGATGTTTGAATGACACAATCTGATTCCCCAAGAGTTTGATCTTTTTTTTTTTGTTACAAGTTTGCATTCTCTGACCCTAGGTCTTCCCTGCTTTTATACCCCAGCATGTATATAGGCTTTTTACTCTTGGTCAAGCTGGTAAGACATCAGCTCAGACAGGGAGGCCAACATAATGCAGGAAAATGGACTTTATCAAGGATCCTCTTTGTCCATTGAATACAGCCCAAAAGAAATCAGGCAACTCAAATGTTTCTGTAAATTATACTTTGTTGTGATCTATTTTGTGTTCAGAAAGAAAAAATGGGCCTTAGAGTTCTGAAGGGTACAGTGATTACAAAACACATATCTGGCAGTGAACCCAACTTTTAAAGGAGCAAGGGATTTGTAATTTTCATCTACAGGAGTGTTGATTCATATTTGTTTTCTGTACTTTAAGCACCCATCATTAATGGTTGTCAAATAATCAGGAAGGTAAGCACCATCTAAAGCTTTCAATTGACAGTTGATTTAATGCTACCAGTTGTCTCTCACCATCATTGACTTTAAAATGTTTAGAATGGTAAATCAGAGTATTTATTTCTCATTGTCAAATGATGAATAGCAGGGACTCTGGGGAGGACAGCCACTGATTGGTCTTAACTTAGACTACCTTTTCTGAATGACCTCAGAACAATCACAAATGTTCCAAAAAATATTAAAGATCAAGCACATAGGCCAGAGGGAAGGAAAGAAACTCCATGTTTCTTGCAGGAGAACTCAAGGAAATACTGAAGATATGAACGAGTAACAGAGGGGTCCCAGTATGACAAATAAATAATATGGGGTAAAAGAAAGTGAAAAGAAATCTCAGGAAAGAAAGAGGGAAGCTACAACAATAATGATAGCTCGAGATAACAGAATGATTTTTAACTAAAAAAAAACAACAACCCCAACAGACTCTTAGAATCTTGAAGTACTAAAACCAATTGTTTATTGATATTTTGGGTTTTAATCTCTTCATTTCTAACTGCATCCTTCTCCTCTCCAGCAAGCTATCCCTTGTAATATAGGGGAAAAAGAAGAAAAAAGGGAAAAAAGTGCAGCCAACTAATTAACACTAATTAACAATCAGTTGAAGATGACAGCGTAAGACCTGTTGAATGTTCATAGTCCTCCATATCTGTAAAGAAGAGAGGGAAGTACATTCCCCCACTCGTTCATCAGGGACAACCTTGGTCAATGTAATTCTCAAAGGATCAGAGAGTTGGAGTTGGAAGGGACCTCAGTTGGAAGGGACATTTAGTCTAACTTCCTCATTTCATAGATGAGATCACTGTGGTCGAGGTAAATTAAATGACATTACATTTATACACCATCCCAATGGGTGGACATCTACTTGGTCTGTAGTCCTTTGCCACTACAAAAAGGGCTTCTATAAATGCTTTGGTATATATGGAACATTTCTGTCTTTGGCCTCACTGAGGTATATGCCTACCAGTGAGAGCTCTGGGTCTTTCATAATTCTAAATAATTTCCCAGATGGAGCCTGTTTGTAGTATAGAGACTTTTTAGTAACTTATAAACATGGTGAAAGCATTACTTTGAACAAACAGTTCTGGAAATCAGGAATCTTCTGTTCATATCCAGTCATCAAAAAAATAATAATAATAATCACAGCCAATGGTTTGATGGCTGTATTGCCTTAAGTGATGAAAATCCTAACATTTCATTAAGCTTAAAGAATGATGATCAATAGTAAAAGCTCATATTTATTTGACTTAATATGGCATAGATATCCATAGATAGAAATCTAGCCTTGGAAATGAAGAAGATCCAAGTTCGAATCCTTTCTCTAACACAGAGGGGTGAGCTAGGTGGCCCTGGGCAAGTCATCTAACCTTTTGGTTTCCTTAGGTAATACTCTAAGACTATAGATCACAGAGAAAATACTGATCTGCATTTGGCTAACACATTGGTTTTGTTGAAGAGTACATCAAAGGGAAAAGGACACTGTGTTGATGATGAGATACATTAACAAATGGGATGTGAATGACAAAAATGGTAGAAGATTTTCAGTCAGATCCTAGGCTAGCATTCCCTCCTTAGCATTAAGCCAATTGGGATAGAATACCCCAATTCCTCGTGGTCCATAATTGCTCACATGTGGGAGTATATATTCAAATAGAATGTGATATGTACATGTATTTGATCACCACAAGTCCATCCCCATACTGTTTTCATGTAGGTGAAGAGTCAGAATTTGTGATTCTGAATAGATATGGGCCCACGGAGGACCTTGCACCTATATAGGTCTAGTCTGTGTGAGAGGCATTATGCTGTATTCTGGATTTCCTTACTTCTGGAAAGAGCATTAAGCATCCTCTCATTTGGTCTTGAAACTTCTCAACTCACTCACTCCCTAACATCTAATTTGTTACCAAGTCTTGTCATTTTACCTTCATAACATCTCTCATATATGTCCCCTTCCTTCTTCTGATGCTGTTACCACCCTGCTTCAAGCCCTCATCTTCTTACTCCTGGGCTATCACAATTAGCCTTCTGGTCAGTGCCTCTGCCCACTCCAGACCATCCTCCACTTAGCTGTCAAATTAGTCTATCTAAAGTATAGACCTGATCATGTCCATGCACTACAATGGATCCTTATTACCTCTGGCATCAATTATAAAATCTTGGCATTCAAAACTTTTCTCAACCTGTCCCCCGCTTCAGTCTTCTTACATCTTACTCCCCTCATGTATTCTGCAGTCTAGTGATGTTGGCCTCACAAAATCCATCTCTTGACTGTATGCATTTTAACTGACTATTCCCCGTGCTTGGGATGCTTTTCCTACTCGTTGCTGCCTCCTGGCTTCCTTCAAATTCTTACTAAAATCTCATCTCTCAGGAGCCTTTCTAAATTCCCCTTAATACTAATGCCTTCTTTCTATTGTTTATCTCCAATTTATGCTTCATAATTTTGTTTGAACATAGTTGTTGTTTTCTGTTGTCTCTCATGTTAGCTCCTGGAGAACAGGGATTGCTTTGGCCTTTCTTTGTATACTCAGTGCTTAATGCAGTGTCCCATATGTTGTAGGTGCTTAATAAATGCTTATCAACTGATTGAATGACTGATCGCAATCATTCTAATCCAAGACCAAACCCTTATACTTCTTGAAATCTTTGATTCTTTACTTCCCTCCTCCCTCAGAGCCAATAAGTTGCAATGTTTTAATGATTCTACCTCCCCTCCTCTGCACTCACACAGCCAGCATATTAATTCAGGCCCACCTTTCCTCTCACTTGAACTATTGCAAAATAACCTCCTAATTGGTCCCACTGACTCATCTCTCCTCACTCTAATTCAACCAAAACTACTATTCTCAGACTATATTACTTTTCTGCATTATGAGCTCCAGTGACTCAATTACCAGTAGGATCAAGTATGAACTCTGTTCTTTGGAAATGAAAGCATTTCCCAACCTGACTCAGAGCTATGTTGCCATCTTTATTCCCTTTCACGCAATATATTGTCCAGCAAACTGACCTTTCTGCTTTTCTTCACACAAGATACTCTTTCTACCATAAACATGCCTTTGTACTGGCTATTCCTGATGCCTTAAATGTACTCCCTTATCACCTACAGCACTTTGAAAACCCCATTTTCACCTAGCTCAGTGCCAGGTACATAGCAGGGACTTAATAAGTTCATTTTGGCTGAATGAGGCAAGAGACAGCAACAGTATATGGAGTCACACATATAGAATCATAGAATCTTAGAACTAGGAGGGAACTTAAAAGTCATCTAGGCCTATTAAATAAACATCAGACTTTCGATCCTAGCATTCAAGACCTTTCATTATCTGACATTTTTAGCCTTATCAAATGTTATGACATTATATCAAAATTATGACATTTCTAGTCTCATCAATTGTTATTCATTTCTATATACACTGCACTCCAGTCATGCTAAACTCTTTGCCCTCCATCTCTCAGCCCCCTCCCCCAAAGCTCCTGATTTTGAAAACGTTTTTTCTTACCTATCTTTTATAGCCCAAATAAAATACCATCTCTTTTTCTTTTTTTTCTTCCGGGAAGCCTTTTGGATTCCCTCTCAGCCTGATAATCTCTGTTAAACTGTGCTTTGTTTTATACTCTCTGATTTGATCAGCTCCGGAAAATCCTAGCGTGAAAATAATTTGGATATAGATCAGCAACTACCCTGTAACTTACGGTGTTCGAAAGTGGATCAATCAATAGGCATTTATTAATTACACAGGGCGTGGGAGGTTGGGTGACTTGTTTGCAGTCACATAGCCAGTATGTATCAGAACCAGAATTTAAATTCTAGTCTTCCTGACTCCAAGGTCGTTCCTCTGGCCACTCATCCCATACTCATTGTCCTAATGTATTTGTGTAAGATTGTACATTATAGTTTTCCAAAAGTAGCTTGGCATAGTGGATAGGGAGTTGGCCTTGGAGTAGGGAAGCCCTAGGTTCAAGTTTTGCCTAGTTGTATGTATGACCCTAGATAAGTCACTTGGCCTCTCCATACTCCAGGAAACTTTCAGGAACCAGGAGTTAGAGCAGATGTTGTCTGTATTGATAGAAAGGGTTTATTCCCTATACAAATCAAATATTAGTTCCAGTCAATTTTTTTCCCTCTAATTCTGGCCTGTGTAGCATGACTAAGGCAGAAAAGTTGCTGTCACATAAGATATTCTATTTTGTGATTAGCCTGGTTTTGGCGGCCCCAATCCCAGTGACCTGGGTCTACTTTTTGACTAGTCCAGATACAGTGTCTCTCTGAGAGTTCTTAAAAAAAGAAATAGAAGGAGCTCATTTAGCCCTTCATTTCTCCTGCCAACTCCACGTCTTAAAAAGAAAAGTGGTAAATAATGTTTGTGCTACAATTATAGAACCTTGAAAACTTCATGATCCTGGACCAGGACACTGTACATTTTTGTTGCTCAGTCATTTCTAAATCACATCTGACTCTTCATGACCCCATTTGGGATATTTTTGGCAAATGTACTGGATTGGTTTGCCATTTTCTTCTCCAGCTCATAGTATAGATAAGGAACTGAGGCAAACAGTTAAGTGATTTGTCCAGGGTCATACAGCTGGATTTGAACAAGTCTTCTTGACTACAGGCTTGGTGCTCTATCCACTGCGCCAAGCTGCCCCTGTTTCAAACACAATTCTATCCACCTTAACTAGTTGGCCTTCCAGTAATATTTAATAACCTGAACTAACTTGGCAGGAGGGGAGCATTTTGGTGTGTATACAACTAGGTTCACACACAAATGGGTAACACATAGGCAATCACCCTCTCAGTAGCCATATATAGGTGAGTCAAGTGGACCAACTTCCCCTTAGGTGCTCCCAAAGTGCATTGCCTTATCTAGCCTCACGCTCTAGGCATCTCTATGACTCTGGTCCTATGTACTTCTGTAAGTTGTCCAGTGCAGAGAAGAGTACAACACATCAGGTTCGCTGCTCTCATTTCAAGTATGAAGGCATTACATGGAGGGCCTCTAGTCAAGTCAGTACCCCACCATTGTTCATACTGACCATAAGGACAACCAAAGCTATCTTCAGACCACCTGGCAGCTCAATCAATGGCAGATTTATGGAGTATTATTTTCCAATCAGTTAAACTTTAGTATCACCTGTGTTCCAAGATATCACCATCTGTGGGTAGCTGTCCTGTTATAAAAAACTGAATTTGGACATCCAAAAGATCAATCACCCTGACAGGTCTTTCAGCAGACTATAAACTTCACAGCTGCTAAACTTTAAGCAGATCTGTTGGAATTAATCCACCAACTGCAGGGACTGGACACCTATTCTGTTGTCCCATTGTCTGCCCTTGGAGGAGGGGAGATTACCATACCCTAGGGAGGATTCATTTCACATGGGCTCCTTCACCCCCACCTGTGTCTGTCCTTCCTTCTTGGCCAGGCATATGGTCAGTGCTCTGCCTTTTCTTCCACAGCCTAGACGCAGTCCATGGGTCTCTCTCTTCAAGACAAGGTTGCTTGTGACTTTTGTCTATTGACAGCAATACAGTACTACATCTGGTCATGGCAAGGATGTGTCTGGACCAAGGATCCCGTGGAGGGACCAGTAGGCACACTGAAACTCCTAGCAACCTCCTTCCATATCTGGTTGATGATCATATTAGGTTTCATCACAGATATGCTTCTGTCTCAAGAGCATGTTACAGTTTTGGAAGTGGAAAACATTCTCACCAAGAAGGCCATTTGAAGATGAGCATCATCAATTACCTATTCAAGAGTCATTTATTAAGTACCTGTGTTTGCAGGGCCTTGGGCTAGGTACTAAGGATATAAAGACCAAAATGAAGCACAATCTCTGCTCTCAAGGAGCAGACTCTACCAGAGGAGAAAACTTGTACACACAAAAGTATATACTGAATTAATACAAAGTAATGAAATAAAGGGGCAGTCAGATAGTGAGAGTGCAGGGCCTGGAGTCAGGAAGACTTGTTTCCCTGAATTCAAATCCAGGCTCAGACACTTACTAGCTGTGTGATGCTGAGCAAGTCACTTAACTCTGTTTGCCTCAGTTTCCTCACCTGTAAAATGAGCTGGAGAAGGAAATGGCAAGCCACTTTAGTATCTCTGCTAAGAAAACCCCAAAATGGAGTCACAAAGAATCAGATACAACCGAAACGACTAAACAGCAACACAACAAAAATGAAATACAAGTTAATTAAAAAAGGATGCATGGGTGTGCTGGTAAATAGTTAACAACTGTCTCTCTGGAGGGAAAAAAACGTACCCAGGACACACTTTTAAGTTTAATTTACATTATTACCATTTTTTCATCATCTTAACTCCATACAATCAAAAAAATAGTAAACATTGGTCTGATGTTTAGTGTTTGCCAATTTCTAAGGTTAAGTACTTACACTCAAAATTAAGCCATGGCCCTTTTGAGCTAATTTGAGTTGACTCAAGCACAGCCCTAAAAGGAAGGTACTAGGAGGTGGGGGGAATCAGGTCAAGCTTCATGTAGTTTGGAGGAAATGAGGGATTCTGTGAAGCAAAAGGGGTGGTCACTACAAAGTTATGGACATGGCAAATGGATGCCATCTATGAAGAATGAAGCTATGCCCCCTAAGTCTTGCCTGAGCTAGTCACCATGCTGTTTTTTTATATGATCTTCATATGGTACAAGCAAAAGGCTTTTCACCATCCTGGTTGCCTTCTTTTGGAAGTTCTCAAGCTTATCAATATCTGTAAAACATGATGCCAAAAACTGGATTGGATTGGATTGTTCAATCATTTCAGGCATGACCCCATTTAAGGTTTTCTTGGCAAAGAGATCACAGTGGTTTGCCATTTCCTTCTCCAGTTCATTTTACAGATGGGGAACTGAAGCCAACAGAGTTAAGTGCCTTGCCCAGGATCACACAGCTAGTAATGTCTGATGCTGGATTTGAACTCAGTTCTTTCTGACTGTATGCCTGGTGCTCTATCTGGGAACCCCAGATCTATCTAGCTGCCCCAAACTGAATACCATACCCCAAATGTAGTTGGATGAGGTTGAAATATATTGACATGATCATCTCCTTAATTTCGTACTTTTATGACTAGCTTAACTCAGTCTAAGATTGTTTCAGTTTTCTTGCTTTTCATCATATCATCATCTCATGAGAATTCAGTCTACCAAGATGCTCACATTTTTTTTGAAATAAACTACCAGCTAGCCATACCTCTCCCATCTTATGTTTTTTTTTAAATTTTATTTTTAATATATGAGTATTTTACTATATTTAATATATGGCTTTTAATATATAGCTATTTGTTTGGGCATCTTTTCCTTCAGCTAGAGTGTAAGCTCCTTGAGATCAAGGACTTTGTCTTATATAAAGTTTGTGGTTTCCCTGGTGTCCAGCACAATAGTCTGCACGTAGAAGATGTTTAATAAATATTGGCTTATTGTATTGCTGTACTCTCCCTTTCCTCACATTTCTAAGTTGCATTATGCATTACATTTTAGGCAAAGATTCATCCTTTCACGGCATATCACCCCCAGAACCATGGGCACACGGAGTATATGTACTGAAGCCTAGACCAGTATCTCTGATATCCTTCCCATCAAGATGCCCTGCCAAATACTATGAAATTTTATTTTAATAATTTAGTCCACATACCCACCGAGAACATGCCATTCCATATGGATTATGTTGTTTTTCCCATTCCATTCATCCCACTCACTCTAGTTTTTGAGTCAATAATCTGTATTCTAGAAATAGCCAAATTAGTACTCAGACAGAGGGTTGACCCTCATCACACCCCTACAGTGCCCGTGGTGGGTAGGAAATCATGTGTAGCTATTATCCTATAACCTATCTACAGAAGATCTAGATGGAAACTAGCAGAAAGAGGAATAAGTCACTTTCAGAACTCTCAGGTGGATTAAATCTGGTACCCTACCAACAATGGTTACCTTTTTTGTTCCATCTCCACATGTGTTCCATCTGTCCATCTTTGTGATAAGAAGTTTATTTCAACTCTTAACTATACCCAGTAGGCCAGGTGTTCAGCCTGGGGTCCACAGGCCCCTAAAAGGTTTATGGATGGGTTTCAGAGGGTCTGTGAACTTGGATGGGAAAGAAAATGACATCTTTATTTTCACTAACCTCTCACTGAAATTTAATATTTCTTTCAACTTTGTAGGCAACAAACCACAATAACATTAGATTTTACCAGACTGCCAAAGGAATCCACAACACACAAAAAGGTCAAAAACCCTTGTTCTAAGAACCAGAACAAGTTCTACAATAACAATACTGTTAAGACAAACAACTTTAAGAGACTTTGGAACTCTGATCAACATAATGGAACCAACTACGGTTCCCAAGGACTCATGATGAAATGTGCTATCTACCTCTAGGTAGCTGATGGATTCAGAGAGAAGACTATAAAGTTTTTAAACTCATCAATTTAGTTTTTGGACATGGCTAATGCAGGATTTTGTTTTGCTTAATGATGCATATATGTAACGGGTTTTATTTTCCTTACTTTCTGAGTGGTTGGGAGAGGGAGAGGTGAGAGGGAGAGAATTCATAACTGAAAGTAAAGTAAAATTGAATTTTTAAAAAAGAAATCAAGCAAGTCCCCCCAGATAATAAAGTTATGTTATTTTAGAAGAAAAAGAAAAGAATCCTTACTCTAGGTCCTGACTCATTATTACTAATTGTGGATGGACAGGGAAAATTTATTAGTCACAATGTCCTTAGAGTCAGTCAATAAATGTGTAAGAAGCACTATATGCCAGGCATTATACTAAGCATTAAGGATAGAAAGAAAGGCACAAAACAGACAGTTTCTGCCCTCAAGGAACTTAAAATCTACTGAGGGTGACAACACATAAAAAGAAGATGAAAAGGAGGGAAGGGAAGTTACTCTTGTGCGGCATGATGAAATTATGCAGCCGCAGTGAGAAATGATCTGAGGAGGTATGAGTTTCTGAGTTTATTTCATCTTACAGAATGAGTTTCTGGAGATAAACTCCTGGAAAGTTGCTGTCTTTTCCCAAGGACAGGAAGAATTCTCTGGGCACCATCCTTAAGTATTGGAGAATCTGGAGGAGCTCTCCAATGTCAATCCTCCACCCTCTCCAACCAGAGGGAGGGTGATGAGGAGGTATGCATTGATTGACCATATCTAAAGACTAGTATAATTCCAATCCCAAAACCCATTGGTATAAGGAGAGAGTCCCATACTAATGGGCTTTGGGCCTGGGGTTACACTGGTGGACTGGAAGGGGTTTGGGTCTGAGAGAAGGACAGAGAACTGTCCCCAGAATTGTCAGAGGCCTTCTAACTCAATGGACTCAAGAGAGCAGGCTTCCTGGAGGTCAGAATGGCATAGCAGTTGTGGCCAGTCTCTGCTACGACTAGAAAGGTCTAAGACTTGCCCCTTCTTGCCCCTTCTGTTCACCCTCAAAACAAATAGAAAGGGGAAGGAGAAGAGAAAACAAAGGAGAAGGAAATGATATCTGAAATGTTTCCCACATCCCTAGAAGCAGTAGGATGCTCCATAAACTAATAGCCCCCAATAATCACAAATTAAGAGATGAACATTAATACCTGCTATATAATTTATATAGTGTTTTAAGATTTGCAAAAGGCTTTACAAATATCATCTCATTTCTTCCAGTGTTAACATCCCTACTATTATCAATAGTTTAACTATTGACTAATTTAAACTATTAACTAATAGTTTAACTATTCAGACTATGAAATCAAAAGTATAATAAAGATGACAATTAGCCTTAGAAACAAAGGAATAAGCATAAGCATGAAAGATCCTTTTAGATTAGGATCTTGAAAAAAAAAACCTATTTCATCTGCAACTATATCCTGATTAAGAGGGAAGAGCTACAAATAATGTGAGCCCAATGAGGTAAACAATGACTACAACAATGTAAACAGAAAGATTAATAAATCAAAATCGGACACTGTAACTATAATGACCATGGTTGCCCAGAGAAGAGTTGAGAAATGACACCACTCTCCTTTCACTGCAGAGGTGGGGGACTATGGGTATGGAATATTGCATATCCTTTCAGAGACAATAAATAAGTTAGTTGGTTTTGCTGATCTTTTCCCCCTCTGTTAATCTTTAAGTCAAGAGAAGACTCTCTGGGCAGGGGAGAGGTAAGGATATATATAGAAATAAATGTGATATAAAAACAAAATGCATCAATAAAAATTGATAAAGAAAAAGGAGATTCAATTAAACATCTTTTAGATAAAAAGTAGAAATGTCAACATAGTAACAAGTTGACCTAGGGCAGTATGGTGTATTAGGGGGTCTGCTGGACTTGAAATCAGAAGATACCCTGGGTTTGAATTCTGTCTCTGACACTTACTAGCTGAATAACCTCGTACAAATCACATAACCTTTTTGAGCTCCTTTTTCCCTAATCTTTGAAAAGAGAACAATAATTAATACCTGTAGCACCTGCTTCACCAGGTGGTTGTGAGAATTGGGTGAGATAATGTATGCAAAGCATTTTGCAAATTTTAAAGCTCTGTCCAAATGTCAGCTATCATTATTAACTATGACCCAAAACACAGAAATTGAAAACACAAGGAGTTCTCAGTCTGCCATGGCTAAGGTAAGCCTGAAAGGAGTTGACTTGTTTGTTGATGTTGCTGTTAAGGAAAAAGAAAATCATGGATCTGGATATCCTTTTCCCTAATATTAACCATCTGCCTGAACTTAACCTACTTTTTTCCTGGCAGACATCCTCCTTTTGTGGTTCTCTCTCTTTTCTTTGTGATTTTGAAACAATCACTAGTAGTGGTTAGAAGTCATTAACATAAAGATGGTCAGTCTTTCTGGGGCTGGCTTCAAAGGTTCCTTTCAATTCTCTTTCCTGCTTTTTTCTTCTCTCTGCCTACCCACCCCCAGTGTTAAAACCCATCAGAGAGAGAAGGACCTGGCAGATCTCTCTCCCAAATGAACACATCCTAAATGAATTTTGCTTTTTTGGACAAGTGAGATGGAGAGTTGTTCAGTTGGACTCAAGGCTAAGGTCAGCCACCCCTGGGTGAGGAGGAAAAAATGATTTAAGCCTATTTTTCAAGGCCACCACTAGGTGTAGGGAGAAATAGTTCTTTGTAACCTTAAGTTGAACAGTTAATGGATAGCAGCTGTTGAAACAGAGGTGCTAACCTCAAATTGTTTTAAAAAAAATCCATTGAAAACTAACTCTAACAAACTGAAAGGAAAAAATAAACTTAAAAAAGTCATCTTCAAGTTTAAGGGGCTTTGCTGCATAGTATATGTTTGAAGAGAAGGAGGGGACAAAGAAACCCCCTCACCTCTGGCTTAGTGAGGTAATATATAACACCTCCTTGGGGATCACTTTCCAAACTCCCACTGATGCAGCCAGGTTGAGGCCCCAAAGGGGTTACTATGCCCAGAGGTAAACTAATGGCCATTCTCCAGCTCATGAGCCCCCACTGGTCTTAGCCCTTTTTGGTTATATGGAGTGGGATGTAACCAAGCTCTTACAGAAGAGGAAATAATGATTTAATTCATAAGATTCCAAAACATCTATTAAGTGCCTCTTGTATGTAGAACACTGTGCCAGACTTGAGATTATGGAGTTCCATTCATCAGAGAGTTTAGGAAGTGCCAGGAGGCAGCAAGAAAGTTTGGAACAGGTTCCTAAGAAAAGCCGAATCCTCTTGGGGAATTCTCTTATCATGCTGAAACTTGACTAAGCCTTAAGCCAGAGATGGAAAAAGGAAGATGAACCTTGTTTTCACAAGCAATAGAATCACAAATAGCTACTATGGAATGTTTGTAAAGGTCATTTAATGCATGGCACCTACTAAGGGAATAGATTTTTATTTTAGGTGATATCTATAAACTGAGTAGAATCATTCAGTTTTTAGAGTTGGAAGGGCATTCAGAGGAAGTGTAGCACAAGAGACACAAGAATCCCATGACCAACATCCCTGAGAAGTCTCTCGTGTCCCATTCTCTCCAAATGAAGGAAAACTCATCACTCTTGAGTCAGCCCATTGCATTTTTGAACATTTTGAAGATACTCCTTGCATTAAGTTGAAATCTGTCTCTCTGTAACTTCTGCCCATTGTTCTTCCTGCTGCCTTCTGGGGCCAAACAGAACATGTTTAGGCTGTCTTCCACATGAGAGCTTGTCAAATATCATGTCTCCCCACTAAATTTTCTCTTTTCAGGTTAAACATCTTGGGTTCCTCTAAACAGCAGTTTTCAACCTGTGGTTTATGTTCAATTTTGAACAATGAAAATACATCCTGCATATCAGATATTTATATTACAATTCATAACAGTAGCAAAATTACAGTTATGAAGTAGCAACAAAAATAATTTTGTGGTTGGGGGTTGCCACAACATAAGGAACTGTATTAAAGGGTTGCGGCATTAGGAAGGTTGAGAACCACTGCTCTAAGAGATCCCTATGTGGCATGGTTTCTCACTCCTTCCTTATCCTGGTTGGGGGTCGCCACAACATAAGGAACTGTATTAAAGGGTTGCGGCATTAGGAAGACTGAGAACCACTGCTCTAAGAGATCCCTATGTGGCATGGTTTCTCACTCCTTCCTTATCCTGGTTGCCCTTGTCTGGATCCAACCCAGCTTGACAATCCTACCTAAAATAAGATTCTGTTATCTGAACAAAATGCTCAGATGTGGCTTGACCAGGCAAGAATGCGTTTTGGTTTTAAGTTAAGACCTGTGATTTTGTTGAGATAGGGAACTCCTAGGGAGGAAATGCCCTCAGCCAATGCATATGAGCAAGACTACATGACTTAGAGTCTCAGAGAGAGTTACCTGGGAGCCCTAAGAGGTTAAATAACTTGTCCAAAGTCATAGAGACAAGGTGCATTAGAGTCAGGACTTGAACCTAAGCCTTCTTAAGCTGCCATTATTTTGTATTTATTTTATGCCTTTCATGAAATGAGAGGCCTAGCATATTGAGAGGTATCTTCAAAGCCTTTAAGATCTGGATTCTTAGAACTCAAAAAATTATTTAAATGAATGTTAAAAATGTCTTTATATGTAATTGGAAGAAAAAATACTATTTAAAATAAGATCTGGGTTCAAATAATACTAGATAAGTTTCTTAAATTCTTAGTACTATAAGGAACCCTCTATAACTATAAATTGTAAACAAGATGCTGACCTATGTTGGGAGAGGGAATTCCCTTGTTCCAATAAAATCCCTGTCCTTATCTTTCTGTAAATTAATAGTAGCTTTTTTCCTTTTATAGATACTATTTCAGTAATAAGTGGTGCAGTTGTAGCACCAATGGTCACTATAATAAATACATTGGCATATGCTTGATCACAAAATATAACAGACTTTCCATATAGAAGACAGAAGCAAAACATTTATTCAAACAGCAGAAAACTGAATCCCAAAACCAGTAAGCTGATTCTGTCCTAGTAGCATAGAAGTTAATGCACCACAAAGTAGCAGAGAGCCACACCATATTTAGCCTTCCCACAAACCAACACAAGCCTTGCTGTCACAGCTAGGTGATAAGCACCAACTTTTTACTTACAAACCTGTCTCCCTCAGAAGCATCCTCTCCTCTCAACCATATATAGCTGCTCTGACTCCCAGCTTCCTGTGGGTTCTGTGCCACCCTTCAGCAAACTCCTCCAACCACAGGCTCTATGTGATTACATTCAGCCTATTAGGGGGCAGGGTATATTTTCGAATTCCTATAGGCTTATTAAGGGGCAGGGAAGATCTTCAAATTGCCATTACCCTTAAGCAGTCGATAGACCATTGGTCCTCATGTCAGAAGACGTGAATTCAAGTCCCACCTCATAAACTTGCTATCTGTGTGACTGGACAAATCTCTTAGCCCTATCTGCTTCAGTTTCCTCACCTGTAAAATGGGAATGATAATAATAATACCTAACTCCCAAGGTTGTTGTGAAGATAAAATGAGTTAACATTTGTAGAATACTTTGTAAATTTTAAGGCCCTATATAATGGCTAGCTATTAATCTTTTATATTTCTTTGTTGAATATTAAGGAAGGAGGGGAACAGGTACTTACTAAGTGTTCACTCTGTGCCAGGAGCCCTGTGATCCTCTTTGGATAGAATAGCAAATTGCAGCATGAGGAAATGAATTGATTTGGCCTAGATCCCCTGGCATGCTGCCCTATCCCCATGTCCTCTGCTTTCTCACTTGTCTTTGGTGCTTACTCCTCAGAATTGTCCCATTGTCTAAGTCTCCCTTAAAAGGCCTTCACTTCCTTCTACAAGAGGCAAAGAGAAGGGAAAAAAAATTCTTAAAAGACAGAAGCTGCTCGTTTGGAAATTCTTAAGCCTCCCACTACTGCAAACATTGGGTGATTTACATCTTGTGCCTGAAGGAGAACTGTTCTGTTACAAGATCTCGTGCTTTACCCAAGTATGTTTGTTGTAACTCCAGGATAGCAAAGATGGATGCTTGGAGAGAGGGCCTTGCTTATCACCATTTAAATAAATCCTTGCACTTCACTTATTCCTGAGTAATGGACTTCCCCTCCTCCCCCTTAGTCAATTTAAGATCCTAGTTGAGAGGTGAAGAGTTTTAGGACTGATGCCAGTTACATCACAGTTAGATCACAGCACAATGTTCAGAAATTCAATAATTTCCATTGTCTTTGAGGAAAACTAATGATTTCCTGATAGAAACAGGCAGATACAGCAGGGTCCATGGTAACTGCATTTAAGACTGCTCTACAGAGACTGCAGGCTCCCTGGGTGCAAGCTAACATGCCAGAGCAGAGAAGGAGATTTGTTTTTCTTTCTCTGACCCTTCCCAAGTGAACAAATTGTGGACAGGGATAAAATGAGCATCAGAACAACCTTAGTTTCATCATGGCTTTGTCAGCATTTCAGTACTTATAACTTAGAGTTTAAATTTGCTTTAAATATCCTAAGCTAATGACAGTGGTGTCTTCCAGCAATGTACTTTCAATTAGGAAATACTTACTTTGGCAGGGATTTGAAAAGAGCGTTACCACAAGCGGGAAGGCAGGGCAAGGGGATCTGTGGAGCAGAAAGGCAGCAGCTGTTGACAATAACCCTGACAAGGGCACTGGTCGTTTTCTTCTGAGGCTGCCTGGAGCCTGTCTTTATTAAAAAATAGATGATTGGAGGGCTGGAGGATGGGATAGCAAACTCCTCCCAATACTTTCCTTTATGAAGGGCAGAAACTGGACTTTGGGGCTCACTCCATTTTACATATGCTACTCTGCCTGGAACTGTCCCCTGGTATTCTTTTCCCCCTTCCCCACTCCTTGAGGGACAGAGCCTGTCTTTATTTTTATTAATTTTATCCCCAGCCTTTAACATAGTGCCTGGTACATAGTTGGTACTTAATGTGTTGTTGCTTGTTGTTCATCTTTTTTAATCAGCGACATCACTAGGGATGTCTTTACTTCTGAATGAATTGGATTTAAGTGAGGCAGAGCCTCACTCTCTTTTCCAGAGTCATCAAAGTCCAGTGGCAAGGCAAACGTCAAGATGACTGGTAATGGCCCTAGAGGCGGTGGATGACCTGGGCATCTTTGATGTCTGATGAAGCTCTAAGCTCTCCCCAGTGCGGGCTTCAGCCACCTTCATGGCCATTCGAACAATGGTTCTCATCTACCCACTCTGTCTTTGCATGCTTGGGGTGGATATCCCCCTAACTCATCGACAGGTTTGAGGCTCATTGGCTACTCTCACAAATATGTTATCGATTATATGTGTGAAGTAATGCAAAATATATTTCCATATTAGCCATGCCGAGAAAAACATAAACAAAAAAGGCAAGAAAAATAAAGTGAGAAAACATACTTCAAACTGTACTCAGAGCTCATCAGTTCTCTCTTTGAAGATGGATAGCCATTTTTCATCATGGATCCTTTGGAACTGTCTTAGATAATTTTTTTTTTTATTTTTGAGGGGAGAAGGCAAGGCAATGGGATTAAGTGACTTGCCCAAGGTCACAAAACTAGTAAGTGTGTCAAGTGTCTGAGGCCAGATGTGAACTCAGGTCCTCCTGACTCCAGGGCCAGTGCTCTATTCACTGCACCACCTAGCTGTTCCGTGATCATTTTCTTGCTCAGAGTATCTAAATGGTTCACAGGTGCTCATTTTGAAATATTGCTGTTACTGTGTACAATGTTCTCCTGGTTTTGCTCACTTCATTTTCTATCAAGTCTTCCTAGGTTTTTTCTGAAACCAGCCTGTTTGTCATTTCTTATGGCACAATAATATTCCATCACAATTGTATACCACAGCTTGCTCAGTTATTCCCCTATTGGTGAGCATCCCCTCAAATTCCAATTTTTTGCTGTCAAGAAAAGAGTTGCTAAAAATATTTTTGTAAATATAGACCCTGTCCCCTTTTCTTTGATCTCTTTGAGATAATGACTTAGTAGTAGTATTGCTGGCTCAAAAGGTATGCAGTTTGATAACCCTTTGGACATAGTTCCAGATTGTCCTCCAGAATGGCTGACTCAATTCAAAGCTCCACCCACAATGCACGTGTTCCTATTTTTCCATAGCCCCTCCAGCATTTATGATTTTCCTTTTCTATCATCGTAGCCAATTTGATAGGTGTGAGATCTGCTACCTCTTTTTGTTTGTTTCATTTCACCATTAGATTATATGATCCTTGAGGACAAGGTCTATCTTTGCTTTTTTATTTGTATCCCAACACTTAGCACACGTTCTTGGTACGTAGTAAGTAAAAACTTAATAAATCCCTTTTTGATTCATCCATTTATTTACTCATCCATTTATAAATGACAATGGCCAAGGTTATAATGCAGAAGGTTATGAGTCAAGTGAGGAAGTCTGAGCAAGGTGAGAGAGTATCCTAGAAGCTGACCAATGTTTCAACAAGGATGGGCATAGGAAAGGATAGGCAGATCGTGAAAGCTTCAAAACAAGAGAACAATGTTTTGGAAGAAGTAGTAAACAAGCCTTTACTACACTTTCATTAGAGGAAGTGGGAATAGGAGTAGCAGAGGATCATAAGAGAAGAGACATCATTGGAAGGAAGCTGTGAAGTGTCAGATCCTTATAATAACATTACTACTACTAATAATGCCTAACATATGTGCTAGGCACTGTGCTAAGTGATGCACAATTATTATCACATTTGGTCCTCACAACAATCTTAGGAGGTAGGTATTATTATTCCCTATTTTACAGATGGGGAAACTGAGGCAAGCAGAAGTGACTTTTTCAGGATCACACAACTAGTAAGTGTCTGAGGCCAGATTTAAATTCAGGTCTTTCTGACTCCAAACCCAATGAGCCACATGGCTGCTATCACATTAAAGATGAAGGTGAGAGGGTGGCCCTGACCATTAGTGACTGAAACAGATTTCACAAGAGTATATCACCAGAAGCTGTAATGATTTCTAGACTTCTCAATCCACAAATGCCAAAGACAAAGTAAAAGGTCAGTGTGGAACTTTGTTGGAACAGGGAAGCATGGTCTGACTGCTACCTCCAAAGTGAGAAGCAGAGGAGGTGTGGTGGCTTCAGCCACTGCTGTGTAGCTGCTTCCAGAGCTCCTAGCCTGCAGATTATAGGGAGACCAAGTGACCATTCAGAGGATAATCACTCTTACTTTGACCTGCTTGGATCTGGATCATGGTCTTGGATGGTAGTCCTGGGGTGTGTGACCAGTGAGCCAGATCATGTGGGGAGAGGGCATCCATCTAATAGTTCCAGCAGCTGCAAAAACCCCAGCAATTTGGGCCATAGCAATCTCCATTCTGGAAGCAAAGTTTTACCATGGCAAAGAACTCAAAAGTCAAGTAATTGGACTACCAATATGAGCAAGCAACAGAAGCACAAACAGATGATAGAATCATTTTTTGGTGATGAAAAGGATCAAGGCATGGAATGGGAGGAAGACAGTGCAGTCAGAACTTGAGCATCAAAAGCCTCCAAGAAAAATATGAACTGATCACAGGCCATGGAGGAGCTCAAGAAGGATTTTGAAAATTGAGTAAGAGAAGTGGAGGAAAAATTGGGAAGAGAAATGAGAATGAAGCAAGAAAATCATGAAAAGCAAGTCAACAGCCTGCTAAAGGAGCCCCCAAAATACACTGAAGAAAATAACACCTTAAAAAATAGATTAACTCAAATAGCAAAAGAGGCCAAAAAAGCCAAGGAGAAGAAGAATGCTTTAAAAAGCCGAATTTGCCAGATGGAAAAGGAATTTCAAAAACTCACTAAAGAGACTAACTCCTTCAAAATTAGATTGGAGAAATTGGAAGTTAATGACTTTAAGAGAAATCAAGATATTATAAAACAGATCCAAACAAATGAAAAAATAGAAGGCAATGTGAAATATCTCATTGGAAAAACCACTGACCTGGAAAATAGATCCAGGAAAGATAATTTAAAAATTATTGGTCTGCCTGAAAGCCATGATCAAAAAAAGAGTCTAAACACCATCTTTCAAGAAATTATCGAGCAAAATTTCCCTGAAATTCTAGAACCACAGGGCAAAATAGAAATGGAAAGAATTCACTGATCATCTCTTGAAAAAAATCCCAAAAAGAAAACTCCTAGGAATATTATAGCCAAATTCCAGAGTTCCCAGATCAAGGAGAAAATACTGCAAGCAGTCAGGAAGAAACAATTTGAGTATTGTGGAAACACAATCAGGATAACACAAGACCTAGCAGCTTCTACATTAAGGGATCAAAGGGCTTGGAATATGATATTCCAGAGGTCAAAGGAGCTAGGACTAAAACCAAAAATCACCTACTAGCAAAACTGAGTATAATGCTACAGGGAAAAATATGGCCATACAATGAAATAGAGGACTTTCAAGCATTCTTGATGAAAAACCTGAGCTGAACAGAAATTTTGACTTTCAAATACAAGAAGCAAGA
>CM053590.1:143084992-143119011 GCA_028646515.1 Pseudochirops corinnae | reverse complement strand
TGTGGAAATGAATGATGCAAACTATAATAAAATTTTAAAAAAATAAAAAAATAAAAAAAAAAGAAAGAGGACAGGGTCAAAGTAGAAAATAGAACAAATGGGGGGTGGGATAGGATGGAGGGAAATATAGTCAGTGTTTCACAATATATCCACTATGGAAATGTTTTGCATAATTACACATGCACAAGCTATATTGGCTTGCTTATCTTCCCAATAAGGGGGGGTGATGCGGGAGGAAGGGAAAGAATCTGGAATTCAAAGTTGTATAATCAAATGTTTAAAAAATATTATAATTATAATAATAATTATTATTATGTACATGCAACTGGGAAATAAGATATACAGGCACTGGGGTATGGAGATCCATCTTGCCCTACTGGAAGGTGAGAGGAGGGATGGGGGAGGATATAGGAAAGAGCAGATTGGGGGAGGGGGTATACAGTGGGATTGCTGTTTTGGTGTGGTAGGTAGGGGAAATATGGGGAGAAAATTTGTAATTCAAAATCTTGTGGAAATGAATGATGTAAACTAAAAATAAACGTAAAATTTAATTTAAAAAATATTAAATTCAAGTACTATTTCCAGTGGGAAACCTTTTATTTTTTCTTCTTAATTATTTTTCTTTCTTCTCAAATTATATTACATTTATTTTCTGTTTAAATGCATCCTCCCAATAGAATGGACTACCTTTCTTCCTTCCTTCCTTCTTTCCTTCCTTTCTTCCTTCCTTCCTTCCTTCCTTCCTTCCTTCCTTCCTTTTTCCTTCCTTCCTTCCTCCCTTCCTTCTTTACTCCCTTCCTTCCTTTCTTCTCTTCTTTTCTTCTCTTTCTTTGTCTTTCTCTCTTCCTTTTTGTATCCCCAGTCTAACAAATTTCTTTGCACATCTGTCTGTCTGTGTGCCTGCTTATCTATATCTATATATACATATGTACATATATATAATGCATGTATATATTTATTTGGACTAGACTTGTGATTTCATCGATATTTGAAATTCCCAAGGTGGAAGCTCCACTTGAAGATGCAGACCAAGCCTTGCTTTGCAACTGAAAATCTTAAGAGAGACACCTGGAACACTGACAGCTTCTTTCCTAGGACCATCCAGCCAGTATGTGTCAGGACTGGAATTCAGTTATTCTTGCCTTCAAGGTCACCTCTTTATTCACTATGCCAGGCAACTTCTGCTTAGTTCATAGTAAGGTCTTAATAAATGCCAAATGAATATGTGGATGAATTAATGAACGAAGAGGGCTAGGGCTGAGCTAGATAGGAATCAAATATGGAAAGAGATAGTGTCCCTAGGGCAGCAAGTGTAAATAACAGGAAAAAAGGAGTAGATTGATTGAAGGTAGGCTTGAAGGCACCTGTTAGCAATAGGTATCTTTTGGGGAATTGGGGGAGGAGGAGGTGCTGAATAGACTGTAATACTATTGAAAGAATTTGTAGAATAAATTGGCCCCAAGCGTCCTCAGAAACTTGAACAGCATGTATAGATTTTGGAATCTAGGAGGAAATACACCTTTGTGGGGGTATAAGAACATGGATCAAATTTAAGATCTGCTTCTCAGAATGGCATCTCCATTTCAAAGCTAGAAAATAGCACGTCTGGGATTTCTGCAGGAAAAGATAATGAAGGGTTCAAACATCAGCTCTCTGAGTAGGAAAGGAGCAGCTTTAAATAGCTTTCCAGGGAACAGAAGGATAGCACCAGCTGCCATGTCACCCACATAACATTCTGTTTTTTTCCTGGTCATAAGCATTCAGAATAACCCCTCCTCTTCCCCCACTCCTACATTTTTGGTCTTTCGCATATTTGTGGAGAAGGTGAGGTATTGTTGTCTTTCATAGAATCACAAAATCTCAGCTATGAAAAATAACCCAGTGGACATGTTGTCATGCCTGACAAGAATCTCCACTATAAAATACTAGTTTCCTCCATGCCCTGCCTGATGGGAACCCTCCCAAGGATTCTATAGAACCCACCCTGGGTCTGTGCTTCCAAATTATGAGAATTCACTGTATCAAGACAACCCTGGCCACCCCTTCATTCCACTCCACGGTTCCATCTTCCTGCTGTGTCATGTGCCCTGCCCCAATCAATAAAATCAACAAACATTTATTAAGCACCTACTATGGACCTGGTGCATCAACTAAGCATTGAGGATGCAAAAAGAAGCAAAAGATAGTCTGTGCCTTCAAGGAGCTTATAATCTAATGAGGATCTTTCAACCTCTTATCCTAATGACAGGAATCAAAAACAGTGCTACCATAATGGTGGTTTGGCCCATTCCCAGATAACTTAAAACAGAATCATCCATGGGGAATGCTAGGTACTTTCTGAGACATGAATGAAGGGAAAGGACAGATTGTGCTTAGTCAGGTAGTCTTTACAGATACAAACAGTTCTGATCATGCTGCCAATGGAAAAAAAGTCTGTTATAGGTCAGTGCAGAAAGTTCATATGTGTGTTAGTTCTCCTATCTCCCCAAATCAGGTCACCAGGCCAGCACTCCCATTGTATGCATTATCTCTTCCTATGAGAATGGCAGCTTGTGGAAGGCAGGGACTGATTCTTTTAGTACCTGGCTCATAGTAAGAGTTTAATAAGTGCTTTTTCACTCATTTATTCTTCTTGAAGCTCTCCAAAAGGGAAAACTCACTACTTTCCTAGGCAGCCCATTCTATTTTCTCAGCCTCTGGAGCCAGCTCAAACCTGACTAGCAAGAGCCAATTGTTAAAATTTTAGTGTGCGCATTATACCTCAGAAATCCACAAATGCTGCAAATCAGGGCTTAATTATTTTTTGTTTTGTTGATTGTCTAGATTAAAGAAAATGATGGTTAAAATATCAATAATGTAGCTTTAACTTAATTAAACTTAACATCCCCCTCCCTCTGAAAGCTGGTCGTTAAACATTTACCAGCACACCTCTGCCTTAGAATTCCTAATTGCTTTCAATTCAGGTTCAACTCAAGTGCCATTTTCTATATGAAGCCTTTCCTGGTTCCCCTTGCTGTTCATGCCTCTCCTTTCCAAAAAATAAAATAGAACAAAAAACAAACAGGAAACTAACTAGGGTAGCGAATGAAGTGCTGACCTTAGACTTAGTATAATCTAAATTCAAGTGGTGCTAATGATACATACTTCCTGTGTGACCACAGGCAAATCTGGGTGCCCCCAGGTATAATGTGGCAAAAAGATGTGTGATAAGGTGTTATGTACAAAAGAGAGAAGAATTTCAAGGGCCTGGACAGTTCAGGAAAGAAAAGTTACATAGAAAAGATAACATTTGAGCTAGTCCTTGAAGGATGAATAGAATTTCAACAAGTAGAATTTCAGCAGAGCTTAGCTCTGTTCCTTGGCAATCATTTTGTCTGTGTGTCCCTCTTCTCTTCCTTCTGCCAAGAATTCCAGGAATGGAGAATGTCATGAATAGGGGAATGAGGTAATGAGAAAATAGCATTTGCACAAGAATGTTTGAATATCTTTGGTTGGAGTGTAAGATGAGAGAAATTGTATTAGATAAAGCTGGAAAGGCAAAATGGGGCTAGTTTGTTGGCATTAAATGCCGCTCTCAGAAATCTGGGTTTTATTCCATAGTCAGCGGGGAGAAAATGAACATTCTTGAGGAGAAGAGTGACATGATTCATAGTTAGGAAAATTCATCTCTAACAGTGGAATTTCAGGCATCATCTAGTGGGTAGAGGAGTTATTTTGGGAAGCCATGGGTCTCCTTTTACAATTCCTGAAATCCCATCATGTTTAGAGTCACTGTCTAGTGCCAGAAGACAGCCCCCTCTCCATTTTGTCTTTCCCATCATTCCCATTGTCCTTCCCTCTAAATGGGAGCTTGGTTCTGATTTTCAGTTTTGGAAGGAACATTCATTGGATTGGGGGAAAAATACTTTGGATCTCCTCTTTACCCTAAATATATCTCTTGATTTTTATGCCTGTCAGTAAATAGACCTGAGAGGTCAGTTATTATCATGAGGCTTTGAGAAAAAATATTAAAATCTGACTAAAAGAAAGACTTGGAATATTTTGGCATCATCCAGTGACAATAGCCTACAGTTATAGTGACCTTTTAAAGTTTTCATGCCTTGCATAATATTCAATTAAATTCAGCAAACATTTATTAATGGACCTACTGTGTGCAAGGCCCTAGGATAAAGTCTGTAGGCATACGGCTGATCCTTCCAACCATCACATGAGGAAGATAATGCAGCATTATTCCAGTTCTAAAGAGAGAGAAACTAAGACTCAGAAAGGTCTTACAGCTACACAAGTTACACAGTTTGCATCAAGGTCACACAGTTAAAGAGTGGCAAAGTTGGGATTCAAAACTATGTCTACAGACTTTAAGTTCAAGTATTCTTCCCATTTTCTTGGAACTTTTCCTGTTTTTTACCTTCAACTCTCTGAATTTACTCATCCGTGGTTTCATTGATCAGTTTTAAATCTCCCTACATTTCTGACATAAAATACAGGGATGGCTAGGTGCCACAGTGAATAGAGCACTGGCCCTGGAATCAGGAAGACCTGAGTTCAAATCAGGCCTCAGACACTTAACACTAACCGTGTGACCTTGGGCAAGTCATTTAACCCCAATTGCCCACCAAAAAGCAAAAAAGAAAAATAGAGGGGTGAGATGGAGGCTTCTGTTTGTCAAGTCCCTCACACTCTGGTTTTGTGAGATAGCATACTTCAATTCTTATGCCAATAAGTGAAACTTGTTTTTAGTGAGTTGCTTTTATCTTGTAGTATTGGGCTTTTTTTTGCAACCTTAAAATATCGTTCCAAACTCTTCTCTCTTGTGCCTGGCCTGTTTCACTGTCCACTTATTTCCCTATCTGCTTCTCTTTCATTCTTCCTGATCCCCAGAACCTTGGGACTCTGAGGAAAGGCAAGCACAAAAAAAATAATAATGATAAAAACTGGGAGGGAATCTGTTCCTCAGTGTAGTGATGAGTGATTGTGCAGTGATGGCTGCCATTTTATTTGGCTGAGAATTAGACTCTCCTGGAGAGATTGGGAAATGATATGTGAGTCTTAAGAAATTCATTTGTTTTTTCTTCTCTCTTTGTCTCTGCATCTTCAAACCACAGAGCCCCCTCTCCTCCACCCATTTTCCATTATTAATTTAGTGCTGAGGGGCTAAATTAATCACCCTTTTTGCAATCAACTATTTGCTGATGTGTTTGGTTTCTGGATGTAATAGTCACGGCAACTCACTAAAGAGTTTGTTTTCTATTATTCCCAGTTTTACAGCCCTCATTTTTCACTTGTCATGGACATATTACTTCAGCACACTGAAGCTGGTGCTGGAACAGTTTATTTTCCTTCCAGTGATGGTGAACAAATAGGAGAAATGTATCAGCAAGGGACAGACCTGGAGAGGATCAGAGGTCAGAGCTTAGTTCTGTTCCTTGGCAATCATTTTGTCTGTGTGTCCCTCTTCTCTTCCTCTGCCAGATCTGGTTACATTTCTCCACTTAATTTTCAAATATCTCTTAGAAGTACTTGAAATCATACCTTCTCATCTAGAAATGTTAAATCTATTTTTTTGTCATTATCGTTTGCTTTATTTCTTGGACTCATATTTCGAAGTTGATATGGCAAGGTCTGAGTGTTTAGTTAGTGAGGCTTTGTTGTTTTTTTTTTTTTTTTCCATGAGCCAGTCTAAATGTTGTGAGTTGTTGTTGGGCCCGCCTATGTGACATAAATACTTGTCTAGGGAGACCTCAATCTTGGCAGCATGTTTGCTTCATGCATCACTGTCTGTGGCTTGAGATACTCCATCATTTTGTTGGTAAGATTTGTTGGGATCCAAATGTTTTTTTCCACTCTGAAGTTCAGTGCTTCCATCTCCTGAGCACCACTGAGTTCATCTCATATGGCTTTAATTTTAGTGTCTGTTGGGTAATCTCTCACTTTTTGCATTTCTTGTTGCAACATTTCCATTAAGGAGTTAATGTTTCTCTGGCTTTATTCAAAATGCCGACTCTAGGTGTTGGTGATGAATCAGAGATGTCCTTAAGACTTCGGTTGGTAGCCCACTCTTAGTTCACCCCTTCAGTTTACAGATGAGACTAGTGAAGCTCCGGAAGATAAAATTACTTTTCCAGAGTTATTATGCAGGTGTTCACAAGGTTGAAGAGCTGTGGGAGTAAGTTTTAAATTTTTCCCCCTCCCTCTCCAAGACAGCTTGCAATCTGATATGGGCTGTACATATACATTCCTATTAAATACATTTTCCCATTAGTCATGTTGTATATAACAATTATAACGCATGGGAAAACCATGAGAAAGAAAAAATAAATAAAACAAAAAAGAAAATAGTCTATTTCGTTCTGCATTCTGACTCCATATTTCTTTCTCTGCATGTGGCTGGCATTTTCCATCATGTGTCCTTAGGGATTGTTTTAGGTCCTTGCATTGCTGAGAAGGGCTGAGTCTATCAAAATCAGTCCTTGCACACTGTGGCTGTTACTGTGTACAATTTTCTCCTGGTTCTGCTCGCCTCACTCAGCATCAGTTCATATAAGTCTTTCCAGGTTTCGAGGAGCTTATATTTTAATGAAAAAGACAATACCTATAGGGCAGCGTGATGTGGCAGGGATAGTGAGTGGAGCCATAGGGCAATCAAATGGTATATCACTTATGCAATGGATTGGTTTGATTACAGTTTCAAAAGCGGAAGGAGGAGAATAGTATGGCAGAAAGATGGCATGTTTATGTGGCTGAGGCTGTCTAGATATAGGGAGCTTTCAACAGTTTGTGGGGTCCCAGGGTGGGAACTAGGCCTCCGTGTTTTTTTCTGTAAAATAGGGGACTGAAGTAGAAAATGTTTCTTCAAACTCTAAATTCTATGAACAACTTATGTACTTTTTTGAGTCTTGTCCCATTCTTTTGAGCTTGCCTGCATCAAGGTCACGGGATCTTAGCAATCAGTAGTCTTGCGATCCTGACAATTTGAACACTTCTTTCTTAGTTCCCTCATTTCATAGCTCCTTATGAATGATTCTCCAAACTCCCAACCTTAGTAGTTTTAAGAGGAATCCCCTTTAGCATTACATTAATTATTTTCCTTTTGGAAAAATAATTCTTTCTCTACTTAAATTTAACAAAGCATTTTAAAGGATCACAGGCTTACTCCTGGCCACTTTATAGGAAAAATTTAAAGTGGAAGTTTTGAATCCAGGACAGGACCATGTACTTAAATTATCCTTCTCATTTTTCTCCTTTCTTGTATATCTGGACACTTAGACACCCCATCCCCACTGCTTAGCACATCATTGTTGTTTTTCTGTTGTTTTTCAGTCAAGTCCAATTCTTTGTGACCCCATTTGGGAGCTTCTTGGCAAAATACTGGATTGGCTTGACATTTCCTTCCTTGGCTCTTTTTACAGATGTGGAAACTGAGGCAAAGAGAGTTAAATAACTTGCCCAGCTAGGGTTTGAGCCCAGGGAGAGGTATTTCAGGTCCAGCACTTCATCCATTCTACATTAGCTGCTTTAGCATGTCATTACCCACATTTAACCTCCTGCAACTAACTAGAAGATAAAATCTCTTCCTAAGAGGCAGTATGATATATAGCAGTGGTTCTCAACCTTCCTAATGCTGTGACCCTTTAACAGAGTTCCTCACGTTGTGGTGACCCTCAACCATAAAATTATTTTCATTGCTAATTCACAACTGTAATTTTGCTACTGTTATGAATCTATCTGATATGCAGGATGTATTTTCATTGTTACAAATTGAACGTGACCCACAGGTTGAGAACTGCTGATATAGGGGGAAGCACACTGAATTGAGAGTCAAGACACCAAGGATCTTGTCTTATCCTTGTCCTTATGGTTCTGTGTGACACTGGGCAAGTTGCTAACCTCTCTCAACCTTCATTACCTCATGGTAAGAACACTAGATTTAGAGTTGAAGGACCTGACTTTTAATTTGTTCTGGACAATCTTGGATGAATCACTTTTCCTCTCCTGGCTTCAGTTTCTTCATCCGTAAAATGAGAAGGATGGAGTAGATAAAAGAACCAGTGTGGCCACATGATGGATAGAGTGCTGTGCTTGGGATCAGGTAGTCCTGATTTCAAATCTTGCCTCAGACACTAACAGTGTGACATTGGGCAAGTCACAATCTCATTGGACTTCAGTTTTTCATTTGTAAAATGAAATATAAATAAATACATAAATAAATAAAATATACAAAAATATGAATGAAGTAAAATCACACTTGATACCCTCTGAAGTTCTTCTAAGCTCTGAATCTATGAAATTGAAATTCTATAATTTCTAAGTCTCCTCCCAACTTTTAAATGCTATATTCTAGGAGATAGGGCATAATTCAAAATGCATTCATCTGAGTAATTAAAAGTTAAAAATAAATTCGTATAGGAATTATATGGAATCCTCCCTACATTTTCACCTTGATGAGGTAGCATTGCATATTCTCATCTTGACTCTACATTAAGCTTGTTCATCAAATATGAAGGCTCAGACAATTTATGGAATGATAGAATTTGAAAGCTAGAAGAGACTTTGGAATTTGTCCTTGTCTTTTTAGTAAGTACTAATAACAAATGAAATTTATGGGGTACTTTAAAATTTACAACATGGTTTTGTTCTGGGTTCAAACATAATTTTGGAGGATGAAGAAGTGATCAGTTTCTACTGCTCTGTTCCCCAGCATTTAGCAGCAAATGCTCTCTAAATAGGTGCATCTATGATTTGTTGCTACTTCCCTTTTAATAAATGCCAGTAGAGGGGTGGCTAGGTGACACAGTGAATAGAGCACTGGCCCTGGAGTCAGGAGGACCTGAGCTCAAATCTGGCCTCAGACATTTAACACTTGCTAGCTGTGTGACCTTAGACAAGTTACTTAACCCCAATTGCCCTGCCCTCTCCCTTCCAAAAAGCAAAAAAAAAAAAAAATGCAAGTAGAATCCAAAGCACAGCATATACATTTATATGACTTATTGAGGAGTATATCAGTCAGGGCCCAAGATGATGGAGAAGGGTACTGTCTATGATGTTCCTCTCAGGCCTGTGATGAGTCTCTATAATTCATCAGTTTCCATATCTGTAGAAGCTAGGCATCACCAAATTGTCAACAGAAAGGCATCTTCAGGTTTATGTACAGATAACTCTTTTTCAGGATGGATGACTTGTTTTGGACATTTTCTCATAATCATTATTAAGTGTGGCATATATCCATTATCCTTAGGAGAAGTCTATTATCTCAGGATGGGCAACCTGCCTATTTTCAAATACTAACAATTATCCTGAAAATGATCTTGGAGAAACTATCATTACTTCAGAGTGGAAGTAAAGAAGAAAGCCCTATTAACTCCTTACAAAAGTTACAAAAGGGAGAAAAAATAATCCTAAACTTTTAGCACAGCCATCTATGAAGTTGCAAGCACTTATACTTTGCAGAGCTCTTAACTCAATATTCAAGCTAAGTGAATTTCAATAAAATATGGCTTTTTCTAAGGAAGGAAATTTCCTAAAATGGGAGTTGCAATGGCAATTTTAGAATGCAATAATGAAAAAAAAATGATTTAGTCTCCTACAGAAGCTTGTTTTATCATTTTTACAGGTGGAAATTCATACGTAAATGTCACTGAATTATAAAGTGGATCACAGACTTCACTGACCAATCAATACAAGGGTTACTCAAAGCAGTTTTATGACCATTATCCCATTTGAGTCATAAAACAACCCTATGAATTAGATATTAAAGATAACATTATTCCCATTTTATACCTGAAGAAACTGAGGTTTCAGTAACATTGAGTGACTTTCTTAAGGTCATAAAAAGTGATCAGTGTCAAAGATCTCAACTCAGATCTTCCTGATACCATCAAATTCTATCCACTATGCCACATTGTCTACCAAGCACTAACATATGTAAATATTTTGACACCTCTTCCTTCCTTTTTCCGTGCTCACTTTATCCATAGGAACATATTTTATTTCTCTGTGTCCTACTAACATTATGACACTCAATTCCTATCTCCCGCCCCCAGCCTCCTTGTCTTCAGTTTTCTTAGTTCTTTTCCTTGGCAAAATAAAATACCCAGATTGAACTTTGTGCTTTTCCCTATGTTCATCATGTCCAGAGCCTGAGGCAATGGGCTTTTATGAGAAAAAGTACCCTCTAAACGCAAATTAATGCCTCTTATATTTTATTTTACCATTGTTGAATGTCCAGGAGATGTGCAAATAAAGCTAGCTGGAAGGTACAACTCTGTTTTAAAAGTTGTTGACAAAACAGATTTTTATGTGACCTTGTCTAAGACACTTCTCATTTATGAGATAGCTTGATGATGAAACTTTCCTGTTCCCTATTCTCCATCTTTCCCTTAAACATACCGACTCAGTCCCCAGCTGTCTACAACGAAGCAATAATCAGAAAACTGGCCCAGCTTAAATACTAGATCTGCAGTCAAGAAAACTTTGTTGACTGTGGCCTAGCTTCTGGCAAAGACAAATGTATCTTTTTCCACTAAAGTTTTGGTTTCTTTGGCAAAAGACCCTGTGCCATTGCTTTCCAGAGCCTTCTGGTATTAGCAAAGGGGAAAGGTGTGGCAATTAAATGCTCCTCATAATTCCTAGGTACCCCTAATTCTCATATCTCCTTTAGCATTATAATGACTACTCAAAAACCTAGTTTGAATTCCTTCTGTATAATATATTGGTGTAAGTTGATTAACATTTCTGAGCTTTAATTTCCTCACCTGTAAAAAGAGTATGCACAGACCTGTAAAACCTCCCTCACAGGGCTGCCATAAGAACTAAATAGGAGAATGTGTGTAAAGTATGCTACAAAACAGACACTTATATGTGTTGGTTACTATTGGGACTCTCAATACTCTGAGAATTCTTGCAGTTCTTCTGGGTTTCTATGGTCTTTGGCATTTCCTTCTCTCTTCTCCCACAATCAGTCCATCAACAGGCATTTATCCAATGCGTATTATATTGGTCAGTGAGTAAATGTTTATTAAGCACCTAGTATGTGCCAGGCATCATACTAAGTGCTGGGGAGACAAAGAAAGGCAATAAGACCAGTCTGTGCTCTCAAGGGGCTCCCATTCTAATGTGTGAGACAACATGCAAGTGTATACAAGATATAGTGTAAATGTGCAAGTAGAAAGTAATCTCAGAGGGAGGTTACTGGGAAGAGGGAGAGGAAGAATGATGGTGAAAGGCCTTTTACAGAAGGTGGAATCTGAGATGAGTCCTGAAGGAGGTGGGGAAGGTGGAACCAAGAGCCAAAGAGGAGGAGGGAGAACATTACAGGAAAAGAGAGTCAGCAAGAAGGCAGTATAAGGTGATTAGGGTCTATATTAGAATAGTGACTTTGTGAGTGGAGAAAAGGGCACAGGTAAGAGAGAAGCTGTGAAGGTAGAAATATTTGATAGTAGATTGGCTGTGTAGACTGAGGATAGGTGAGAAGTTAAGAAAATACCTAGGTTACTAACCTGGATTACTAAGAATATTACATATAAGGCACTAGAAATATGAATATAAAAGTGACAGTCCCTGCCCTCCAGGAGCTTACATTCTAGTGTCAGGATGCAATAAGTTCACAGTGTAGCCCATTGGACTTTTCCATGAAATTGAAAACACATTTGTGTAATAACAATGTTCCATGAGAGTTGCATCTTTCTCCCTCATATTATCCCTATGTCCTTAGTTCTCTGACGGACATGGCGGAAGCTGAGCCTGTGATTTGCAAGGCATTGTGTTTGGATCAAGGATGACTAGTGATAGCCAGGTAACCTGAGATATGTCCTAGAGATCTACATTGTAGTGGTGGAAATTGAATTTGTTTCAATGAAAAAAGTAGTAGCTGGTCACGGGGAGTCTTTTCTCCCACAATTATGTGACCTAAAAGTATTGGTCCCCTGTTCTCTTTTCCTGGAAAACTGAATAGATCAGTTAGTTTTGCATAAAGTAAAATCTGTTCTATGGTCCTTTAATTCTAAAGGGATGCTCTTGAAATGGAAAATCTTGGTCACAAGAGTCACTGGGTAAGAAAAGGTTCAACTCATGTAGAGGAAAGAATTCAGCACATTAAACTCTTGGAAGGGGTAACTGCAGAGAAGGTACAACATCGCCAGTTACTGAAGGGAAAAAGTTGGGAGCAATAGACTGGGGTACTGGAAAGAATGCAGGCCTAGAAATTGGGATGGATGAATGTAATAAGTATTTATTAAACAACTACTTTTTTTTGCCCGGCACTGTCTTAAGTGCTATATAAATATTATCTCATCTGATCCTCACAATGACTCTGTGAGGTAAGCATCGTTACTCTCCCCATTTTATAGTTGAAATTTTGGAGACTTGACTCCAGTTTCTTGGAGCCACAGGTAAGGGTTGATGGACACCAAAGGTGGAGCAGCCCTGAATAGGACTTGGCAAACCCCCACACAGAAGAGTTACTAGTCTTCCCCAAATATCATGAACCTATGGGACTAAAAAAAACCCTTAATGAATTCAATGACTCAATTTAATAAGCATTTGTTAGCTCCTACTATATGCAGAGCACTTTGATAGATGCTGGGGATATAAAAGCAAAAGCAAACCAGTCACTGCTGGTCAAGTTGCTTACCTTCTACTAGAGAGGAATACGATATATATGCTCATAAGTGTCATGAGAAGTACATTAAGGAGAGAGAGCCCATAGGGAAAAATCAAGGAGAGCTTCATGAAGGAGTTGGCACCTGAGCCTTGATGGAAGACAAGGAATCTTGGAAGTAGAGTTGAGGAGTGAAATGATAGCAAAGGCATGAGATGGTGTGTTGAGTTCAAAATTTAACCAGGAGGACAGTTTAACTAGAATGCAGACTTTATGAGGAAGAGTAACATGAAATACAATGAACATGGTAAATAGGAGCCAGATTATGAAGAGCTTTAAATGTGCTTTGAAGAGTTTTTAATTTAATTTATTTTTTAATTTTTTTTTGTCTTTTTTCGACGGGGGAAGGCAGGGCAATTGGGGTTAAGTGACTTGCCCAAGGTCACACAGCTAGTAAAGAGTTAAGTGTCTGAGGCCAGATTTAAACTCAGGTCCTCCTGACTCTAGGGCCAGTGCTCTATTCATTGTGCCACCTAGCCATCCCAATTTTATTTTTTTACTTTAGGAGCCATGGAAAGGTTTTGATTCGGAAACTGACAAGATTAGAACTTTACTGTAAGAAGAGAGCTTTAGAGAGGATGAAGAAAGAAAGCAGGTAGATGAATTTGGAGCCTATAAATGAGAGATGATGAGGGCCAAGTGGAAAGGAGATGGATGTAAGATATGGAAGAAGTCAATTGTTTATTAAGGTATTTATTGAGGGCTTACTGTGTGCCAAATATTGTTATCTATTACTGGTAGAATCATAAAGGCTTGGCAATTGAAGTGATAAACCTGAGTTACTAGAAGGATAGTATTACTTAAAATTGAATAAAGAAATTTGGAGGAAGGATGAGTTTGGAGGAGAAGGCAGATAATCAGTTGAGTTTGAGAAGTCTATAGTATGACTAGGTAAAAATATCCAACTAGTAACATAGGATTGGAGACCAGGTACGAATTGAGGATGGCAATATATAGATTTAAGGGTCACTTAGATAGAAATAATTGAGCATCTGAGAGCAGATGAAATCACCAAAGGAAATAAAATAGAGAAGAGAAGAGTTTCCTAGACAGAGTCCTTAGAGATAAACACACTAAAGGAGAAGGGGATAGATGATAATCTGGCAAAGAAGATGGCAAAGGAGGGGTTAGACAAATAGGAGAAGAAGGAAGAGAGAACTCCATCATGGTAGTAAAGGAAAGCGAGAGTGTCCAAAAGGAAGGCGTAGTCAGTGCTGTGGAAATCCATGGAAAGGTCAAGAACTAAGAAAAGGCCAAAGGCTTTAACAATTAAGAGATCGTCATAAGGAGTAGTTTGCCAGTTTATAAGGAGTTGAAATGAATGGGTTGTGAGGAAGCGGAGAAAGTTATTGTAGATGTTTTTTTCTATGAGTTTGACAGTGGAAGGGAGAGGGGATGTAGAATAAGAGTTTGAAGAGAGGCAGAGTCAAGAGAAAGAAATGGATTTTTGTTTTTGTTTTTCCTAAGATGAAGTGGAAGACTATATTTGTTCACAGGAATAATCATCATCACAGATTTTAGAACTAGAAAAGATTTCCAAAGTTATCTAATCCAACTTTTAATTTTACAGATTTGTTTGTTTAAGGTTTGTTTAAGGTAAAATACAGGGGTAAAGTGGAATAGCCAGAATTTGAACCCAGATCTTTTAACTCCAAAGTTCTTTTATTGTATCATCCTGCAATGGGGAAGGATCTAGCAGATAGAGTAGAAAAGAGAGAGGGGGAAAGGGGAAAGAGCTTTCATGTGGAAAGCTCTTTGAGGAGACAAGAAGGGATTAGATCCAGGACATAAATAGAGGGGCAGACCTTGGTAAGGAGAAAAACCAGTTCCTTCTTATTGTAGATAGTGGGGGAAAATAGAGTGAGAGATGAGGGAACTCATGATAAATGACCTTAGGATGGTAGTAGTTGTAAGAAATTTGGGCTGCATGGAACTCTCCCAAAGCAGTAACTTAGTATCTATATTTCAAAATGGGGGTAATAAATCACACCTAGAAGATACCTCAATTTATAGGATGTACTCAAGTCTGCAACAGGCCTTGCCTTTAAGGCCCTGTCTCATTTGGGTGTTTGACCTGCTTTCTGAGATTCTCCTTTGGAGCAGTATTGGCCTTCACTTGAGAACCCAGTCTTTCTAGTTTCAGGTTCATAATTATTAAAGACATAGTCAATTATGTTCATCCTGACCAAAATTCACTTGTAATTTTGTTCACTGAACTCTCATTTTTAGAAGAATTTTAAATAACAACAGTTCAAACTAAGAGGGCTCACCTGGAATTAAGTCAAAAAATTTAAACTGACTAGAATACCATCTGTCAGGCTTTGACTCTCTCCCTTTCATACTTCTAATGTAACTCATTTCAGTTGTAGCCTGACTTTCCCTGCACATGTGTGGTATATTTTAAACGACTCAGGCCCCAGGACCTTACTCCTTCCAATACAGCCATCTGTAAGTTATATTCCAGGGAATATCTAGGAACAACAAAGCAATTCTTAGGGTTCCTGGTAGTGTGGAAAGAACATGGGTCTGGGAGAAAAGAGGCCTGTGTTCTAGGCTCAGCTCTGCTATTCATTTGCTAAGTGAGACTGAGCAAGTTTTCATTGTAAGATAAGAGGAGTAGAATACATTCTGGGCATCCAGCACACATCTTGTGGGCTAAATGTGGTTTGCCTGCCTCTAGAATGCACATGGCCTAGATTGTGAGCCAACACAAACAAACAAGCAAACTATTTAGCTAGCGCACTTGAACTAGAAGGCCCTTGGGGCTCAACCACCTGAAATTTCTTGCTCTATGGCCAAGCTGTGAGCAATGTTTGTAAATACCTGACTCTGTGAAGACACATTATCTTCCACGAAGTGATTGAAACTGAAACCATGAGCCACTGTCAGTGATTAAGAGGCAGAGTGGTATAGCAGATAGGGTGCTATACCTGGAGTCAGGTAGATCTGAGTTCAAATCCTGTTTCATAGACTTATTGACAGAGTGACCCTGGGCAAGTCACTTAATCTCTCATGGACTCAGTTTCTTCATCTGTAAAAAAAAGGGGGTTGGATTTTATGAACTCTAACTTCTCTTTCAACTCTAAATCAATGTTCCTATGTAAGCCAAGAGTCACAGTTGAGATGTTCCATGAATGAATAGACCTCATGAAAATAGTTGAATTTGTCAAATGGCAGTATTCTCATTGGGCTGATCAGCTGTGTACTTTTGGATGAATAAACTTGATTAGGCTACTTTTTAAACTGCTTTTATATCCCTGCTTATAGTGAGGATAAAAATGTTAATTTAGGATGAGGGACTCCATTTTGTTTTAAGTTGCCATATTGTGACTAAATAGTTATTTCGTAAGGATTTTTTTGGCAATAAATATTTGTGCATAATTTAGCAATGACATATGTGTCCTCCAGATTTGGTAAGCAATTACTAATGATTTATGTACATCCCCAAAATTTGGCAAACAATTAATAATGGTGTGTGTATGCACCAAATTTATTGTTTGCTTACAATACACATTTATTAATGACATTGGGAAAATAAAGTTTGGATTCATAATTTCATTTCATCTTATGCTTACATAATCAATCACTAATCAGAACTTACATATAACTTGTGGACACCTTTGTTATTGCTCAGTGATTTCAGGCATGTCTGATTCTTCAGTGACTTCATTTAGGATTTTTTTTTTTTTGTCTTTTTGTAGGGGGGAAGGCAGGAAAATTGGGGTTAAGTGACTTGCCCAAGGTCACACAACTAGTAAACGTGTCTGATGTTGGATTTGAACACAGGTCCTCCTGACTCCAGGGCCAGTGCTCTATTCACTGCACCATCTAGCTGCCCCTACAATTTTCTTGGCAAATGGCTTGCCATTTCCTTCTCCAGCTCATTTTACGGATGAAGAAACTGAGGCAAAAAGCCTTGCCCAGGGTCACACAGCTAGTATTTAAGGCCAGATGTGAATTCAAGAAGATGAATTTTCCTGACCCCAGGTCTTGCCCTCTATCTACTGCACCATCTAGCTGTCCCAAGGTGAACACCCTTAGCTAGACACTTGGTGTTCATTCTTCCTTTTGAAGAAGACAAATGATGTCGTGGGCTGATGTGTTGACTTGCACATGAATTAGATTTAAATGAAGCAGTTGCACAAATTCGTCTGCTTCACTCTCTCTTCCAAAATCATGTAAGTCTAGTGGTAAGACAAAAGTCAAGATGACTGGTGATGGCTCAGAATGTAGAAGACACACCTTGGTGTCTTCAATGTCTGACCAAACTTTCTCTCTGTCTCTGTCTCTCTGTCTGCCTCTGTGTGCGTGCATGTATCTGAATATACACACACATATATATTATGTATATGCACACACCCACACATATACACACAAATATGCCTGGAAATATAAACACATTTTGTTCAATTGAGAGCAGAGCTGATTGATGGAGACTTCCCAGAATGCCACTTCAGAGGGAGACATGTGACTTCTGGTTGGACAGAGAGGGAACTTTGTCATGAACACTGATACAAGACATGCTTACTGGGAATATTGGGATTCATGCTGGTGGTTTGTTCCAAGAAGGTCTGATGTTTGTATTACTGAATAATCAATAAAGTTTGATTGCATGCATTGATGAATCCAAGTCTTATTAGGGTACCACTAACCCTAATAAACATATATAATGACAAATCAGTTTTGCACATGCACAATATGTTACACTTTAGGGAAAGAATCCACATATTCTTGAGTGTCTATCATGCCATCTCTGACCATTGTTAAACATTTGAATTTAAGCTTCTTGAGGTCAGTAACCATTTAAAAAATACAAAAAAAATTGTAGCATGTACCACACTGCCTTGTACATAGCAGTCTTTTAAGAAATACTTTTTGAATTAGAATAACTAACTCATGTGGTCCACACTCATACAAATTTTTAAAAAATCACATAGCCCACTATTAGAAAAACTTGGATACCCCAGGACTAGAATCTCAACTATAATATGGGGAGATTGCACTAGATGGTTTCTAATGCCTCTTCTTCCACTAAATCAATGATATATGACTGCTAACATCCCATCCTGGGCCAATATATCATGTCTGAAGTATGCTTCCATTCTTTAAGCAAGGCCTGATTTACAAATGAATTGGAATAAATAAAAAATCCTTGGGAATTAAAAAAAAAAATCTTCTTAAGAGAGAGGAATTAGAAAGAACCAGGGAATTATTGAATTCTCCTGGAGAGAATTACCTCTGAGAAGAAAACAAAATGGAGAATATAAATTAAATTTTTCTGTTCTCTATTTTGTTCTAGTCAGAGAGACTTGGTCATATAATTTGAGACAACTGGGCAAGAGGGAACAAACAGGAAACATACATATTGAAATACCATCATTGTTTATATGTCCCCAGTGATGTTTCGAGCAGTTTCCCTAAAGTCCCCACATTTTCTATATACCCCTCAGGAAATGAGGTACCAGAATTGCAACACTTGCCGCTTGCAACTTGTTTTCAGTTTTGCTAGTCTTGAAATTCCCTGATATTTTTATTAATTAATTAAGGCTCCTAGTTCTTATGTTTCTTAGTGCCCATGGTTTTACCTGACATTAAACTGCAAGTTGTACTAATGAAAATACTTCAAGTTGTTGGCTAGACAAGACTGGTTACCATGAACAATGAGAACTTTTCACATCCATGTGGAAAAGGAAAGACAATCATTATTTTACCCAAGTGGGAATATCAGAAGTAAATGGTGATAGAGATGATTGGCAGGGAGAGAGTATCAAAGGGGAGTAAAAACCTCCATTCCAAGAAGAAAAAGAAGTACACTAAATGTAGTTCAATAACAGAACTTCTTCAGATCAATTAAAAGCTAAAAGAGAGGAAAAAAAACAACAAGTATTACCTCATTCTTTTTGTCAGTGATCAGTGTTGCATAGTGTGGCATAATGGAACTAGTATTGGCCTTAGATTCAAGAGACCTAGATATAAAACTTGACTTAGAAGTTTGGTAAGCATGGGCAAATTAACCACTCAGAGCCTCAGTTTCCCCATCATTCCTATGGAGATAATAATACTTTTACTATCTCCCAGGATTATGAGGAAGGTATTTTACAGACATAAATGTGTTGTAGACATAGAAGTCATCATCATGCCATTTTAGAGATTAAAGCTTTGAAAAGGGGGAAAAAAAGAGAAAACGAGTCTTGAAAAGAGAATAAAATTAAGGTGGTAGCCAGTCATGACTTTATAGACTATAAACACCGTGAAAGAAGGCATGGTGTCATCTTCATTTTTGTATCTCCCCAAACCCAAGCTCACTGGAATATAGTAAGTGCTTAATTAATGTTTGTTGAAAGAATGATGAAAGTTATAATAGGCTAAATAATATTCACAACATATGTACTGTACATCACTCACCTCTGGTTCTCTACGTGTCTGTGATTCCCGGACGAAGAAATGGAAAAAAACAACACTCCATGAGGGAACTGTGTTGTGGCAACAATGGTGAGTTTTGTATGCCAGCCATGGAAAAGAGGCAACCAAGCCTTAGAAACTCCAGGAAAATGTTGGAGATGTCTCATTCAGAATGGGAACATGAATTGAAACTTCACTCTAAGCTCAATTCTGGAAGGAAAGAAAGAAAGTATCCATTTAGCATAGGAAAAAAGATGAATAATTCTTTCCAGTTTGTGGTATGGAACTACATGCCTGGAAATGGGATTTCTAATAAGAAAATGTCCCCCTAGTTGGGAAGGAATGTGTATGTGCCCAATGCTTCAGGGAACACCATTGAAAATTCCCTGGGTATCAACCTGATGTGGCAAAATATGAACACACAAGCTTGCAAGATAGATCCTTAGGCATTAAAAAAACTATCAAAAACATCACTTGATTTGGTCATCAAGGAATCTTTTCTCTCTTCCAGGAAGACCATGAATTTTAATGGTTTAATTTAGAGAAATAATCTTCAATAAATCAATAATTATATTTTGCTTATAGAACCTCTTTTTCTGAAGAACTTCATATGCTCTCTTGAAGGATCTAATCTTTTCAGTTTATTAAGTTCCTAATTTGATTACTCTTTCTATCAATAAAAAATGAATATGAAAATGCTTACTTTAATTCTACAAGAATCCAGGATATATTTGGGAGATAGTATGGAGTAGGGGAAAGTTTGCTGGATTTAGAGTCAGAGGGTGTGGGTGACTTTGACTTAGTCATTTAACCTCTTTGGGTCTCAGTTTCCACATCAGTACATTTAAAAGGTCATACTAGATGCCCTCTGAAGTCCCTTCTAGTTTTTGTTTTATTTTGCTTTGCTTTTTGGAGGGGGGAAGGTAGGGCAATTGGGATTAAGTGACTTGCCTAGAGTCACACAGCTAGTAAAGTGTTAAGTATCTGAGGCCGGATTTGAACTTAAGTCCTCCTGACTCTAGGGCGGGTGCTCTATTCACTGTGCCACCTAGCCACCCCTGTCCCTTCTAGTTTTAAATCTATGCTTTTATCCTATGTTGTGAGGTCCCTTCATTAAAGCAATCTCTCTACTCCTTACTAAACAATTTTCATGAACTGGTGTAACCGGAAAAGTTTATCACCTGATGGCTAGGTCTTTGGGGATGAGGATCTCTGGAGTTAACTAGATTGGTTCTCAGATAATCAAGATGTCATTCATTACTTGGTATGTATTCAAAGCCCATCTACCATGGTCAGATCTGCCAGAGATTGCATTTCATTGGCATAATCAGTTATTAGGGTCACTTCCGTGTCACAAGGTGTTGGAGTAGGACTTTAGAGGAGGGCATATCAAAATATCTTTTTTTTAAGATGGTGTTGCTGACCAAGTACCTGATCCTATTTATTGATGACAGCTAAATTTTGGCAGGCCAGTGGTCAGCCTGGAAGTTATGTATTTCACCCAATGCCAGAGAGCTCCTGCAGGATGACAAGACTCTCAGAGAGCTGGCTACTTCTATAACCTGGCTTCTTTTTTTATTATTAAATTTTTTTAATGAACAGAAATCCATTTTCTATCTTATAACAAATATACATAATCAAACAAAACAGTCTGTCATTGGCTGTGTTCAAAATACATATGACTCATTGTGTACCCAACTCCATCATCTCTCTATCAGCTTTGGGTAGCATGCTTTATTATTAGTCCTCTGCTCAAATTCTTATGCTTTCAAAGTTGTTTTAAAATGTTATCACACAGATTGTTCTCCCAGTTATGGTCATTTCATTCTTCATCATTTTATACATGTACATATCTGATGGTACCATTTTTATGGGTCTCATTAGCCTAAGGGTGTTGTGTGAATGTGTGTGAATTTTTCTAATTAAACTTATTACTTGTGGTGCCCTCCGCAAGCTACTAAGAGACATTCTCAGTGATGTGAATCTGGAGTTATAACTGAGAAGCTTCTCTTTCTTAGTTTTAATGGAATTCCATCATGAGCATGGCACATACATACATAGATGTATGTGTATATGTATATATACATATTATATCTAGATCTAGATATCTATCTCTACATAATTATATGTGTTTAGGTTTGTCCTGATATCTATACTTAGATGTTTATATTTATCTCTATGTGTGTGCCTATATGTATGTGAATGTATGTATATATGTATGCATGTATGTATGTACGTATTATATACAGAAGTGTTATGTGGGCTGGATCCCTGTGGCTCCTCCCAGTCCCATGTAGCCACCCATCCTGTCTTTTATTCCATATATAAGCCCCAGGAAAACCCAAGAATTTAAAGACAATAGTTCAAGTGCTTAAATTCAGACCTTTTGTTGAGTAAGGAGAGAACAGCATTAGCCACATAATTTCATTCCCAGCTATTCCAATATTCTAGGTCTTTTCCATATGCATCTGCTCTTGTGCTACATTTTAGACCTAGTATCAGTTTTCTGGGCTTCCTCCCAGAAAACCGTTGGGAGCTGGACCAGTTCCCAGTGCTACTGCTTTTTTGTTCTCTCTCTTTTACAACAGAAAGTGTAGGGCATATGGGTCTCCAAAGATAAAACTGGTGCCAGTTCTTCAGTGTTTTCCATTAGTTGGAAGAAAACATATAGATGCCCTACCACTTGCCCCCTATTCCCTTCTCAGTCTTTTGCCCTTTTTCTTAAATTTATGCACTAAATTCACTTCCCTTCCCAAGATGGCAACTCTGTTGCTTGCAGCTTTGTGGGCATGCCTACCTTTGGTTGCCTCTGAAGTTTTATGGGTGAGACTGATGTGATAAACAGAGTAAATGATCAGTTCCTTCCTCTTCTGCTGTCTCCAGTAGAGGAGAATGAAAAGGGTTGCATCTGTATTTTTCTTGGCAGCATGCACAGTTTTGCTTCTAAGAGGTAATTCATATATATTTGTTGAGATGTTGAGTCTACTCAATTTTATTCGATTCAATAAATGTTTATTAATGACCTACTATGTGTAAAGCATTGTGCTAGGTGCTAGGGATATGAAAATGAAAAATTAAATATCCCCTGGCTTTGAGGAGTTCACTAACTAATGAGATAGGAAAGAACTATAACGAATACAAACATACATATGACACATGGTCAAATGTGAAAAGGACAAAAGAAAGCCATGGTTTCTTTGGCAAGATGCTGTAAGAAATTTGGGAAACGCAAGGTCAGTTATACTAAGTTGTGGGTAGGGGTACAGAAAATCTATATTCATGGAGAAAGTGACTTCTGAGTGGGCTTTAAAGGAAGGAATCTATTCTAATCATGGGGTGACAATATGAGCACAGGGAGATGGAAGAGAGAAAGACAAGAATGGGTAATAGAGAGAAGCCCAGTTTACCTGGAATGTTGACTATATGAAAGAGAGTAGGAAAATATGCAGCCAAACAGGTAGGTCGGAGACAGGATAAAGAGTTTAAATTATTCAATAGACAAAGAGGAATCATGGAATGTTTTTGAGTTAAGGGAATACATGATCATATCGATGCACTAGGAAGATTGCTTGGACAGTGTTGTGGAAGATCAAATGTAAAGGGGTGGGGGCTTGGCTGGAAGAAGAAAGAAGAATTATGAAGTTATGATGATGGTTTATGTTAGTGATATTCAAGGAAATGAGCATGTATCCTCACAAGAGAATTCATGGAGTCTGGGGAAAAATACTAAGACTTCCATTTCTACCTATTTTTATCTTAAGAAAGAAATTGAACTTTAGTGAGAGGGAATATACATATGGACACTGGTGCCATCACTCAGTCCTAATGTCAGACGATCATATAGATACTCGGTGTCCTGGGAACAGAGTGGGAGTTCCACAACTCCAAGGAGTTGACAGTGGTGGCTTCACTTATCATCCATTTTCAGCATATTGAATTACATCTCAATTTATTTGTATCTGATTAAGTGGATTTTCAGATTACATTAATCAACTTTTAACTATGTTAACCCCGACAAAATTGACAAGTGGCTCAAAAAGATTCCTGCAAAGAAATCAAGGACTGAAATTAATACTAATAGTTCAAACATAAACAAATAACTAAAAATAGATAACATTTTTCATAGTAAGAGCTCTTTGTCTACCACATTATGAGGTAAAAATAATGATGATCTAATCAACTCTAAAAAGTAAGCCAAAAACTGAACTTATTCCAAGGGGCTTATTGAAATATGGATTTGCATCCACTATCATTAATGACAAACCTTGTTCTGATTATTCATTTTTTGAGATATTAGATAATGCTTATATGCAGTCATCATTGTAAATAAGAATTTTAAAGACCAAGCTTTTCTTGCCAAAAACAAGTTGTGCTATCTATAAAAATGACCATATTTACACACTTAAAAAACAGGTGAACAAAAATGTCTAAACTATTTGATGATCTTCCGAGGAAATTTTCAATAAGTTTTGAACTCATTTGTTAAAAATATCAAAAGTCAACATCTTTCTTTTTTATGTAAATAGTATTTTTTTTCCAATTACATGTAAAGATAGTTTTCAATATTCATTTTTAAAGGATTTTGAGTTCCAAATTTTCCTCTCATTTTTCTTCTCCTTCCCCCTTTCCAAGAAAGCAAGCAATTTGATATAGGTTATATATGTATAATCACGTTAAACATATTTCCTTATTAGTCATGTTGTGAAAAAACAGAACAGAAAAAAACCACCAAAAAAACCCACCAAAGAAAGTAAAAATAATATGCTTGAATCAGCATTCAAATCCATCAGTATGTCAGTTCTGTCTCTCAATGTGGATAGCATTTTCCATGAGTCTCTAGAAATTGTCTTAGATCCTTGTATTTCTGAGAAGAATTTTCTATCATAGTGGATCATCATACAATGTTGCTGTTACTTTGTAGAATGTTCTCTTGGTTCTGCTCTCTTCACTCAACATCAGTTCATGTAAGTCTTTCCAGGTTTTTCTGAAATTCACTTGCTCATTATTACTTATGGTACAATAGATTCCCATTACATTCATATACCACCACTTGTTTAGCCATTCCTCAATTGATGGGGATTGCCTCATTTTCCAATGTTTTGTCACCACAAAAAGAGCTGCTATAAGTACTTTTGTACCTTTAGGTCCTTTTCCCTTTTTTATGATCTCTTTGGGATACATTCCTAGTAGTGATATTGATGGATCAAAAGCATGCACAGTTTGATTGCTCTTTGGACATTGTTCCAAATTACTCTCCAGAAAGGTTGGATCAGCTAACAAGTCCACCAATAGTGCATTAGCGTCCTAATTTTTCCCACATCTTCTCCAACATTTGTAATTTTCTTTTTCTGTCATATTAGCCAATCCAATAGGTGTGAGGTGGTACCTTAAAGTTGTTTCAATGTGCATTTCTCTAATCAATAGTGATTTAGAGCATTTTTTTCTTATAAAGTCAACATATTTCAATTAGTTTACAAGAATAACTGATTAACATTAGGAAAAATGGGAATTTACTAGATAAATTGCGACAAAACCATTACATAAAAGGGATAGACTGAAAAATTAGTGTTGTGATTTAATAAGTTCAGCCAGCAGGGTACCTCTATTTGGTTCCAGATGTCTTTATGAGGTATCTTTTTCAACTAAGATATATGTTAAAGCCAACCATTAAAGTCATTGAATTAGAATGAGACCTTCAAGCCACTGTATCAAAAAGTATTAAATCAAGATCTTCAAAAATAAGAAGTATACTCAATCACATTGATCTCACTGAAAATTATTAAGAACAAAAATGGTTTTGTAGCTAATATATAACATTTTAAAAATTATTTTAAAATACTGTTCTTTATCTCATTCTTTTTAATTTATGTTTTGTGAATATTTCAACATACTTAACATATAATATATTAGGATATAATTTATACATTTTATATATATGTGTGTATATATAGGAGTGTGATCAAAAAATTTTACTGATTCGTACACTTAATTTAAAAAATTTGAAGGCTACCAGTCTAGGTGAAAAGTATAGAGGCCACAAACTACGGTGTTCAGAGGTACTGAAAGAGGGGGCTAGCATAAGAAAGATTGTAAAAAAAAAAATGACCAGCACTTGAAAACTGATTGTATATGGAGGAACAGGGCTCAGGATGAGTCAAAAATGCATCTAAGGTCAAACCAATCTCACTGAGAGAATGGTGATTGCATTTAGAGGAATTAAAACACTTAAGGTAAAACATTGGCTATGGTTATTATGAGTTACAACCCATTTCAACACAAGGGATAGGGTGAGCTGATGATGATTGATGAAAGTGTTGACTTATGTGGAAATGAATGTAACTGGGGCATATACCACTGAATTTGGAGACAGGGATGAATTTAATAGTTAAGAATGAGAGGAGTTCAGAGATGAGCTCTAGGAATCTCAGGGATGAGCTGACTAGAAGGGAGTAAATATGAATGGGACACTGTCTTGCAGGTGATAGTTGAAATAAGTTTCTGTTTGCATTAGGGCTTGGCAGGATTTTCCAACTATGAATCAAAAGCAGCTGAAAAAACTGATATCTTATTATGAAAAAGGCAAGAAGCCCATTTTAAATAAGTAAAGTCTTGCTAAGGGCCAGTGAAGTCAGAGGACGCTGCGGTAGAGAAACAAGGTGGGAGGTGCTGTTTGAATTATACCACTTGGAAGAGAAGAGAAGTAGAAAAAAATATGAAGAGGTTGATAATTGAATTTCTAGTTCAGATTTCTCTGATTCAAGAGCCAAACCAGAGAGTTTTCTATGGTGGTTTCACATAAGAGTTAGCAGTAAGAAGGAAGACTGAAAATTTCAATTCCACCAAGAGTAAGGACAATTCTGAAGTGAGCTGCAGAGAGCTGATATCTCCTTGTTGTTGTTAGTGGCAAATAAACATCTAAGTCAGGCCCGCACAACATATGGCTCACGGACCTCTTTTGGCCAGCAGCCCGCAAAAAAGGTAGAGAATGTAAAAGAAAGTAAAGATGTAACAAGTGCTTAACCTGCCTTCCACTAGTCACTATTGTGCTCATCATGTAACTTGGCCAGTGAATTGCCTCTTTCTACCCTCTCCTGTTTGTCACAGCATCCATGGCAACCAATCATCCTTAGTCTGTCTCTAGTCTGAAAGGATTGATTTCACAATAAAAATCTTAAGTGTAATTAATTGATATTAACTGAAATTTCCCTTTTTAAGAAATATGGTTTATTTGTAAAATAGTTTAAACGTTAATCATGCCTTTACTTGGAAAGTGAGTCACTAAAAACCTATCTACAGTCTGAAGAAGTTTTTAAATTTTGGCTGTTACCTACTGCCAAGTCGTGCAGGTCTAATCTAAGTAAAACAAAGCATGATTTGGTCTCTCTATTATAAGATAAGGTAGAAAGGCTTGAGGTTTGCCCCTAGACTCCCCTGGTCATCAGAAAGAAAGAAGAGTTCCTTGGAAGAAATGAAAGAAATATTTAAATGCTACCAATTCCTGATGATTCATGGTAAGGTAAACTCATAATCCAACAATTATTTATTTATTTATTTATCTAGATTTTTGGAGTGCAATTGGGGTTAAGTGACTTGCCCAAAGTCATACGTGCTAATAAGTGTGTCAAGTGTCTGAGGTCAGATTTGAACTCAGGTCCTCCAGACTCCAGGGCCGGTGCTCTACTCACTGTGCCACCTAGCCCCCCCTCAACAATTATTTATTGTCTCTCTACTATGTAGTACACATAAGAGAAACAAAGTGAAAAAATAAAACAGAAAGAACCTGGAAAACAATGGAAAAGAAAATGAAGATCTTAAGATACAAGTGGAATTTTCAATAATGTTCCTCATTGAAGGGAGGGGTTTCAAAAGAGAAAAAAGGATTTGATAAGTGAACAAGTGGTTAAGAAGACAGTTTCAGAGAATGGGATCTGGATTTCTGAACTATGGCTCAAAATATAGGAGTAATACAGTTTTAGAAAGGGATAGGAATAATGGATCGAGACCTATTTGCCTAAAATCTCATGAATCTGATTAAGTGTTTAAACTGAAAATGGATAAGGAAAGAGAAAAATTTTCACTTATAGCTACTAAGTCAGCTGATCCAACTGGGTCATTGCTAGTGGGCTTCATTCACCTTTATCTTGCTTCTGGTCTTCAGTAACTCTGGAGAAGAGAGTAAGGCTGATGACTTTTCACACTTCTGCCTCATTTGAATCCAATTCACAAGAAAGTCAAGATATCATCTTCATGATATCATTAGTGCTCTTGAAGAATGAAGAATGAACAATAAGCCAGTCACCATAGCAGCACAGCCAGGTCCAAATTAGTGCAGAGATATAGTGGTTTCATTATTCAAATTTGCACTGCACATTCCCATTGGGCTGGAACCAATTACCATATTTTTCATAATTTTAACTTTAAAAAATATGAATGAGAATATGTGTGACTGTTTCTTGGGATATATTATTCACACTAATCAGGATCTAGCTAAAGGAAGAATTTCAATAAAGAGGACCACCGATTCCTGTCAGATAACTATCAGAAAGAGAACTAGCAAGAAAACTCTTGGCCTTGGATGTCATTCATTCAATAATTTATTATATTTCTTTAATTCAGCATGCACTTATGGTAACTAAAAATAATATGGACAATATACAAGCTGAACTAGAGATTTTAATAAAAGGAGACAAATTTGATCAAACTAGTATTTCTTCAGTGCCTACTACGTGCCACACATAGTGCCAAGTCCTGAGAATTCAAATACAAAGAGTGAAACAATTTTTCCTCTCCAAGAGCTTCTATTCTCTTGAAGAAGCCAACATGCACATAAATAAATACGTAGGAAAAATAGAATGAATATAACATAGTCTGATACAGTGAAGTTACCAGAGGCAGAGCATTAGAAGGGGTGTGTGTGTGTGTGTGTGTGTGTGTGTGTGTGTGTGTGTGTGTGTGTGTGTGTGTGTGTGTTACTGGTGGTGGTGGTGGAAAGATTTAATGTGCCTGGTGGTGTGTCTTAAAGAGAGGAGAGGGATTCTACAAGACAGAATGGAGGAGGGAGAACATTCCAGGTGGTTAGTTTGTTCTGGCTCACTTTCTCAGAGCCTGGCCAGCTGCATTTTCCCTTCATGATTCTAGAGTAGTCTGGGTGTGGGGTAGGGCATCTCCTTCTCTATTACTATTGGTAAGAGCCTCCACCAACTGTGTACTTTCCTCCTTCCTGCTCCCACCTCCAACATGAGCACCAGTATGTAGTACTCTATTTTCATTTAACTAATTAACATCAATTAATTTTTACAAAGGAATATTTACTTCAAAGCCATAGCAATAACAAAAGTATAAACGTTTCCTCCTCCCAATACCTCTGGGCTACGTTCTTAGTACACTTTTTCCATAGAATTGATACTATCAAGTTCAAGTCCAGATGAGGCATGATTGCAGGAGTCTTCATCTCAGTTTTTGCTGGGCTGGTTGCTAACTGTTGCTCCTCGCTCCCAAGGCATTGATGCTGCACAGACCATAAAACCTGGACACTGGAACTGTAGGATGTCCTTTGGACCTTTCAAAATTTTCAAGATTAGAGGCTTCAATCCCTTCACCTAGAATAACAAAAACATTGTGGAGAAAGCCCAAAGACTTCTTGCCATACAGCTTTTATCCCTCCCAATCCCCCCCACCCCCCAGGTTTTCGCAAGTGAAAGAGTCCAACCATAAGCAGGGAAGCCAAGAGGATCTGAGTTGAAGAGAGGAGGCCAAGACTGACTTCAAACTTTTGGAAGACATCCCCAGTTCTGGCTGTGCAACCAATTAAAAACAGCTCCTCTGAACCACGTGGTTAGCAGACTGGAACCAGTTACCTAATGTCTACATATGCTACACAGTCTCTACGGGCACTTCCATTCCATATCCTCATGACTCTTCTAGAAGATGACTTCCCAGTGTCTCCACTTGGGAAGATGACATAAGAAGTATTCTGTACATCTACCAGATCTCTGTTATACAGGTGTAGGCAATGGAGACAAATTTGACCTTTCAGGTATTGCTGAGATTGGATGGGTAGAGACTTCAATCAATCAATAATCAATCAATTAACTTTTATTAAACACTTATTGTGCCAGGCACTGTGCTAAATGCTGGGGATGTAAAAGGGGACAAAAGAGCATCCCTACCCTCAAGGAACTTACAATCTAATGGGGAAGATAACATGCAAACACATGAATACAAAGCTAACTATATACGGGATAAATAAGAAAAAAAAATTAACAGAAGGAAGACATTGGAATTAAGGGGGGGGGGGGCAGGGTAAGAGATAAGATTTTAGTTGAGACTTAAAGAAAGCGAGGGAATTGTCCAGAAAATGATTATTAACGGCTATGCCTCATTTAAAAAAAAATCAGAATCAATAAAAGGAGAAGTGGAGTAATGTCAAGTATTAAGATGTGAGGAATACAGGAAATGGAATGGGGAGGCATTGGTGCAGAGACAGAAGTGACATTGTCAATATACCGCCTGGACAGAAAGAAGAAATCTATCAGGAAGGAGAAGACAATTCAATTTAATCCACATTTATTGAGAACCTACGAATCTAGGCTTGACATTGTTTTATTGATCATCTAGACTTGAGAAAATTATAGAAAATGTTATCACTTCAGATTAAGCTTTGAGTGGAATTTATGAAAGAATATATGACTATAAAGCAAATATCTATAGAAATTTCAGAGAAGGGATATCGGCCAGAGGATCCCATGGCAAATCTGAAGGGGAAATGAGTGCATGAAGCTCTTAGAAAGCTCTCAAGAATGAAATTCTGAAAATTCTAACAAATATTTGTGGATGAGGAAAAAAATGGGGAATTCTCTAAAAAGAATGATTTTACATTCACAAGTATGGAAAACTAACTTATATGTTAAATAAAAAGACATGTATTGGGTGAAATGGTGACAGTGTCAGGAGTGCTAAATTTTAGAATAAGCTGAGATTGGTGATGTATGATATGGACCACAAAAACAAGTTTTTATTAAAAGCTTTTTTTGGAAGAAAGAGGAAGTTCACAATGAGGAATACCACTGCTTAGAGATATATGGAACATAAAAATAGAAAACAGAGAAAAGATAGAACTATTAAACTCATATTCCTTCCATTTTCTTTTTATCAAGAAGAATTATCCTCAGGTTGCAAAAGACAAGGGGAAATGGTTCATAGGTATTTAAACTCAAAATAAATGAAGAGATATAATAAGAGAAGAAAATAACTTTTCTCACTGAGTTCAAGTCACCAAGTCTAGACAAACTACTCTTTGTAGAACTTATGTAACTGGTAAATGATTACTAAGTCCCTTTTGCTAAATTTTGCAATAATTGTGGAGGACAGGAGAGGTACCACAGGACAGTATAAGGGTAGATGTGTCAATATCGAAAAAAGGAAAGGTCACTGAGACTTCAAACTATAGGCTATGGAGTATGACTTTATTTCTTCAGAAGAAAAATTTAGAACATATTATTCAAGTAATGCTTTTTTGAGCATTTTCAAAGGGAAGTAGTGCTTCTCTGCATGCTAGGTGAGAAAGGTATCACAAAGAACAAATTCTGTTTGACTAATCTCACTTCTTTTTTTGATAGGGTTCATTAGGTTCAGGGAAATTTCATAGACATAGTATAAACGAATTTCAGGAGAACATTTGACTACATCTTTTTCTGTCCTTGTTGACAAAATGGAAGAATATGGACCAGATGATTATACAGTAAGGTATATTCAGAATGGGTTGAACACTTAAAGATTAAGAATGGATGAATAGGAACTTGGAGGGGGCTATCTAGTACTCCAGAGATCTGGCCTTAGTCCTGTGCTTTCCAACACTTTTGTCAGTGACTTATATGAAGACATAAATTGCCATGGCTTCTCAAATTTTCAAATATCAAAAATCTGGAAAGATAGGCAAACATATTTGTTTGAAAGTCTGGATCCAAACATCTAAACAGGCTAGAAAAATCCCTATAATAGGGATAAATGTAAAGTTCCACACAGGTTCTAAAAATCAGCTCCAAGTTTACAAAATAAAGGCGTTTAGACAAAAGTTCACTTGAAAAAGATGTGTGGGTTTTAGTGGAACACAAGCTAAATATAATTTAACAATGTGACATGGCAGTTACTAAAGCCAAAAAAAGAAAAAGCAAATAAGAAGTTTAGCATCCAGAATGGAGGAAGAAATACTCTACTAAATTCTGCTCATCTGACCGTATTCAAGATGTGTTTTTAGTTCCAGGTGTCACATTTTAAACAAATACATTGACAAGCTGGAATGCATCCAGAGGAATGTGAGTAGGACAGTAAAGGACCTGAAAACTGTGCCAAGTGGGGTTGAAGTGACCAAAAACTAGGAAAAAAGAAGACTTAGCTATGTGGAAAAGGGGATAAGCTTTTTCTACATGGCTCTAAAAGGCAAAACTAGTAGCAATGTGTAGAAATTATATATATGTAAATTTAAGCTCTGAATAAGGGAAAAAAACTTCCTAGTAATCAGGGCAGTTCAGATGGGTTACCTCAGGAAGCACCGGGTTCACCTTCAATGGAGGTCTTTGGCTGGGCTATTTGTCAGTGATGTTGTACGTGGGATTCACAATCAGGTTTGTGTTCTATTATATGACCTTTGATCTCTTTTCCCTCGTTCTATAACTGGGCATTCAGTGGTGCTGCTCTGCGGGGTATGGATGGGGTTATATTGGAGTTATCTTGAATTGGGTCTTGAGAACCTATTATTAAAGTTTCCTTGTGAGCATTTGCCCCTATGCGTTTGCAAGAGCTACAAACCAGGGCTTATTTTATTGTTTTATTGACTGTCAAGACTGAAGGAAGTGATGAAGAAAATGCTAATAATGCAGATTAAATTTTAAAATACATTATATGCACATCCCCAGTGATCAAATTGTTCATTATTGTGGGGGGTTAAGTGACTTGCCCAAGGTCACACAGTTATATGTCAGGTGTCTGAGGTTGGATTTGAACTGAGGTCCTCCTGACTCCAGGGTCGGTGCTCTATTCAATGCACCACCTAGCTGCCCCTGAAATTATTCAGTATTTAGCAGTAAACCCCTGAGTACAAAGAAATGGTTTAGGAATTCAGGATCTCTGAAAGAAAGAAATGTGGAGGGAAATTAATAAGGATGTAATGATAAAATTGGGGATAGGCAGATGAGTCAGGAAGGACTCATGGCTAATAGGGCAATGAAATTAGGATAAAAATTCCTGAACATACAAAATTTATTTAAATTATTTACCCAAGAAATTAATTCCTTAAAAATTGTCTGTCGATTTTATTTTTAGAAAATAAATCAAACAACAACTCCACTGGGAGAGCTGGCTATTTAAAAGACTCCAAAAGTAAATACCTTTGTAAAACAAAGAATACTTTTGCAATCTAAAAAGGATTCTCTTTCTATTTTCTAAGTTTGGATTTTTGCATATTGGCTTTTCTTAAGGCAATATAAACATTTGGTTCTGTCACTGAAAAATACATATTTAGTCTTATCTGTGGTTGAAACATCCTAGAATTTTAAAACTCTAGAGAGCTGGAAATAATCTAGTCCAATTCCCTCATTTTTCTAAGAAGAATACTAAGGCCTAGAGACATCGGTTGGGTTTCTCAAGGTCACACAGCAAGTTAGCACAAGAGCCAGAGCTCGAAAAAAGTGATTTCACTTTCTGCCAAAGTTGGACATTTATATATACAATGAAGCAAACATTAGCAATTAGTTGTATATCTCATTAATACAAAAACTTGGAACATAAAACAAGTAATTTATGTTAACAATGAACATGAATTGAACACAGAAATACACTGTCCATCAGCTGAATAATGACATCTGCCTAGATCTGCAAAATAGAGGAGTTGTATAAGAGAAGATAGGCTAAATTGCCTGGGTTATCCTCACTTGGGTGTTCCTATATGAAAATTGTTTATGTCTGTGAATCAGGACAGTGACTTTCTTTCCTGCTGTGTCTGTTTATATGCCCCCTAAGACGGAGAAAGCACTTAGAGGTTTGGCTAGAGGGTAGCTCAGGCCTAATTACAAAACTTTGGGGAAATTTTTGGTAGTTTGGCTTCCTAGGAAAGGGGTTTGAAAGCTACTTCTCACCCATAATACCTGGCTCCCAGAAATATTTGTTGAGGATAGCTAGATGAGAGAAGAGGGAAGGATAAAATGTGTAATTATATATCATTTGAGGAAGCAGACCTGGGAGATTCACTGGACTGGGAGTCAAAGGAGCTGAGTTTTAGTCTTGGTTCTGTCACTAAATAGTGATGACCATAAACAGATCATTTACCCTCTCTTTGCCTCAGTTTCCTAATTTGTAAAATACGGTGATTGGATTAAACAATCTCTAAGACCCTTTCGAGCCTATACCCTATGATTTCAAATCATCTCTCCTTCTCAATGTAGTATAATATAGAATGCTAACTTGATTTATTTTTGGCTTTTTTTTGGAGGGCAATTGGGGTTAAGTGACTTGTCCAAAGTCTGAGGCTGGACTTGAACTCAGGTCCTCCTGACTCTAGGGCCGGTGCTCTATTCACTATGACACCTAGCTGCCCCAGAATGCTAACTTTAGAGTTGGGAGTCCTGAGTTCTTTTTTTTTTATGTTTAATTTATTTATTTTCTTGTTTACATCATTCATTTCCATGAGATTTTGAGTTACCAATTTCTCCCCATCTTTCCCCCACCCACCACCCCAAAACAGCCATCCCACTGTATAATAGCCCTCCCCCTGTAACAGTAAGCACCCTAGCATGCCTAGGGCAGCTACTAGCACAGGTTCTTAGATCTGCTTTTCTAAAGGAAAGCAACTCAAAATGGGTTAACAATCTTACTTTAATCAAACATATCATTTACCTAGTTCAGGAGGAAAAGTCAGCCCCCTGAACTTCAGAGAATACAAACAGAAGTTACAAACAAACAGAAAAAC